>OY998181.1:48239538-48519903 GCA_963921935.1 Galeruca laticollis | reverse complement strand
TCATGGTCTTCATGGAGAGATCTTCAAAGTCCACAGTCCCAGTATCAATACCCTGGCTTTCATAATGCCCTTTCAATCGTGCCAGTAATACCGCCTTGGGACCCGTCGTGTCCAAATCAATTTCTTCCAGCTCTCTTATCAATTCTGCAGCTAACAACTGGCTTATTTCCTTCCCGGACATCTTGAAATCTTCACCCCACACCTGATACCAAATGTAATACGAACGTGAGTTGAAACAATTTATTTCTACTAAACCACAAACAATTAATGAACTCTAAAAAAACAACAAAATAAGATATTTATCTTGAGAAATATTTATCTTCCAAACGTCACCTTTACAATCCCCTGTCGAATCCCTATTGTAGGTTAGTCGCTGTCATATTGATAGTCCGAGGCCTGTTACTGTGTAGCTATTCCGTTACAATATAAACAGTACTATCAATGTTAATATATATCATAGATAAAGTATATAGTAAAAACCAAATAAAGTTGCGTTCACGTCATCATTGTGAACATTTGTAGCGTTGTCAGAGTGTTCACGAAATATGGAAATTAACAGAAAATAACTGAAGTCAACAAAAAACGTAAATGTAGAAAATTTCACAATATTATAAATGAAAACTACAAAATTATCGATAGTTTGATAGTTTTCGTTTAATATAGTGTGGAGTTTTTACATTTACGTTTTTTGTTAATTAAATTTATGAATAGATTTCACAAAGTAAAGAATTCTAGAATAAAAGTGGTAAGGTTAAAACTGACTTACCAAATCTTTTAATAAATGAATATAATAAAAATACAGGCAATAAAATAAAATATGTTTAATAATGAACGTATTATCAAACACAAAAACTAACATTAAACAAATCAACATATTGTGAAATGAAACTAGGCAGATTCAAATTCTTGTTCATTTTCTTCATCTGATTCAACATCAGTGTCACTCCCTCCACTATTAAAATTTATAACTATCTGACTAATTTCTGAACGATCAAATATTCTTTCCCTCTCATACCATTCAAATATCTCTCTTTCAGTACGTTGTATAGAATTTTTCCACATATCAGGAGTTATCATGTGCAGTGCCTCGTGCCACATGTTCAGGCAGTTATTCGCACTGTTACCATCCCTACCAGTATGACCATTGTAGTTACGTTTTGCTATGCCCCAAATTAATTCGATAGAGTTGAATATGCAATGGTAAGGAGGAAGACGTGAAACTTTGTGTCCATACTGTTCTGCTATATCGTCCACTATATACTTGATTGGTGGCTTATTTCTAAAAAAAAAAACAAAAAAAAGGTTTAAAATAAAAGGCAATAAGTGAGAATATATCTGTATATTTACTAAGAAACGATTTGCAACAGTTCTGTTTTGAACATCATGTGAGAATAGAGAATGTTTTTTCTGTCAACAATTCCTGAATAGCACATTTTGACCATCCTGTATTTGGAGTTTTATGCAATAACATGCTGTGATAAGGTGCATTATCAAGTATAATTATAGAAGGATTCTCCTAATTTTGCAGCAACTGATATTCAAACCATTTCAAGAAATTTGCCTGGTTCGTTTCCCCATGATAATCATGAAGTTGGGTTTTTGAACAAAATATTGCTTCAACACCTTCAATAAATCCGTTTTCATTTCCAGCATGGAGTATAATATATCTGTAATAATATTATTTAAATAATGTTCGAGTAACCACTTATGTTTTGCAATACAACAAACCTTTTGCCACTCATTTTAGTGGTTTTGACACTCTTGATATTTTCATTTTGCCATGAATGACCTATGATGCCATTTTGAAATATCCAGGTTTCTTCGATGAACACAAATTGGTATATACCTTTATCCTTTGCTTCTCTTGCTTCTCTATAATATCTTAAGAATTTTACTCTTTTGGAAACAATATTAGGTAATTCCATAAGTCCTCGTCGTGGATTATCCTTCATCCACTTAAACCCAAGTTCTTTGAGCAATCTATTTAAAGAAGTGGTACTACCATTGAATAATTCTATTTCTTTCAGTTGGGACCACAATGAATCGTTATGTGCTGTTCTAAAAGCATACAGAAATAAAAATATGTTAAATATACAATTGTCGTAATTATACTTACTTCTCTGGTATATGTTGTAAATGGTATCACGAATAGAGCTTGTATTTAAAGTTTCTGTATTTGTTACTCGTTTATAAGCGCAACGTTTTTTCTTTGGTGACTCAAATTCTTCACCTTTTTTCTTTGTTTGACAAATTTTACTTACTGTTCCTACACTGATTTTTAAAGCAGCAGCTACACGCTAAAATAATAGAAATTTTCGTAAAGTAAAGTAAGGATATTTTATTCACGTATTACCTACCTCTTGTACAGCATTTAAGGGCAACAAAGGACCAATATTATTTCTTTCTTGTTCAAAATAATTTACTAATGAAGCCACACTTTCTTTGCTTCGGCTATTCAGCTGTTTGGACATTTTAACAATCACAGAAGAAAATGCTTTCTTCTTTTGAAAACAAAAACAGTTTTGATTATAAATATTTCTCACAAGATAATTTCATAAAGCACGTAACTATAACCTCAAAAATCGATGACAATACACGAGTAGAAAAGTCACAAACAACGCGGCAATATGACATTATTTCTGGCAGTGACTATTTTACCGTCAATAATCGGAGGCTTCTTTATGAAAATTTTAAAACAAATGTTTACATCGAGGGACAGCTAAACCCAATAAAGCTATACTGCTTATACATTATTTTGGTACAAAAGTTTTTTTATTGATTGGGTTATCTTTAGGACGGATTAATTAACAAATTTACGTACATGTATATGTAAATGTAGCCACACATGCGATAGAAATACGCCCTTGGTGACGTAAACGCAACTTTATTTGGTTTTCACTATACTTCTTTCGTTAATTTGAAAATATTTGACGGTTCATAGTTCATTTTATTGTCATATTTCAGCAATGTCAAATGCTGTAGGGAGATTCCTATGCTAATTTTCAATTTTGTTGGATTGTAAAATGGATTTCATTAGTGGATAAAGTGTTTTTCATGTTTTAGAAAAGTCATTGAAGTTCACAGTGTTTAGTAAAAGATATCAATAGGGTCAGTGCCCATTGATATTCTCATTATCCCTTCACCTCCATCAACGGGAACCATCCCGTACGAGACTGAGTACACTTGTCGACTCAAAGCCAAAATTCACTCTATAAATGTAACAAAACCCGAGATTTTCACTAGTGAAAATTTAACCAAAAACGTTAACGTGCGTGTTCGTGAAACCATTGTGTCGGTAAAAACATCCCCGAAAACTTCTATACTGAAAGTCATGTCAAAACACAAAATTAATAAAAAAAAGACCGGCAAACGGCCAAAAGTTTCCATTCCAAAAAAAAAAAAAAAAAACTGACAAAAAAAGTGACGCAAAATCAGATTCTAGTGATAGTTAGGGGCTATCAGCCAATAACACAAATAATATACATTTAACTAAATATAGTGACGAAACAACGCGAATTGAAAAATGAAACATTACAACTTAAAAATAGAAACATTTTAAATTAGTCTATATTGAAGACGATTTAATTAATAAAGATAGTGAAGATAAAAACACACCACTAACGCTTAATATTCCACAAAAGTGGATATAGACACAAATATATTGTCAGAAGCGTTAATATCGGCATCGATAACGGAAAAGTGTATAGGAAACTCGAAAAAGAGTCTAGAAATAGACAATAACGACTCAGCCATAACACAAATAAAAAAATGTCTAGACACGAAATATAATAAAAAGTGTCCGGAAGAGGCATCAGAAAAAAGGTGTATACAAATTGATGAGAAGTGTAGAGAAAACGAAAAATCCTATAACACTGAGACATCCTCTCCTATTTGTTGTGTGATTGACACAAACAGCACGTCGACAACAGCACAGTCCAACATTTCCATTGGAACCCAAAATAATATGGAGAAAGGTACCATAGGACCAAGAAGTAGTCCCAATTCCACGGAGAATGAGGAAGACAGCAGTGGGTCCCAAAGCAGAGATGTACAAACAACTACAGTGCAAGCGCTGGTACACAAACATGCTAACCAGTGGATACAAGAAATCGAGGATGAAGGTGATCAAGAAAAAACAATTTTATTCCGCAATATCCGGCAATTATAAAAAATGCCAAATAAATAAACGCGAGAAATCTTTATCCACAGGAAAAAAACACGACGCAAGACTTAGATGCAATAACCTAAATACCCATGGACAACGGATACGAATACCCAAAAATAACTGCGACTTCTAAAAATATATTAAGATAAACAAAGCAAAAACAAACTCCGATTTCAACCCAAAACGCTTACGAATCCCTATCCGAGATGTCTGATGACGACATTGAAATACTAAAAGAAACGTCAACAACACGTAAAAAAAAAAGAAGAAGAACGCGTTTTCGAAAATTCACTGTATCAGAAGTATCTTCAGAAGACGACGAAAATATACCCCAGCAGAAGACTAAAAGAACAAAAACAGCAACAAAAAAAGCGACAACAAACCAAATTTGAGAAATTAACCATTTACAATAACTTTGTGGATGGAATCGACAACTATGATATGTAGGCAGGTACGTGGGAAAACAAAATTTCAAAAACGATATCACCTCAAAGTAATTTTCTGCAACGTATACGGAGTACAAAATAAACTACCCATAATTAGACATTTTTTCGACATTTACAAACCTGACATCTTCTTTTTAATCGAAACTTTCCTTAAATCATACAAAACAATAAACTTCAGAAAATCCGGATATCCTCTTTTTAGACAAGACGGCGCCGACGATGCTGACGGTGGCGGTATAGCATTATTAATCAAAGAAGGCATAAGTTTCAAAATCCTGCAACAAAGTAACACATCAATTGAGCATATAGCGATCCTCTTTGATAATAAAATTCAAATTGTTGGAGCTTATAACCCGCCCGGTAACAAAATCAAACACACAGATTTACACAACATTTTCAACACGCATAACAAAGTATTGGTAGTTGGTGATCACAACTGTAGACATCCACACTGGAATCAATTCACCAACTACCCAAATACTAATGGGAATACCCTCTTGAAGTTCTGCGATAACTCGGAGTGTAATATATTCCACACAAATGATCCTACCCACTTTCCTTTTGCTGCAAATCATACACCTAGCATAATAGACATCGCAATAGGCGAAAGTATTATTACTATAACCAAAATCAAAACCCTCACCGACCTTAACTCAGACCACGATCCCATCCTTATACACCTTAATCTTTCCCACAATATTCACAACCCTATTACTCCTAAAATATATAACTATAAAAAAACAAATTGGTTAAAATTTAGAAAATTTATAAATAAGAATTTAAACATAATAGATAAAATAGAAAACACTTAACAAACACCATAAAAAATTTACAAAACATAATAATAAATGCTAGAGACCAATCGACATTAATCAAATCAATAACTCCAACAGATAATAAATTGCCTAAAAACATAATACAATCTATACAAGAGAAAAATAAAATAAGAAAAGGTGGCAAAAATACAGAAATTTAAATGATCATCAACTTTTAAGACGGCAACAAATCGTAATAAATAACTTAGTTAAGGAAGATAATTCCCTATGGAAAATCACCCGGCATTTTGGAAACAAGTTTAATGATATTAATAATACAATAAGTAACGGTCAAGTATATACCAACACTCCCGAAATCGCAGAAAAGTTCGGAGTGTATTCCCAAAGCAACTTTGTGAATCACTCTCAACACACACAATATCATCAAGACATCTCACACACACAGTACGACAACACTTAAACTCCCTTAACACCTCAAACACAAAAAATTTATCAACATGCACTGAAATGTACAACATAATTCAACAACTTAAAAAAACAGCACTCGGTTCAGACACTATACACAACATACTACGTACATGATTAATTTTATTATAAAAACAGAATAATATCCCGATATGCTCAAAATAGCCAACGTCATCCCTATCATGAAAACAAATGACCAATCATGTTATGTAGATAGCCATAGACCAATATCACTCCTAAACAATACAGAGTGTGACTGACAAAATAATTGTATTCCGACTTAAACAGTTTGTTGAAAAACATGACATTATTCCCTTAGGTCAATACGGATTCAGAAGCGGCCATAGCACCATATTGGAGTAGCCAATTATATAAGAGAGGGTTTTCGTGTTAAAAATAAATCCGTAATGGTAACGCTCGACATTCAAAAGGCGTTTGACTGTGTATGGCATGAGGGATTAATACATAAACTAGTCTCACTGAAAATTCCTGAGTACCTCGAGGCTCGGTTTTATCACATTTGCTATACGCCTTGTTCATCCACAATCTTCCAACATCCCCAAACCTACTAACCGCAATGTATGCCCTCGATATTTGTTTTGTTGCCTCTGCACAGAATCCTGATCACGCACTCGAAACAGTACAAACACATATCAATACAATAATAATACCATATTTACACGAACGCAAATTACTTATCAATGAATCCAAAACAGAGTATTAATTACTCAGGAAAATAGCTAAATAAAACACGTCTCTGCAATCTCAGCTTTGCGATACAGTATCAAGTCTAGTAATAGCCTGAAGTACTTGGGGTACACTTCACAAGCGAATACGAACGCAAACGCTCATTTTACACAACAGGTACGCAAGGCTAAGATCGCAATGGGCGAAATACATGCACTCATTTGTACACACAGTAACTTAACAAGCCACAATAAAATTCTCATATACACTTACATAATCAGATCAATACTCACTTACGCAGCCCTAGTTCACCTCAACGGAACTAAACATCATTTTCACTCCCTACAGACGGTACAAAACAAGTATCTACCAATGCCAATCAAGCGAAATTGTTATCCTAAATTACCCAGAAATACTTGGTTACATGACAATGCCGACTTACCAACTATCAAAGACTTCATAACTAAAATCGCTACGAATTTTTATAACTAGTGTCTGCCAAATTATCTTCGTAAGAATCTCGCAGACGCAAATCGCGCAGGAGACATCCGAGGTAGTGGGTGTAGGCTTCTGCATGCCAAGCTAATTATATAATAAGATTAACTCCAAACCTATGTCATTGCACAACGTGTAAATCAATTTTAAACAAACAAATTATTAAAATCAATGTCAGTCATGTTGCCGCCTTATAATCTAATAACCCCATGTAATTTTTGGAACTCTGTTTTTTAGCTACTTTCCAGGGATAACCAACCTGAAATATTGTAGTAGTCAAATCTAATCTAGGGGAAAAATTTGTTGTAGATAGCGAAACTTAATGGATAATACAGTAGTAAGGAGCCATTCATTTTAACACCGGACAAACACAACAAGAGGAAAATTGGCCTGAACACCGGCAACCTTTTGTAATTTTTCTATTTGTTGTAAAAGGGAACTAAAACATGTTAATCAAGACTATTGAAAAAAATACTGTAGTGACGTTCAGTTTGCCGGAAGTTACTCTGGGTAAAGGCCGCAAATTAAATTTTGCGGCCTCTGTTGCAGCTGCAAAATGCTAGTTTTAAGTACGGTTGCCCGAAAAATTGCATACAGTTTGTTGTAGCAAGAGTTGAATAAACGCTTGACCTTGACGGTAAGACATGTAACATCCTCGGTTGAATTATCAGTCCTGAAAACGTGAAATATTGTATTGTCCCTACCATCTTGATTCAATTTGTTATGTTGTATGGAATTCAATGAATTTTTGAGATTGTCAGATTGGAGTTTGCATGACTCATTATTTCCCAGGAAGTTTTCAATACAATTCAGACAGTTACCATCAACTCCTCATGTTCCAATTTCCCTAATTATTCTTGAAAAAATATTGTTCTATAATACCAAACTATTGAAAAATTTAATAATTCACATATACATGTGATGTTTGTTTTATGTCAAGTGGTTAATCAACAACCTACAACAATGGAACTATCTAGAAAATTATATCATTCGTTTTGATGGTTAAAATCCGGTATTTTAATCAACTGGCTTTGTATAGTTGACAGTAACCAACTTTTAAAATACGCCACATGTATCTATCTAAATTCGGAACATCGATGTTAAACCAAAAACTATTATAACATTTCCTGTTGTAATAGTTAAGTGATGCACAGGCGGAAATCGATTTTTAGCAAATGATTCTATTCTCTTCATAGTGAATCAGCAATGGGTTTTGTATATTGTGTTCAGGTACACCGGTTCGGACATTTGATTGATTACAGGAACGAAACGAAAATAAAATATTCAATTGCATTGGATTTGTTGATAGAGGAAAATATTTTACATGTTTTACGTTGTGATGGATGACACAGAAAAGTATTCGAAAATAGAGAAATATTTATAATAATAGATACCTGCAACTGTTCTTAGTTTGTATCTGTTGATTAAAATACGATATTTTGTGATAACTATTGTGAAAATTAATTTTTGTACTACTAACATTTAAATTACATCAATGTATAGGTTTTTCGCAAATTAATTATAACACTTGTAAGGAAATTTGCTTTGTACTAAGATAGTGTTGGTAACCCTGTTATGATATTATCATGGTCCGTCGAACAGTGTAGACGTACTGCAGAGTGTTCCTCAATTTATTATACTTACAGCTTAAAGTTTATTGCTGTTCTTTTGTACTGCAAGTAGTGAAATATACAGATTAGTTGGTCTTAGCGAGAGCGGAGGGCTATATATAAGTTGTTCAGCCGCAATTCAAAAAATTGTGTAAAATTTATAACTAAGGTTGTCCACACACACATTATAATGAAGACCAGAAACGTCAGTCGAATTTCGACACAATTGGATGTAGCCGCTATTGAACAGCTGATTATGAAAGTATGTCAAAAACTTATAACAAAAATTGATGAAAAAATAGACAGCAAAGTAGATCAAATAGATTCAAAAATAGGGGAGATATCTAAAAAGATTAGCGAAATAAACAAATTTATTAGAACCCAAGAAACTGAAATTGATGAGTTACGTAATAAAAACAACGACTTAGTAAAGTATCAAAGAAGGAAACATATTTGTTTCGATGGAATTGCGGAAAACGAAAACGAAAGTTTAATATCCTTTGTGACTAACATAGTAAACAACCAGATGAACGTGAAATGCACTTTAGGCGACATTAGCAACATATACCGGACAATAAAACGTAATCCAAATTTCCAGAAGTCCGCAACAGTAATAGTAGAATTCGTATCATACCTGAAAAAAAATGAACATTATAAAAGCCAGAGGACAACTAAAGCAAACTGGTATACTATATAATTCCTATTGAGTTGGTGTGTATGCCACTTTAACAAATAAATAAAGCTATTAATGGGACATTACTTTTATACTGCAATTAGTGTAAAAACTGATTGATACATACTAAACAAATGTTATTATTTATTTCAAGTTACTTATTAGAATTGTTCCTAAATAGAGATGGGTGTGGAGATATAAGAGAAACAAATATGTGGAACATGTATTAATTAACTTGAATGAGTGGATATTAATAGTAAGCAAATTTAATTTCATAAATAGTAATTTATATCTAACTTCATTTCTCGAAGGTTTCTTATTTATTTATAGGTATTCAGATAATATTATTTAGATTTTAGTAAATTTTCGGGGGTGCTCTGGAATGCGTGCACTCGAATTCTAGTGACATGAATACACTTCTTGTAAATTTTCAAAATTGCAGAGGTCTGAATACAAAGACGGCGGAATTTTATAGAAACGGTTCAGAATGTTAGTACGATATTCTGGTGGTAGTAGAATCATGGTTAACAGACGGTGTTAGAGATGCTGAGCCGGTGAACGTCGATTTGTATAATGTTTATAGAGCAGATAGAAATCTAGAGGTAACGGGAAAGTCCCGCGGGCTGGGCTTTTTATGGCATGTAAAAAAATATTAAGATTTCAAAACAAACTAAGCTCTGTTCAAAATGTGAAACTCTACTGTTAGACCTGAAACGTAAGTGCAAGTTTCAGTGTCAGGTTGTAGGTGTTTATATTCATCCAGACTGTGACTTGGGGGATCTCGTGGAATGTTTTGAATACTGACAAGACGAGATTCAGGATATTGATAAAATATTTTTTTTGATGACGTTATTTGTGGAGGACCCCTACAAATGTACATAAAAGAATTAGAAAAAATGCAAAACAAATTTGTACGTTACTTGTTTCAGAACAGAAGGGCTAAGAACCGAATTTGGAATGCCATTGTTAATCACTAGAAGGAAATAATATATGATGATATTTTTATACAAAATAATGACCAATACTATAAGTTCGATACAATTAATTTCACTACTGTTAATAAGAGTCCCGCCCACGCATACTAGACATAAATTAATTTTCAATATTGCAAGGATTACCATTAGTTCACCTCTAGACGCCATTTTAAAGCTTGTCAATAATGTAAGCAGTCTCGTTTCATTAGACTTGAGTATTAAATAGAATAGTTTTAAGGCAGCAATATCTAGATAATTAAAATAACTTGGCATATAAACACTCACTGCTGTCAAACAATCTACCGTCCAGTATTCAGCTTCACACACAGAAAAACTGTTCACAAAAAAACTTTGTAAGAGGAGTTTAATTAAAATACAATCCGTGTGAATGGATTTTATTAATCAAATAAATAAATAAATAATGATAGTAGGCTTAGCATTATCTTGTCCAAATGAACTCAAATATTTCAGGTGTGGTATTTATTTGGAAACATCTATCAACTACTTAAAAACTGGAACACAATAATCCAAATATATAATGCCAACTAGGAATGAACTTGGACAATGAAATCCCTTGCAAGATCTTAGAGAAGCTGTTAAGAACATGTACATAATGTTTGAATTTATTGTAAAGCATTTGAGGATATCTGATCAACGTTAGTATCCTTTATGTGACTGGGAAGAAAAACACCTTCTTACGACGGCGTAGGTACCTGGGTACCTACTGTATAATAATTTGGAATATAAACGCAAAATACATGTTTTTATCAAAAAACTCCATATATGTATTTATAGGTACACAATACGTGATTTATGAATTTCTAACTTATCTGTATTTGACAATATAAGACTTTGTTTAAATGGCAACAGCGCAGCGACATCAACTGAATTCATTCCTAGTTACAGGTCAGTTGCATGTTTGAGTTTGTCGAATAAACAACTGCGGGTGATTAAGCGTATTTGTTAAATTTTGTTTTAGAATGTCTGATAGTAAGGCTGGTTCAAGCCAAGCCAATATTGCGAAACCAAGATGGCGAAATAAAAGGTAAGAAATAAGACGATTCTTTGATTTTAGTAGTGTATGAATAATGAAAACTGTCATGTTATTTTGCTTACCTGTGGTCTATGTGTGTAGGAGCCGCAGTGGAGTGGAAGTTTTCTTTTATCTTACAAAGAAACAAGAACAATAATTATACTAATAAAGGTAATTCGAAATATGTTATTTCAGGCTGACCTCTGCAGAATTACGAGAAGCAGTAGAACATTTGTCTGATGAAGAGCCATTTGTTGCGTCCGATGAAGACGAATATATTCCACAATTGTTATCAGGTGGAGAATCCGAGGAATCTGATATAGAAAAGGAGCCTGTAGTGGAGCAAGAATATACTGATTCCGATGAAAACGTTGACGAAGAAGAAGCGCCTACAAAAACAACTTGGGCTGGCAAGGATGGCACTCAGTGGAGTGTCACATCATCAATACAAAGGCAAACAACAGGTCGTAATATTCTGCACGAAAAAGGTGGCGCATCATCCTTTAGTCGTTCATACACGGCTCGAGGAATTTTCAAGTCTATTATATCTCCAGAAATGTGTACCTTAACTCTAAGGCATTCTAACAAAAAAGGTAGAAAAGTAACGGACGAATGGAACCGAAAATTAGTAGATAAATATCCACCTCCCAACACACCAAGCCCGAAAGTATTCATTCCATTTACTGAAGTAGAATTAGATGCATTTTTAGGAGTTCTTATTGCTGCTGGCGTACACATGTCTAATAGGGAACACGTATCTGAAATGTGGAAACTAGAGTCCTTACCTCTATTTCGAGCGGCCATGTCTCGAGATCGGTTCAAAATGTTTCTCAGATTTATTCGCTTTGATGATCAGAACACACGTGCCGAACGTGCCAAAAATGATAAAGCTGCCCCAATTCGAGATATTTGGACTATGCTAAATTCAAATTTGGCAAAGAACTACAAGCCAAAAGAATGTATAACAGTAGACGAACAATTGTTTCCTTACAGGGGACATACTAAATTTACCCAATACATTCCATCGAAACCCGCAAAATATGGAATAAAAATTTTTTGGGCTTACGATGCGGCAAATGCTTATCCTTTACAAGGTCAACTATACACTGGAAAACCATTAGATGGTGAACGACAGGTAAATGTCGATGAGCGTACAGTTTTGGATCTAGTGGCAAAGTATAAGGGTTCGGGAAGAAATGTAACAACGGATAATTTTTTTACGAGTCTGCAATTGGCCCGTACTTTGAATTCATGGAAGATGACTTTGGTAGGGACTCTCAGGAAAAATAAGGCATTTTTACCACCAAATATGCAGGCATCTAAAGACAGATATACTCAACCATTTTCGCATTCAACAAAGATGCAACAATATGTTCCTATGTTCCAAAGAAAAACAAATCTGTTATTCTTTTATCAACGATGCACACTACAGGCCAAGTAGATGATACTACCGTGGCGAAGCCTGAAATAATAAAATATTATAATCAAACAAAAGGAGGCGTTGACACCATGGATAAGATGCTAGGCGAGTATACAGTAAAACGTAGAACAAATCGTTGGCCATTGGCATTTTTTTTCAACACAATAGATGTTGGTGCTTGGCTTCTTATTGTATTTACAAGGAACACAATCCAAATTTTGGAGCAACTGATCAACGTCGAAGATTTCTAAAAGATCTTGCTCATGACATGTGCTTGCCCGCTATACAAATGCGATCCCTTATTCCAAAAGTTGTTGGTAATTATTTCACACGTCAGTCGCTAGAAATGGTTCTTGGTCGACAAATAATCGAGCCCATTGTTACTCCAGCCGGAGAACAACCAAGACGGGATGCTTCTGGGCGTGTTATGGTTGTTGGTAGCTGCCAAATTTGTCGAGAATTAAAGCTCAAACAAAGGAAGACTCGTGAAGCGTGTAAATCCTGCTGTAAGCCAGTTTGTAATGAACACTCTGTAGATCAAACTGTATGTAAAAAATGTTGCCAAAAAACCAACTGACCTTATATGTAAGATTTTTTGTTTTTTTGTTACCATTTATATAAATAAATATATGCAGATAAACTTCGCGTTTTCATTCTGGCTATAAAAAATATCTATTTTCATTTAAAACTGATAGAGGTACCTAGGTACCTACACCGTTATTTCTGGGTGAAAAAACTTTGGACCTTATTTATTTCTAAAATAGCGTAAAAATATTATTTCTATTGTAACATTGTGTAGAAAAAACCTAGATTAGAAATGTCACGAAATCACACACTTCAAAGAATTTAAACAAAAAAAGTATTTATATCTAAAATCTGAATAGGTACCCGGGTACCTATTCAGTCACATAAAGGGTATTTATCACTCATTGCAGATGTAATGGAGATCACGGCTTCACTGTTGATACGTCTGTCTGCAAGTTCCGGTAAACTTGAGTAAGTTTACCGGAATGGCAATTTGTTTTTAGTCAATATGTTTTTTAAATTATTCAATTATTTAAATAAATCAGAAGGTTTAATTATGCTTGGTTGCGTCACGTCACGTTTGGCAAATAATAGAGAGTTGACGTGACGTCATGAACGTTAACGTAAACGTGTAAATTGACAGTTGCTCATGCGCAGTGAATAAATATTCACGTTAAGGTTTACGGACCTCCGTTAACGTACGTGCTCTCACGTAAGCGTCTAACGTTAATCGATGCTGTCCCAAGACCTAACGGAAATTTCCGATTCCCCCTATTCCGTTATTTGGAAATTGGAACTTTTGTATACAATGCACAGAACACCTTGATACAATGAAAAGGGATTGTCTTTGATGTGAAGGTTATCTATTATTTATTTATCAACATTTACTCGGGTATTAAGAATAAGTTTATGTATTCTTATTTACCTATATTTGAGAATGAAAGGGATAATTTCTCGGAATGTTAAATGCCAAGCTAAAATTTCCGTAGAAAAGCAGAAAACAAAAAGTTAGGTTCGTTAATGTATGTAATCAAAATTTCACGTTAACGGTTGATGACTTCATTTGGTACTTCAACTCTAAATTTATACAATAGAACGTATATGTAATATTCTTGCTTTAACGTCTACGTACTACAATCACTTCAACTCTCTAATGTGATCGAATTTTCAAAACCGAATCAATCAATTCATAGAGATCTATGATTAAGCTAATAGCCATCTTAATATGTGCATAATATTCGCAATCTGCTTGTCTGTTGATTAAATTATGGATAAATTTAATTTTTGTTTCCAAAAATTTATTCGTTATTGGTTATTTGTCCAATGATTTTATTAAATTTATCAATGAGTGAGACTGTTATTGAATTTGTATTTCTTATACTACTAGCTGAATTATTATCTAATTCTTTGATGAGAATTTCAAACCTTTCACCATCGTTAGAGTCTAAATTTCCAGTGATAGATTCAAAAACTGATCCTATACCGTTTATAAGGTCCCTTTTTGTTGAAGGATGGGGTAATATCTCTGCTAGATTGTTGTTAATTTTGGTTTCTGTATAGTCAATCAAATTACAATAATTTGAGAGATATTAACATATTTTGATAAGCACAGGCCCTAATTTTTGCGGCTTGAATTTGAAATTAATTTCTAGAATGATTGGGTTCAAATCATAATAGTGTATAAGTCCATAACTGTACATTTCAATTTTTACGGTTCCTAACTTAAAGGGTAGCAACCCGGGAATGTTAACTAGATTTCTAATTGTTATTTTATCCTGGAGTTCCATAGTCCCAGAAAATCCGATATAAAGCAAAATTCGACATTCCAAATTAGTGTCTCAATATTATGTGTGAAAGTTGTGTAGAAATATCGTACATAAGTTTCTATTTTTCAGGTTTTTTCCAGGGGACGTTTCAAATTGTCCATATGTACCTTATCTCGATTTTGAATTGAAGCTATTTTATGTGCAAGGTTGATCGTTTTTAATTTTATTGGTAAGGTGTATTTATTAACGTGTTTCGTATGTATTTTCTTACATATACTTTTTGATTAGGTTTAAATATTTCCGATTTCTCTTGATTTGTATTTAGTTCATAAGTGAATTTTCCTTTTCGATTCATTAAGTAGGAATTAATTGTTGAGTACAAGCTTTTTATTTGTGATTGTTGATGTAATCATTTAGGAGTATTTTATTTATGTCAATGTCATGAATATCTGTGTCTCCTGAACTTAAACTTAACCCTTAACTTTCCATGCTATCAAAACCAACGTAAACACCCATGCGGGGTCCTTCAGAGACCACAACTAAAAATATGATTTTGAATTAGTCTAATTCAATTATTAAATCAAATAGCTTTAGGGAAAAACGAAATTATACTTTACACATTCAATGAAACTTCATTGAATATTCTGGAGAAGAAAGTGAAAAATATATTCAAAATATAACAAACAAATATTAGGAGAAAGAATAAAAAGTTACCAAAAACCAGGAATAATTCATTATGCTCATTAAAAATTAAAAAAGAATTTAAGCCGATGCGTATTTAGTACATACAATATTAGGTTCGCTTATTCTATGATTTTGACATACAAATTGTTTGCAATTATCGCATCTTGTGTTCACTTTTTTGTCACATCTTCAGGGACACTCGAAACATCTTGCCCTTCTGTTTTGGTTCGCTGGTTCTCCAGCAACTTTTGTAGCACTATATTCTGCTATCCCACAGTCTCGAAGGGCCGCCTTTGTATGCTCCTTATGGTTCCTATATTGTACTCTTTCTTCCATATTAGTTCGAGCCAAGTCATCACTTAGTTGCAGTAAGAAGAGACGTCGCCGGGCATAGTACTTTTTCTTTCAAATGGGATTTTTCTCCATATAAATGACATAAGCATTCAATGTACATATGTCTATAATATTGGAAAATAACATATACGGCCATCGAGCTGTCCTCCTACTACATGAATATTCCCTGACAAGCTTATCAGCATTATCAACCCCTCCTTTGGTTTGGTTATTATCCAATATCATGATTGGTTTCATCTCATTATCTTCAGCCACCTTGTCTTCGTCATGTTGGCTGGATAAAACGTGAACCATTCTTCCCTTTTTTGGAATGTGAGAAAACATCGTCAGATCCTTTGTGAAAGCAAAAATAGAAGAATGGATTGGCCTAGACGTGTATTTAGGATTGCGTGAGTATCAGGTATTTTTACGAACAGATCCCAATGAGGTTAGATTTTTGGATAATAAATAGTTAGCTAAAGGGACGCTTGTGAAGAAATTGTCAGTAGTTATTCCTCTTCCAGTATCGTGATATGGTTGTACTAAGTCAGATACGACTGTATAGCCTTGGTTTTTCCGTAATAAATGTCCAGGAAGTTTTCCGTTGTAGACCTGAAGATCGCAAAGATAAGAAGTTTGTACGTCAGCAGCTGCCCATATTTTGATGCGGTATCGACCTGGCTTTGATTTAATGTATTGCCTAAAAGAGCACTTTCCAAGAAAACTAACCAACTGCTGGTTGGTTCAAAATAAAAGTTACTCGGGGGAGAATGCCCCGGTATGATACATTAGAAATTAATTAGGGAAAAACATCTTTCATAATCTGGAAGTAGTTTCTCGTTATTATGACAAAAGTAAAAGATGTCTCTCATATGACTATCCCTGTATAAGGAATGAAAAATTAAATTGACCCGGCCAAAACGTCTTCCAAAATTCTGAAAATAGTCTTTCCTGATTATAACATAAACGAAAGATATCTGGCGTAAGAATAGCCCTGTATCATATAAGAGAATAACTATAAAAAAAATCTTTCGAAATCTGAAGGTATAAATACGATGTTCCTTACATATCCCTGTACAATATAAGAGAATAATTATCAAAACAAGTCTTTCGAAATCTGAAGGTATAAATACGATATTTCTCACATATAAATATCCCTGTACGATATAGGAACATAATTATCAAAAAAAAAACAAGTCTTTCGAAATCTGAAGGTCCAAATACGATATTTTCTTACATATGAATATCCTGTATAATTTTTAAATTAGATCGATTTCAAATCGTAATATTTCCTAAATATGTCAGGTGAGGGGCTCAAATGTCAATAGTGCACTTAATATGACCAGAAAATGTACCTTTTGGACACCCAGTCAAATCAAATAAAATGTCAATACGGTATTTGTTCGAAAAAATAATTATATGACACAGAAAAAAAACTTACGTTTTTGAAATATCACTAGTCAGAATTACACAATATCATTGTTGACGTATGGCCGTCGAAGTGTCAGGCCTTACAGTACCTGAGCACTCTATAGAGGTTACTACCTCACTGCCTCAGTTACCAAATTTTCTGCTATTTATTTCAGAAGTTTTTGGGATTTTTGCCCTTGTCTCATGTGTTTAATTTTCGTAATTGAAGGTTAATTTTCAATTTCTTTATACTAAGTTGCAAGGATTGTCTATAGTTTTGATAAAAAAACATGGTCTGTTTTGCCAACGACCTTGTCGGTTGTGTAAAATTGTTTGTATAAATTCTTTTCTGGTGTAGGTCAACAATTGTTTGTATAATAATTAGATTCGACTTATTTTATTATCAAGAAAATTATATCTATATAGGGTGTCCTTAAAATGTCCTTTGTCATATTTCGTGTTTATTACATGCAAAAGTGTTGCGACGTTTCAGGTCCAACACCTTTTTTATTCTGAACTATAATTTTAACAGTGTTTACCTATTAATGAGTTTGCGTGATCTTTACATTGTTTTTTGTTATGTGCGCCTCGGCGTTGCGACACCTTCGGCCACGATTTGTGTTTACGTAACGCGCACTTGACCTTACTCGCGTGTTCGATTTGACTTTCACTTGATTCTTTAGCTGTTTGTTTTATCCCTGGCCTAGGTCGCGATTACTGACACTCGCGACACTGCTGCTCAGTAGATCGTTCATGGGGTGGTTTCTCTCTGTCCAATGTTGCGATCTGGGGTGGCTCGTCTCCTGCTGCTGTATCTGTTCCATTTCTATCGCCTCCTCGTCTGGCTTCTGGGTTCGGTTGTGACAGTATATCACCCATGCCATTAGGTAATCCCATATGCTGCATACTAGTGCGATGCCAAATCCTACTGTCTGTTGGATGCGGATTGCATTTAATATCGTGCCTACCATGTGCTTCAGTAGGTAAAATGTGCAGTATATACCAATTATACCACTTATTATCGAACCTATCTCCTTGAATTATTCCCAAGTGTGTTTCAGGGTGGATTCGGCTAGGTTTTTGATTTCTTTGGCGTCGAAAATATCTGATACTGTGTGTCCTTGGCTGTTGGCGTTCAGTCCGGCTGATCTGCGGGTGATTATATTCTCAACAGCTTTTTTTTCTGTTCCGAATGTGAGGGTTCTTTGCGCTGCATCAATTTCTTCTGGTGTGTATAAACCTTTTGCTCCCAATGGCTGGATATGATCAAAGTGGAGGTTCCTCTCTTCGTCTGGTTTGGGTACCTTTGGTTCATTTGCTATTGTTGGGTGTGGGTTTAGACCTCACCATAGGTCTTCTATGAAGTATAGTGGTGGTATCATATATTCACAGTCTACTTCTTCTGCGTGATTTTGGATTATTCTGGTTAGTGGAGCCATGAATTTTGTTTCGTTGTTGACTTCAATCGGAACTCGTTGTAGCATTTTTCGGTTCTTCGTAGATTGACTGTAGCTGGTGTACACATTATTATGTATAGTACTGCGCCTATAACTCTGCCTATATGACCAGGTTCGTTCTCCATTAATTGACTAAGTACGTTCGGTAGTGTGTGAGCCATTATTAGTCTGTTTTTGAGTAAGTCTCCCTTTATTATGCATCTTCTATGTATTGTGTCTGTATATAGCATGCTTATGTCACGTTTGTATGCTTGCTCTATATACAATAGTTTGCTATTTACGTAGTATATGAGATCGACGTTTTGGGGTAGAATTGGCATTGTCGGTTGAAGGTTTTGATTGTCTTCAAGGCAATGACAATTCTCGGGTGCTCTGTTTGGTAGGTTTCTCTTTTGTAGTGTTAAAGCGAAACCTTTGTCTTCTTCTTCTATAGCTTTAAGTTTAAATGCAATTTCGATTGAATATTCGTGATTTTGTTTGTTGATACAATTGTATTACTTTGTATCTTTGTGTGGCTCTTTAATCTTCCTCTGCTGCTTCGTTGACTACGGATGTGTGTTTGTGCATCCCGCAGTAAAATATGAGTCTGGTCACTTCTATGAGGCATGACCATACTTTTTGCAGTTTGATTTCATTGCGTTGAATAACTTGAATGTTCATGCTTTCACTCGCGTACGTCGTTTCGGGTTCCGGGCACTTTCGGACGTCTTTTGGTGCAATCACTGTAATGTTTTTTTGAGGTTCGAACAATCGTAAGCAATTAAAGTAATTGCTGTCTGGAAACCGCACATAACAAGCGTTACCCAGGTCAGAAGAACGATTTGTCGTTTTGTTGTCGCGCACTTAGGATACCTTTACAATTTTTCAATAATTACAATTGTTCATATTCATCATTTACTAATTTTAATATAACAATTATGTTTTTGAAAATACCAAAACATTGTTTCCTACTTCTATGTTAACGCTACTTTTGCGTTTACTATTGTTACCTTGTTTTTCTCAATTGACCGAGCTGTACAATCATTTAGGACTGTCAATTGAGTTCCTTGTTTTGAGTTTACAAACATTGCCCGTTTTTGGACTTCTTGTAGGTTAATAAAATACAACTTATTCGTTCCCCTTGTAGATATTAAAATTAAATCCTTCCAAAATACCTTGGATTAAGCTTGCAAGCAGTGCAGTTTTCCACATTGATTACTTACATCGACCATACTTTTCATTTTGTCGGTGTGTTACGATAAGTAACGTAATTAGTTAATCTTTTCTTTGTTTACTTTTCCTTAGTCGACAATATAAACAACAAACTTATGTGTGAACTATGAAATGTAACTAAATACGAATCTGTATATATAATCTGATTCAACTATCTCGTACCTTAGAACCTATCGTAAATTGTTATATATATATATATATATATATATATATATATATATGCACTACTCCAAGAATTTAACGCACCACCAAAAGTTTAAAGTAAATTTTTGTCTAAACTGCTTGTCATTTGAATGAATTTTTCTTCGAAAGACAGGTTGACACTTCCAGAGAGTTAGTGTTTTACTGTATTTGCATACAAACTTATTTTTGTATAAATACGGGGTGTTGCAATGATAACCTGATTTTTCCATAAAATTTGTAACACCCTGTGGAGTTCAACAGTGACAATATCAACTTAAAATTAAAATGAAAATGTAGCTTTATATTTTTGTAACATTTTGTTTTTTTGTTCACTCTATTATCTTGGCCACAACAAGAGAAAATCAATGTTATAGCATAACATGTTTTTTATTAAAATTTATAATAATAAAAGTGAGTAGCAGGCTATGAAAAACAATAAGTTACAGTAAATTGTCATTAGCTAAATACAGATGTCAAAAAGCATTTCGTAGAAATGTATTTTTAGTGTTGGTCCCTACGTTTTTTTTTGTAAAAACCTTTATTTCAATTAATATGCAACGCGAAACACGAAATTTTACTGCCGAAGAATGTGCTCATGCATTAATAATGTTCGAGGAAGGCTGGAATTACCGAAGAATTGGTAGACGATTTAATGTATACCATAAAACCGTTTCACGAGTTATACAAGGATATAAAGACACTGGAAGTCATGGTCGCAGACCGGGACAAGGAAGGAATCGAATAACAACCCCTAATCAGGACCGTTTTTTAAGAATATCGGCATTAAGACAACGTTTTGTAACAGCCCGGACCCTTCAAACCCGGCTTCGAGATGCTACTGGTGTACTAATTTGGGGTGAAACAGCTCGTCAGCGACTACGAGAACACAATTTCAGACCTAGTATTGCTGCTCGGGGGCCAGCTCTAACTAGAGATCATCGAAGAGCGAGGCTGAATTTTGCCATGGAACATCGTAACTGGTTAGAAGCGGAATGGCAACAGGTATTATTTACGGATGACTCAAGATTTTGTTTGTACAATAAGGACAGGCATACGTGTATATCGACGCCCTAACGAACGATATGCTCAGTGTAATTTCTCAAATAACAAATTATTTGGAGGAGGATCTGTGATGGTCTGGGGAGGTATTTCTTCGACTGGTCGCACAGAACTTGTGGTCATAAATAATGGAAGCCTTACAGCTGGAAGATACATATTGAAGATTTAAGACCAACATGTAATGCCATATGCGCCATATATAGGGCAAGGATCTATGTTGATGCACGATAATGCCAGGCCTCATGTTGCTGGAGTTGTGAGGAATTATCTAGAGGAAGTTGGCATCGATAACATGGCATGGTCAGCTAGAAGCCCTGATTTAAATCCAATAGAGAGTCTCTCGGACACTCTCGGGAAGAGGTTACGAGAGGAACGGAACTTGAACACCTTGGAAGACGTGGGGAGGCGACTGATTGAAATATGGGAAGAAATTGACAAAAATTGTATACGGTCGCTCATTTTAAGTATGGGCCAGAGGCGGAAATACTCGCTACTGACTTTTTTTCGTTTTGTTTCTTTGTTTTTCGTTGTTAGAGTGGGATAATAAATTTTAATGAAAAACATGTAATGCTACAAAACTGATTTTCTCTTGTTGTGGCCAAGATAATATAGTAAATCAAAAAACAAAATGTTCCAAAAAGATAAAGCTACAGTTTGATTTTAAAGTTGATATTGTTACTGTTGAACTCCACAAGGTGTTACAAATTTTATGGAAAAATCAGATTGTCATTGGAACACCCTGTATTTCTACAAAAATAAGTTTGTATGCAAATACAGTAGTACACTAACTCTCTGGAAGTGCCAACCTGTCATACAAAAAAAAATCATTCAAATCGGACAAGCAGTTAAGACAAAAATTTACTTTAAACTTTTGGTTATTTTTTGGTGGTGCCTTAAATTCTTGGAGTAGTATATATATATATATATATATATATATATATATATATATATATATATATATATATATATTTTGGACCTATCCAATCAATTTTCCACAACGATACAATTTGCTTGTCTAATTATTGTTGTTGACCTATTTTATCACGTACTTGATTATTATTCACTCATTTAACTTACTTAGTCGGCAATGTAAAACTAATTATTTGCAACTTGCGTATAGTGAGAAAAATATTGGAATTGGTATATACAATTTGATTGTGACATTTGTGATACGCTATTTTATCTTAGTGTTAATCCTTTACAAATTTTAAAACTACTATCTTCAATATCTATTTGCGACTTGATTTTGTTTTGGGACTAAATATTGGACTTACTAGTTTTAGTTATTTCTTTCTTACTCTGTTAGCCTGTGTCTCTGTAGTTTTATTTTCTCCTCTTTGTGACTTATGTTTATTGTGTCACCTGTAATTCTTATTTCATCTTGTCTTTATTGTCTCTGGTTCCTTTGAACCTTATATGCTCCATAATCCCTGTTTGGAGTACTCCTTGATTCTACTTTTTTCTTTGGCTACTGCGGCCGCTATAATTTCTGTAATTCCACTGTTGCGTTTTCCCCTTGCACGTCTTTATTCTCAATGCCTTGGCAACTTCTTGCCACTGCATTATTTCACATATCCTTATTCCGTACTTCTTTTGGCACGTTTTCCTTTCTATACCTTGGCGCTTTTGGCCACTATATTCTTCTATATAATTTCTATGATTCCACTGTTGCGTGTCTCTCTTGCACGTCTTTCTTCTCTATACAATAAACAACCTTTTTGAAAACGTCTCTATTAGCCATGCACAGAAATGAATTATCCTCAGTAACATTCAAGACACAGCTTTATGTGCTTCAGCAATTTCCAAATTCATTGGCTTCCGGCGAGTGTGTTGTACTTCTAGTATTTTCCACTGTAATTAGCCCAGAACAAAATCGTCATACCCTAATTCAGTTTACTAATTAGCTTTCAATGCATGAATATTTTCCTAACCACTTTTCCCTTCAATCGTTAATATCTTCTAAGTTAGATACTGTCTAGTTTATTACTGAAATCGAAGGAATTGTTAAGTTGAAAATAGTCCGATCGTCAATCAAAGTAAAACAAAATTTTCCGTAAACAATTTCTACTTCTCAAACCTGATGCTATCCTCCGTACTATATTTTATATCGATATTTTGGTATTTGCGGAAGCTTGTTGCTGACTCCGCGCATTTTTGTCCTTGTATATTTTCTGTTGAAATTCATACGTTGCATAAATGCTTCTTTTTTTGTGTATTAAAATAGATTTATTTTCAACGTTCGTTGGTAATGAATGTTGCAATATATTTTTTTCCGCGATATAATTATGAACTAAGTACTTATGAGAAAATAAATGATTGTGCGAATATACCTGATTTATATATATGGTTGGAACTTATACTACTTTGATTATATATTAAATTAGATTAAATTAATGTGATTTATTTCGTGATATGAATACGAACTCAATAACTTATGAAATTGAAAATAAATGCTTTGGCGAATGTGACCATTTTACTCATATAGGAAAAATTTATAATGTATTAATTAATTTGATTGAACTTAATTATCTACTCCTACCTTTTTTGATTCTATGATGCCTGAAATGGGTAGTTTGAGGTTGTACGGGATGAAAAGGATACTTTGTATGGGTTGGACTTCCCCTCTTTTAATGTTCTGGATTGTTTTCTCATTTTTTTTTTGTTGGATTTAGTGAGAAGATGATAGAAGAAGATCACAATAATCCTTTATGGAATAAACACAAAAGAAATAAAATAGGAGCAATGTTTCTATAGGGTCAACCCGTTCTTACTTGCTGGTCCGAGGGTAGGGGTTGTTGATAAATGAAACAGACTGGGTGGATAATACGTACATATATATTACAAACAGTAATTAATTAAATCCAGTAACTCAGCCCTGGTTTGTACAAAATAAAAGTTACTCGTGGGAAAATACCCCGGTATGATACACTAGAAATTAATTAGGGAAAAACGTTTTTCATAATCTGGAACTAGTTTCTCGTTATTATGACGAAAGTAAGTAAAATATGTCTTGCATATGACTATCCCTGTATGAAGAATGAAATATCAAAATGGCTCGGCCAAATTGTCTTGCAAAATTCTGAAAGTAGTCTTTCCTGATTATGACATAAATGAAAGATATCTGGCGTAGAATATCCCTGTATTATATAAGAAAATAAGTATAAAAAAATTCTTTCGAAATCTGAAGGTATAAATACGATATTTCTTACATATAAATATTCCTGTACAATATAAGAAAATAATTATCAAAACAAGTTGACTGTCTCGACCCTTACTTCGTGGAATATGCTCATATTAGTGTTTTTAAATGAAACTCAAGGTCTCTAGTTAATTCCACAATATAGTACAAGTTATTGAAAATTGTAAAAAATTGACAATTGTTTCGATAAATCAATATCATCGTCATTCTGCGAATTAAAAGACAGAAGAGAAAACGACTGTTGTATGTGGCTTCGATCATACAAAGAACATTGTAGCCAACGAAACATCAGCAATGAATCTATAGTCGGGTATTTATTTGTCCAAATTACCAATAATCTCAAATAAATAATTTAGTGCGAACACAGTATCCTATTATCCTAGCGTGGCATATGTGCAACAAGTAACTTTACGACTACAAAAAAATATACAAACCGGTCCTGTTTGTTCCGTTCACTAATTGTGAGGATAGATAACACCAATATAAAGACCAAATTCATCAAATATATAAGAAAAACACTTAACTCGAGAAAAAATGGACTTACTCAAATCGTCCATATTCTTCAAATTTTCAGACCACAATTCAATAAAATACCAAAAATTTAACCCTAGATCTCAGCAAAAGCTAGCCAGCGGTCATAAACAAATAACAAAAATGGCGCCATTGCAATTTACAGCGACCTCTATTCACCAAATTCAAAAGTTTCTCAACAGGAATGTCGTAAACTTCGAGAAAAAGCCGTTGCATATATGCAACGCTAGGATAATAAGGGTGTAGCTTCATGCAGTCGCTCGTCGCTAATTGCCAGCGATAAATCTGGTCACGTGACCGTATTTTAAATTTCCCGCGATTTAAAAGAATAGTGAAAAAGCTGAAATTGTTGAGCTTTTGTCGCTAGAACTAAGCGACATGCAAATTCATAGACAAATCAAATAATAATATATTTTTTCTCTATGTGCAACTTCTTTGTTTTTGTTTAATTATTGTAAACAATGGATTCAGGCGAGGTAAATATTTTAAAAGATTATTAATTGGTAAAGTATGAGAATATACGTTCAAACCGATAATTTTGTTTCTTTGTTATACAGTTTCATCGAGAAATGATGTAACTTTTTACCCACATTTTTGTTTGTGATAGCTATTTGTATTACTAGGGAGGAAAGTGCCACTTTTCCTCCCGCAGGATGTAGTTTACTGCCCGACGCGAAGCGGAGGGCAGTAAACATCCAAGGGAAGAAAAGGCACTTTACTCCCATGTGATACATATGATTTTTCCTCCTACCCACCTTTTTTTATTTTCCTTGTAGTGAAAAATATGCCAGTAAAACTTTCTCTGAATATTTATGTATCTTGTTGTCTTCAGCCCATTGCTTATATTGTGCATATTGTTATTCATACCTGTCTTTAGATATTTGTGGTAGTAAGGTTAATGACGCTTGTTCCTTGATATTAGGTGGTGTATTTGGAAATTCGAAATCACTTGAATCGCTCTCCATTTTTCGAAAATTCAACTAAGTTTAATGAATGTAGAGAGGGAGAAAAAGTATGAGTTTCCTCCCTGATTTGAGGGAGGAAAGTGTGTACTTTCTATAGGGGTAGGAGGAAAAAGTTTTTAGATGACAGATATTAAATGTTTTGTTGTGGTAATTATGTACTTGTTTTGTTTATTTATATAAATTCCTGTTCTTTTATTATTAACAAAAAAGGACAATTTTCTATTGATTGTGATGATTGAAAGAACTGAAAAGAAACTATTTATGTTGACTAGTTTAATAATATAATATTGTTAAATCAATAAATGAAACATTTTTATACTGATGAGAATGAGAGAAATCGCTGTGTATCCTAGTTTAAATTAAATATATTGTAATCAATTATTTTGTTTAAATTTTCTTTCCTTAAGTGAGAGTGTTTGTGCACGTGCGATAGAGAACAATGGTGTTTTCTAGAATCTATTAGGTTCATTTGAGTTTGTGGACTACTTGGGAACTGAATTTCTTTCAAATACAGAAATTAATTAACCATATAAACAAAAAATACAAAATTTCATTTTTTTATTATCAGGTCCCGACAACTCAATATAATAATGTATTCCTACAATAGAATACAATAACAATATATATGCAGTATTCATACAGTATTGAGAATTTAACTTAAATGTGTTCCCATAAATACAAAGCCTGTCCATGGGTAGTGTATGGTGTAATAATAATATTCCAAAATAATTTAAAATGAAAAAATTAGAAAATTTATATATATTTATTTATACATAATATTATCAGGAGATGAGCAAACGTTTAAAATTTAACATAAATTAAAAGTAAAACTTCCTTTTTGAGACAACTCCAAAGTGCTCTGCACATTTCTGCAATTATGCTCGCTGTTGTCGTCTCTACCAGATACTGTGGTACGACATGGGTGTGAAACAGTCGCATGTAGTAGAATATCTGTTGAAAAATTGTATTTATTTTATTGTCCGTAATCAATGTGGTTAAGCAAGACAAATCTACAATATTACCGTAGAATTATTAGAAGTTGTGCAGCAGCAGAAATGGGCTCCTTCACTGCGTTCTGTTTTGTTATGAGAGGCTCAACTAAAAATAGCTGCACTTCGAATAGACTCGGTGACATCCGCAAATAAATTTCCAATTTACCTGCGTACCGGAACAGTGTAGAGAAAAAGTAATATTCCATTCGTAATGTATACAATGCGTGAACCCTAAAACTTTCTTGACTACATTCCTTCTTGTATTTGTGTAACAAAATTTCATTTACTACGAGAGCTGCCAAAATTCTTTTTAACCGAATTTTCGGAATCCGAGCTCTGATACAAATTTGTTGACACTGATCAACCCACTTTTGATATTTGTAAGCAAACGACATCTCGTCAATTTCCTACTATCATAGCAGAGTGTCGCTGATTATAGATTAAAACATTGTTTTATTTTTATTCAGTCCTATTTTTAATTCACTTGTTTCACTGCCATCAAAGGAATAAACAAAATTAGAAAATCAGTTTTAAGGTTATCTGTCATCAATCTTTGTCTGTCAGCTTTCGAGATCGCTGTAAGCAGCCATGTTGTCGCTGCTTTCCATCGCGGTGATTTGTGACATGTCCCTACTTTTCATCGCGGCGATTTGTGAGTTGTAGCGACTTTTTTGAGTTGCGGGAAATTCAAAATTCGGTCACGTGACCAGATTTGTCGCTGAAACCGAGCGACGAGTGATAACATGAGGTTACACCTTAAGGGCTAAATTATTAGTAATCGTGGCTCCATTATGAGACCGGAGCAGTAACGCCCAAGTACTAACCTTCTGTTAGTAAGCAATCTACACTCGTTCTATAAATAATGAGTTGTATGAGAGAAGTGAGAAATGTCATCTGAGCGTCAGATAGAAAAACGGTGTGTCTCCGTAATTAAAATGGCAATGTATTTTAAGTTCTATGTATTAAGTATTTGTTTGATAGTATATTTTTTATAGTTCCTGTTGAACATACTTCATTTCCTTAATGAAGTCCTTAAAGAGCCAGCGACTTTTATTGCCCCAGCTATTGAAAGTCTCTTTGTTGTCTAACACAGGGGTGTTGGCACCCGATCATGGGGGATGCCTAGTGATTAAGTGGTTTCTACCCACAAGTATAGACCATAGTATGAATTCCATAATTTTGTATAAATTCTGTATTTTCATGATAAGCGAAGCGTGTTTCAATTCCTATACTCCCTCTCCTACACTTATTAGTATTATGGATATATTCACCTTATCAAATTCATATATTTTCCCTTACCAACAAGTTTCACATATTTGTTAAGTTACTACTTAATCAGATAGTTTTTCCCCACGTCCTTATTCAACAATGAATAAGTTCAAAATTACACATTGTCTGGAATCACTTTTTTGTACTTTCAAAACAACATTTCATACGACAAATATAACAATAAGAAACAAAGTTTTCGAAATTTGGTGGTGATGTTCTATACAAATCACGTCTTCGCGAAAATAATGCTAAAACAATATGGTAGCTGCTCTTTGACAAATTAGCACGAACAATAACAAAGTTCAATCAACTTTTCCAGTAAGCAAAAAGTTTGGATCCATCAAACATTATTGTCGGGTAAAACAATAGCCGACAGAATTTACCAACTCGAAACTAGTGAATAGAAAGTGATGATATATTATCAAGGAACGTTATAAAAGGAATGTTAAAATGGACTTGTATCTATTCAAAGCTGAAAGCTTTTAAGGAACTTACATCAAAACTGCGAGGTATGAGAACGTGGAATTCGCTACCTTTCACTGAAAGTATCTGCTTTTGAAGTGTTTCTGAGGGATATATTAATAGATCAGCAAAAATTTGTATCACAATTCAGAACATTAAGGGATTTCAATATATCCAAGGAAATAATATTAAGAATATTCTTCAAAGGAATATGGAATTATCAATTATTTGTCTATAGAGGCAAAACAAATTGACGAGATTGTAACAAAAATCTGATAATTGGATGAGAAAAGGCAAGTAGAAGATAATGGCAGTTCGAAAAGAGTAGAGCTTCGATCGCAAACATGTTTCATCAGAACAAGCATTTGGTGTCTGGTGTAATTATATACTGAGAACAACAAGTAGTATTTTTCTATTGAAATGAGCTAGTTTCATGAATTTCAATGAAAATGTCACAAGACATATTGGGTCTGAACTAAGTATTTGCAACCAATAACGCCACTCTACTATTTCAAATAGAAATGAGAACAAAATATTGAAATTTGATTTCTTGTAGTAGACTGTGGCAGGATAGATCCAATTGCAAACAAAGAAATTTGCGCTGTTGTCGCGAGAGAAAATTTTATAAGTACAGGTTGGCAAATCAATTTTAGCAGTTGACGATGCGCGAGAAACCCATACAACTCAACAACGTTGTAAACGCAGTTACCGGGAAAAGCAGGCGACGTATATTCCGCGTGTAATGTTTTGAAGGCTGCTAATACGTACGAGGGTAACACAATATTTTGAATTTGGATTTAAAAATGATAAATTGTAGCACACATATAATGCTATATGAAAACGAGTTTACAAAACAAAATAACATTAATGTGTTCTTCATTATTATTCAAATGAATGAGGAAATAAAAACCATTAGATTTTTGTACGAAAATTGTTTTTTTTTTGTACAGACATAATTATTGATTGTTTCACAAACCATACGGGGAATTCTATAATTACCCTTTATTATTTTATGTGATGTGAATAATAAATAGATTCTAAGAAACATAAGCTTTCACCTTTACTTCAACTGACTGTCTTTTAAGTTGTCCCTTCATAATATTCTTCATTGAGGTTTATTTGTATATAAATTGGAAGTCAGGTGGATTTTGTAGATAAAGCGTACAATAACCATTTTTCAAATCTGTTGGTAGTAATATAGACATACCTACCTGATAAGCTATCTAAATTTGTTATTCTTAATAATATGTAGGAGATAATAATGTAAAAATTCAGGTTTAAACATAAAATTTGGGAAATAAATTGGGGAAATCGCCTTTAGAGATGGTCTAATAAGTATACTGATAATATGGTATCCGGAAAATTCTTCGAAAGCAATTCTTCGAAAACAATTCTTCGAAAATCAATTCTTCGAAAATGCAATTCTTCGAATAAACAATTCTTCGACTAATAATTCTTCGAATAACAATTCTTCGAAGTATCCAAAAGGAATGACTTTGTTCAGAGATATAAATCAGGTATAATTTATCTAATCCCAAGCTTGCAACTGACGATAATCCCTTCGAAATTAGATGCAGAATTTGTTTGTGATATAAATCAGGTATAATTTATCTAATCCCAAGTTTGCAACTGACCTGAGTGGGTATAAAAAGGGATTGTTTTCCATAAAATAAAATTACTTTAATTTAACCCTGTGCAAGTAAATATGGATGCAGAATTTGTTTGTTCAGAAAAAGGAAAACGTAAATTGTTGTTCGAGGGACATTTTTATTTTAAAGATGTTGAAAAAGGTGAAAAAGTGTATTGGAAGTGCGCATTTTTTGAAAAAAGAAAAACAAACTGTCCAGCGAGAATAATTACTGTCGACGATAAAATCAGTAGAATAACAAAAGAACATAATCATATTGCTGACGCCTCAGAGGTGGAAGCGACCAAAGTGTACGAAAAAATTCGAATCAACTCGAAAATAAGTAATGATCCTCCGCACAGAATTATATCAATTGCTTCGACTACATGTTCCATAACGGCAGCTCCCAAGCTTCCAAGTGCTAGCAGTATGAAACGGAGTATTCGCAATATCAGACAAAAAAATCTACAAGGACCAGCTCTTCCTACTAATAGAAGCGAAATAATATTTTTGGAGGAATATACGAAAACCTACAAAAATGAAAATTTTTTGCTATATGATGCCGGTCCAGTGGACGAGAGAATATTAATTTTTACTACAGAACAAAATCTCCAATTATTGTCTAACAGTAAGCATTGGTATATTGATGGCACATTTAAAACCGTGCCGTTATTATTCCAACAATTACTAACCGTTCACGGACTGCAACACAATTTATCGGTACCTTTCGTTTATGCACTCTCACCAAAAAAATCAGAACGAATTAATGATCAATTCTTTCAAGAACTTAAAAATTTGAAATCATCTTTAGTGCCTGCAACGATTATCACTGACTTCGAAAAAGCATTGATTAATGCCTGCAATAGTGCTTTTCCAAGTTGTAGAAAAAGAGGCTGTTTTTTCCACTTCAGTCAATGCATTTTTCGAATGATTCAAAGGAATGGATTAAAACAACGCTATGAGACTGACAGTGAATTTGCTTTCAAACTAAAAATGTTGTGTGCTATTGCTTTTGTCCCAGTGGATGATATAGTTATGGCTTTTGAACAATTATATGATAGTGAAATATTTCCGTCAGAAGCCGAAAGTGTTATTAATTATTTTGAAGATACGTGGATTGGGCGACCAAATCGAAAACAGCGAAAACCACCACAATATCCATACGAATTGTGGAATCTATATCAAACAGTTTTGGATGATTTACCGAGAACAAATAATTCGGTAGAAGGATGGCATCGAAGTTTTGAAACACAAGTATCAGTAGTTCACCCCAACTTGTGGAAATTCATAAAATGTATAAAAAATGAGTCTAAATGTACTTCGTGTAGAACAATATTTAAGCGGATTTGAACCACAAACACCAAGAAAGAATCAAAACTCTTGTAAATCAGTATGATAAAAATAATATAATAGAATACATTAGAGGTTTAGCTCACAACATATCATATTAATCTATAATATTTTTCTTACCTTGGTATTTGATAGTATTTATGTCATTTATCTGTAATTTTTACTGTAACCTTTTACTGTACTGTAAACTTTTACTGTTATTTATTAATAAAATGTTGACATAATTATAACAAATAAAAAAAGTAGTGTTTTATTTCCAGTTCCTAGGTATTCTCAAAAAAGAAAATGACCTTATAATTCTCATTTATTATTAGTATGTTCCGCATCATACGTTTATATATCATGCGAGGAATATTGATTATTGTCTAATGAAAACTTATCCCAGATTTTAGTAAATCCAAATAATAAAGCTGTCGAAGAATTATTAGTCGAAGAATTGTTTATTCGAAGAATATGGTATTCGAAGAATCGCATTATCAAAGAATTGTTTTCCGAAGAATTGTTTTCGAAGAATTGTTTTCGAAGAAAATTCCTAGATTCTGATAATATAGATAAAATATTAAATATTTTTTGTGGCAGATATTTCTACTTTCATATGTGAATTTTTTGGTTTTTTGCGAATATTTACTATGACTTTAGAACATCTCTTCAACTTTTTACAGAGTTAGGAGTGGCAAAACAAAAATATCTTGGTTCTGGGTGCCGTCAATTATTGTTTATTTAGAACTATCTACAGATATGCTACAAATATTATATTACTCTAGTGGAATTCGTCTCTAATATCCACAATTTTATAACACTCATCCACATTTTTACATTTGTTGCGTTTGATGTATTCAGTCATACCACCTACAAACACTATAATGAAAAATATGTTTTAGATGTACAGGGATCATTAACATTAAAATAATGATGTGCATTAACAAATGATTCTTCAAAATTACTTTCTATATGAACACTATATATCCACGCTATCTTCGTCTTCGGCCAAATTAATAATAATATTGTCTACAACAGTATATAAAAGTGGTTCATTATTCATAAATTCATCTTCAATCTTTTTAACATGGTCACATCTAACTTTCCAATCTTTTGCAGAAAATAGGTCAAAAAAGTCATTACAGAATTCTTTAACCTTTGTAAAATTGAAGGTAACATTTCGTTTGGCCACATATTCTTTATGTGCCGCCCAAATACTTCCGTTCGGATTTAAGTCCAGGTGATAAGGGGGTAGCCTTAAAACTTGCAATCAATGTCGAATGAACAAACCATCAATTTTATAAGTTTTATATTGCGGTTTGTACATTTTTGCAACCTTATAAAGATCCGGTTTTAACTTCTCTTCACTGAAATATATGTCTCTTTCAGGAAGCCACTTCTTAAATTGTTGTTTACTCCAAGCAGTCGTAGTTAATTTTTTATTTAGAACATTGTGATATGGGGCGTTATCGATTACCACAACAGCGTTTATTGGTAGGTTTGGAATAAGTTTTTCCTGTACCCACTTCTCATAATTTTTGTACGACATTTCATTATTCCCTGTTTTTTACTGGGAGTTCCACTTAATACCAGCATTAGGTATAAAACCACATTCACTTCCTGCATGCACAATGATGAGCCTATTACCTTTTGAAACGGTTCCTCTTAATTCTTTGTTACTCTTGTCGCTCAATCCTCTAAGGTGATTGTGACATGAATGAATGTTTGTTACATCCATATAAATGATAGGTTTGTTCTGTTCTCTGCACTCTTTTATCATTCTTGAATATAGTAGGCGTAAATGTCTGACTTCGTGAAGTTCCATTAACAGACTTCTGTTGTTTTTCATGTAGGTCTAACGAAAACCCAAAGAATGTATTTGTTTCCGCAGAGATTCGAGATTTCCTGCGAAGCCATAACTATTTGCAAAGGTTTGGTGTACATTTCTCAACGTGGATACTTTTTTCTCGGATATGTGATATTTTATTATGCACCTTCTAAGCACAGTTTTGTCGAATTGATCCATACGGATTCTGGACGTTCTTTGTGTTTTAGTAGGCACATCAGTATCAGCATTACTTTCCTGCCAGGGCTTCTTTTTTAATACGGGAAAGCGTTCGTTGGCTTACTTTCGTAGCAGCAGAAACTCGTTCAACGACCTGGCAATAAAATAAGTAGATATATATGTTGTATTAAAAGTTTTACTAATGTGTATTTTCATACAAATGGAATGAGGAACTAGTTATATTTGTTTTAAGTGTCCGTTCATTGAAAGACAAATTTTTGTTTTGGTTTTCGGCCATTTAAGAGAAGTATTGAATTCAAAAATACTATATTACGTTTCAGTTCATTAGTTGTTCCAAACGATCTTTAGATTTTAGTTCAAACATATTTTGATATGACCAAACCGCAATTGTAACTGAAATCGGAAGATGGTGTTACGGTCATTTCATGTCCGTAACGACATCTAGGATAAATCGTCTCTTTTATAGTATTTGAGAATAAGAATGTAGTTACTCATGTTATTACAAGTTATTACTCAAAGAATTAATTCCCACCTCGAGCTTAACCCTTTAACGGTTAATGGTACATATATGTACCACTTACATTTACTCTTTATACAGAGCACTTGATTTCATAAAATACCTAGCATTGTAGAAATATACATCTCAGTGGCAACTACGCCTCTTCTCCTACCTCTCAGACTGATTGGCGCCAAATAGTTGGCTGAATTGTCAAATGACGTCACAAAGTGGTACATATGTATACCAGTAAGCGTGTACAACAAATAAGGCGATTTGGTACTGTTCTTTTTAAGTTTCAGTGAGTTTTTGTGCGATTAAGGTAAGTTTTAATTAAAATCCTAATATTTACTTTATAACTGTATAACCCTATTTACACAATATGAGTACAGATATTAAAAAATCGTAAAAAAAATCGAAAAACTGGTTTTTAGGTTATATTTACCAATGTAACAAAACTCAAATATCTTAGAAGTCGTTTTAGTTTGACACATAATATTTTGAAATATTACATTTAGACAAGTAATTAGTCAAACCATGCCATGATTGTATTTGTATCTAGTATGGAAAAGATAATATGTGACTTTGAAAAAGTGGTACATGTTTGTACCATTGTCCATTTGCAATACGCAATAATGTGGTACATATATGTACCACCGTCCACTACGAATATGGGTTTTTTGTTCTTTTCAATAAATAAGCCAAACTAATGCATTAATATAACAGTTACAACTATTAATAAGTTATTACTGTAGTTTTTGACATAATATATATTTTTTAGATGGAACGTAAAAAAGTTTTTAACTTGAACAACCCGGATGAAGTTGAATATCTTCTAAATGATATTGAAGATGATATGGCCAATAGTTCGGACGTTAACGGGGATTCTGATGCAGACGATAACATCCCCATTACTCGATTATTAAATACTCCAGATCATTAAGAGTCCGATGATGAAGATATTTTAGAAACTACAACATCAACCATACAAACGGTCTCCGAAGAAACTCCTACAGCCAGAGAAGTTGATGAAGATTATTCTACAGAAGAAGAGGAGGAGGAGGTAGAAGAGGTGGAGGAGGAGGTGACTGCGAAACCGACTGTGAAGACTTATAAATGGAAACGAAACTCTCAAACTCCTCAAAAGTATGTGAAGTATTCATTTAATGAACCTTTTGGTATAACTAAGTTAGCAAAATTTAATATCCAAAGCCCACTTAGTGTATTTCAAAACGTAATAACAGATTTGTTTCTTGGGTATGTTGTAGAGGAGTCAAACTTATATGGAGTCCAGTGTGGACAAAGACTTGATCTTACCTTAGAGGAAATTAAAGCATACATAGGTGTCCTTATTGTTATGGGATTGCATAAGCTACCAACAATGAGGCTGGAGCAATGACGAAAATTTTGAGGTACCTAGAATTAAAAGAGTCTTTACGTTAAAACGTTTTTTGAAAATTACACGCCTCCTACATTTAAATAATAATGTAACTATGCCAAAAAGAGGGGAAAGGGACTACGACAAAATATATAAAATCAGACCTTTTATTAAGTATCTTACTAAACGGTGTCAGCTATTATTTAATCCTTCAAGGTTTCTTTCCATAGATGAATCTATGATAAAATTTAAAGGTCGCAGTACATTAAAACAGTACATGCCAATGGAACCAATTAAAAGGGGGTTTAAAATGTGGGTTATTACCTGTTCGGTAACAGGATATTGTTTAGGCATCTCTATATATGAAGGAGCTGATCCAAAATCTGACACGAGTAAGAGTCTTGGTGAAAAAGTGGTTGAAAAGGCGTCTTCATTTTATTCGGGACGTGGATACTGCTTTTTTTTTGACAATTTTTTCTCATCTTTGACATTAGCTGAGAGGCTTCTGGAAAATAATAATTTTAGTTGTGCCACTACTAGAACTGATAGAAAATATTTTCCCAAACATATTCTGAAATCTGACAAGGACCTAGTAAAGGGACAATGGGACGGAGTTACAGATGGAAATATATCAGTATTAAAGTGGAAAGATAGAGGAAAGAAATCGGTTAATGTTGTGAGTACTAAGCATAATCCGTTACAAATCACGAAGGTACTGAGGACACAAAAAACAGGTGACAGATTGTCTGTTGATTGCCCTGAATCAGTGGTAGACTACAACAAGTACATGGGCGGTGTTGACTATTTAGATCAACTTATATCAAATTACAATATTTCCTGGAAAAGCAGAAGATGGTGGATTAAAATATTTTACTACTGTTTAGAAGTTGCAATTACAAACTCATATATATTGTACAAGACCACCCTCAAACAAGCAAATTTAAATAAAAAAGTTAAACCTATGACACATCTACAGTTTAGGTCTTTACTAGCCAATGAACTCATTGGTGTTTATTCTGGACGATCTAAACCATCAGACTAGGTCGTGGCAAGAAAAGGAATAATCCATCTGGAAGATCCAGTCTATTTAATTCAAAACGATTGTGCAATATTGGAAAACATGTTCCGATCAAAGGAACAAGACGAACGTGCTGTTATTGCAGCACTAAAAAAATCAAAAGAGATCTGACCTTATTTGTTCAGAATGTGAGGTAGCATTATGTCTTGGTTGCTTTGCTCCTTTCCATAATTCTAAAAACACAGGAACATAAATTTTAGCGATAACATTTTTTTTTTCATTTTAAGATGTAACTACTTATTTTTATGTATATGTATGTGTTATGTTTCCTTTATTCTTCAATAAAAAGAATTGATAAATCTTTGTTTCTATCGTTTTCTATAAAAATAGTAACTTTATTTATGTGGTACAAATAGGTACCACTGAACAATACGAAACTTCTTTTTATTGGAACGCACAGTGGTACACATATGCACCACCCCAAAATACAATAAAATAAACTAAAAATTATGTAAAATGTATATATATTGACTAATTGATGCCCCTAAGAACGATTAATGCAATACTTCTATTCTGCCCGTTAAAGGGTTAATTTGCAATATACGCGACAGGTACCTATGGTAATTATTGATTTTTCGAAAAGGAAGAAAATCACTGTAGTAAGATGGGGACAGGTATATAAGTACTGGGGACACTTCCTAGCGAGGTTTCTTGAAAATAAAAATGAATTTTTGGATCTCTCTCCAACTTCCAGCCTGAAACGAAAAGGATGTGTCCAGAGAAAATTGGAAATATTGCCTAGGGTAAGTAAAAATTCAAAGGTATGTTAACGATTGCTTAATAATTTGACAATCGGCTTGAAATTTATTCTCTTCGTGGAATCAAGTTGTAAAGTAACTTTCGATAAAACAAATATTCGAGTTTATTATTGTGCTTTTTATTGAATAATGATTTTTATGAGACACATACATTTCGCTCTAAAGTCTGAAAGATGGGGAGCCCTATTTCTATAGGACAGACATGTATTCTAATAAAAACATAAGTTCTGTTACCTTTTTTTCTCTGATAGCGTGACGTTTTTGATTGAAATTAAAGATAACCGTGATTAATTTTTTCTTGGGAATTTACACGAGGAGTAAATCGTTAAATTGAAATATTCTTCCAGTTACCTTGATATATTGGGACCTTCTATCCCTCAGATAGAAAAGGTTACTATTTCAGTTTATATTTAGGGAAAATAAATTACGTCGAGGAATAAATATTTCATAGTTTGTTTTACTAATAATTTTTTGAAATGTTATTAACTCACAGCTCTTCTCCTTAATTTTTTTATTTTTATTGTTTACTTTCTGTATAATAAAAAGTGAGCACACCTAGTTGGAGCATAGTCTTTTTAATCCTAATTCTTTCAGATCTTTTTATTATACGAATTGTAATCAACTTCATTGAATGAAATCGTAGTTTCACTTTTTCATTTAGATTCTTGTTCAATTTATTACTATCTAAGTTTGTGACGAATTCAAACATTTTCACCAGAACCGTGTTACCATTTCTATGCTTTTGGGTCAGATCAGATTCTCCCGTTTATGATTTACCCTCTGGCGCTTAGTACATGTCCTAACCTGACGGAGCTCCGTGAGCTGAGATAGGCTCATCCTGTAGTAGTAGTACCCATAACACCCCAAGACCACGGAAGTGTGACCGAGAACACAATAGCGAATCTGAACCCAAGGAGGAGCGGCTCATGACTCCAAGATAAGTAAAAATGTTTTAAGTCACCAAATTAGAGTCTCTCTTCAAATAAAGAAAACAATAATAGTCAGTTCATTTGATAAAGCGAATAGACAAGATTTGTCAACTTTAACTTTTGTAATATTTAACTATTGTCAACTTTAACTTTTGTAATAAACTTTAACTTTGTAAAAATTATCGAAATTTGTCGACTTCAACTTTTGTTATAATTAATTTCGTAATTTTCTTACCTTGTTAGTATTGTCAAGCTAATCTAAAATCAAAACTTTTCAAACTTTGTAAACCAAATAATGGGAAAGAGAAAGAGAAATAGGAAATAAAAGCTGTGATATTTTTTCTAAGTCTTGCGTTATTCTTTTTACAACCTCTATTCGACAGGTATCGAGTTTGGATAGGTGGTGCCCATTGTTTTGAAATTTGAATTTTGGTTTCAGCTCGAAACAATACGGCTAATTTTGTCATTTGGATAATAAACCAGGAGAACAGCGACGCAACAGCTGCCCTCTTCCTATCTGAACTCTTTGTCAGACCTGGCCAAGGATACGACATTCACCCCCTGAGCAATAGCTGGTCATTTTCCTAACAGGAGTGTTACAATGGTTCAAAACAAATAATAAAACCGAATCAGAATAGAGATAGATATGAAATGAGTATGATAATCATAATTATAAGCTAAAATAACTATTACATTTAAATATGTATCTTCCCCAAAATAAACATGTGCCCTTCTATATACTCCTGTAGATAGAAAGAGAATAGTTATTTATGCAACAAGTGCATAAAGTGGTGCCTTTTTTCACGAATGGAAAAATTGACGCATGAGCCGCAGGCATGCGAAAACTAAAAAAAAAATCTCATTTAGGTTGCTCTAAATGGACTAAAAATGGCGTCGATTTGTTTGTCATGATGACATAACGGTGCAAAAAATTGACACACGAGTTCATAAATTACTTTGTCTCACTCTAATGTTACTTTTTTAAATCGTTCAACAAATAAATATGTTATGTACGAAAATCGATTTAAAAAATTTACTATCGATTGTAAATTTGTTAAATAATTACTTTGGTTTAAAAATTTTATTGCAATAATTAAAATTTACCTTTGTTAATGGAATTGTTGACTTGCCATTGTTTGCCTCTTCGGTCATGAAATTTGAAATGTTCATAATTATTTCACGACACTACTGACTCATCTCTCTATGAACAATTTTACTTCCTTGAGTCGCCATAATAAGTTAGTATTAAACAACCCCGGTAATCACACTTTATTCTGATCTGTACTGTCGAAACGAAGCTTACGAATTCTGCCAGAGAAATGTGCTCTTGCAATCCGCATACGTCTTTGCTACGGCGCATCGGACGTGGCCAAACTTCCGACTGCCAAAATTGATTTGCCAACCTGTAGATTAGTTATCTTTTTTCTTTAACACTCGTTAAAGAGAAACGCAAAGTACTGTCAAAACGCACTCTTTCAAATAATGTTCTACTAATTGGGTGCCTCTTATTAAAAAATGTAACTCTCGCGTAGTCAAAGAAACTTGGAAATATAGATTTAAAACTGCATTTATGATGCTTTCAAAATAGAAAATATAATGTAAAGTGTATGTATAATGAAAATTAAATGTTCTCCATGTAGGTTTGGTTGTTTGGAAAACGTGTCATGTAACACACATACACAAATTGCGTTACCCCAGAGTTCCGGACTCGATTTATCACCGGATCGCTTATTCTTCTTCTGTTTAGAGGAGTTCGAGTGACACCATGTCCACATCCACTTGAGGAAGATTTGTCGAATAAGCTTCGGTGAAACGTGGAACCAATTTAAAGATATCTTTTAAAAGTCAATCAAATTGAAGGACTCTTTCTACTTTAAAATAATATGACTCAAACAACTAAAAATTCGGTGAGTATGATATCTGTTTGAGGTAGGTTGTGGATATTGATGTCAATTGTCAAATTCTCCTAGTCGACTTTCACTTTTTATTAATCAATTTAGATAGTCAAGTTGGATTTGTCAACCGACCGTACTTTCAATCTTCTGACAACAAGGGATTCTTACATTGGTCGACTTACAGCGGTTTATTTAAATCTAATAAAATATTTAAATCTAATTTTCGAAGAAATTCATACTTTTTGAGATAACTATCGTTATCATAGAAACATATAATATGTTATTCTTATTCCTTTTGTTATGATTTAACTTGTTAATTCATATCCATGGAACTAGATCATTGTAAAGCCTCAGTTTTGAGTGCTTATAATGTCCATGAAGTCATTTTCTCTTGGTTTTCAAATTCAAGCCACTTTCATGGCTCTGCTCAAATTTCTTCACCATAACCTTTCTCAGACCTCTTTGTAGGCCATTTTTTAGTATATAACAAAGGGTATGGATAATAGACAATACTGGATTGCTTCCATCATCTATACTAGCGCCAACTGGATTCAAAAAGTCCCCACAGGTTTCAAGACTAGTCTCTTTATCACCAGGTATGAATAATGTTATAATTAAAATGAGTGGTTCGTTAAACAAAATAACTTTTTTTATAATGTAGTGAGAAATTATTTTGTTTGTGAATGTAATTGATTCGAGTTTTAATACTAGACATCGCTGTATCTCTGGAATACCGGGGGTACTTATAGCTCCGTTAGGTATCCTACATAAAATCGTAAATAAAATGATTCTAAATATTCGTCCGCATTCAGGTAGATAACCAGGGTCAATTGACATAGAAATAGAATAAATATTAGTGTTTTTAAATGAAACTCAAGGTCTCTAGTTAATTCCACAATATAATACAAGTTATTGAAAATTCTAAAAAATATAATTGTTTCGATAAATCAATATCATCGTCAGAATGACAGAAGTTACATTTCATTTTATGCCTACCTGATGTTCAGTAGTTATTTTTGGCTAGACCAAGAAGTAACCTAACTTGTGATTGGCTTAATAAATATGATCATTTTCACACAACATTGGAGTTTAACATGAAATTTTTGAGTTTCACACACGAGAATCAGAAGATCAATTCGAATATCGAATTTAATTATATAAATGCAAATTTCACCTGAATAAGAAATAATTTATCGTTTATTGACTGGAACAGTGAATTTCTTAATTTAAATACTTAGCACTAATAAGTTTTACTGCCATTTGGAAAATATTATCAAGAAACATGTTCCAAAATATCCTAAATATAAGTCAAAATTCCCGCATTGGTTTAGTCTAAGCACCATCAAAGTTAAAGAAAAGAAAATATTCCATGTTAAATGTAAAAAGTACTCTAATAACTTGAATTATTTAACATTCAAGCTTTCGAGGGGTAGGGCAAAGTATTTAATTAACCTAGATTTTGATAATTATATAAATAATATTTAATCTCAAATAACTACAAACCCCCCATTTGGCAGTTTAAGTCCAAAAAAGGCAATTCTGGTACCATCGACGCCATTAGGGATAGTAATAAGAATCTGATTACTGATGACCAATTAATATCCAATACCTTCTCAAATTTCTATAGTTCAGTTCTTAATCCTCCTAACCCTAGCTCCAGCAAAACCATTCCAAATAATGATATAAATATTAATTACATATCTTCGTATCACATCCCCTCACACAAAATTGTCGATAAAATTGGCAACCTCCCGGATAAAGCCGCTGGTGCGGATAAAATACCAACCCTATTAATTAAAAATTGCGTTTACGAAATAGGCTCTCCATTGTGTATATTATTTAATAAATTCATAACAGAGGGCTATTTCCCTAGTATATGGAAAACAGCCTCAATAATTCCTATTTTCAAATCCGGTAGTAGATAGTTAGTCGAAAAGTATCGTCCTATATCTAAACTCTCTATTATTGCCAAATTATTCGAATCAATTATTTTTGATTATATGTTTAGATATGTTAAATACATTATTGATAAGGAGCAACATGGTCTTATGAAAAAACGTTCTGTTGAAACGAACCTCTTTAGTTATAGTGAATATTTATTAGAATACATGCACGAAGGATTTCAGGTGGATGCTGTGTATACCGACTTCAGCAGGGCCTTTGACAAAATTGATCATTCTACTTTGTTGGATGAACTTGGTGCAGTCGGTATACATGGTAATCTACTCAGATGGTTCAAATCTTACATAAGTAATAGGTCACAAGTAGTAGTCATAGGTAAATATGTATCACGCTTCAGTGATATAACTTCAGGGGTACCTCAAGGATCCCACTTGGGACCGTAATGATTTAATATCTATACCAACGACATGTCTCAATGTTTCAAATTTTGTAAGTATAAACAATATGCGAATGATTTAAAAATGTACCTCAATGTTGGGGATTCTCAGTTGATTCAAAGTGACTCAAACAGACTCGTTACGTATTGCAAAAGAAACTATCTTTTCTTGAATTTAAAAAAATGCTTCGCGATCACTTTCTCTAGAAAACGATGCATACTTGATTATCAATATTTTATTGGAAACCATCAGATAGAAAAGGTATCACAGATAAAAGATTTGGGAATTTATTTTGATTCAAAACTTATTTTCGACCAGCAAACCAATTATATATGAAAAAAAGCTAATCGTGCGTTGGGGTTTATTATCAGGACTTGTCATGACTTTAAGACCTCACATTCATTACGAACTCTATTTATGGCCTTTGTAAATAGTGTCTTGTGCTTCGGAATAATAATTTGGAATCCACAGAATATTGTATACATCGATAGACTTGACCATATCCAGAATAAATTCATAAAATACTGCAGTGGGTAGTTGTTTCCTGATGATAATATTGTTTCAGTTAGGCGGAACTTGGGTTTAATCCCCCTGGAAGATAGACGTTAAATAAACGATGTTAAATTTTTATATAAAATTGTTAATCATCTTATTGACGATTACCAGCCTCATTAGATTCAATGTTCCGACCTATGATACAAGGGATTTTAAACTTTTTTATATTAATTTCAGCGCTAACAATTATTATCTAAACTCTCCCCTCCATAGGTGTTGTAAATCACTCAACTCAGTTTGTAATCACGCTGATATTGGTATATTTCATGATACATTTTTCACTATTTGTAGTGAGCTGAAAAAGCTTTATTTGAGTGATAAAGCTGCGTTTTAATTTCATAGTGATAATGATTTAATATTTACAATTATCAGTCTACATTTTATTAATGATATACTTGTGAATATTGTATTTGGGTTCGACCCGTTTGTATTCCATGTAATAAATGAATAAATGATCATGATACTTACTGGAAAGATTTGAAATATCCTTCGAACAACATTAATAATAACAACAATTGTTAATTTTAGCAGTTTGTTAATAAACACTCGATTCCTATCATATAAAAATAATACTAGGTACTTAACTAATTGTAAACAGAATGATATTGACAAACTCGTTGACCTTCGGGCCACCAAGCGAAGCTAGTGGGTGTATTTTAATATCAGATTTAAACGGCTCTCTTCAAACTGTAGAACTATGGTCTGTTGTTGTCATAGATAGATACCCGAATTTCGAAATATTAAAAACTTAACTGAACCTGTTGACATTTTCCTCGTCCTGTTTTGAGGATATTTTTTTGCATTTGGTCTGTATGAAATCGATGAGTATCACTTGGGTGTGTGTGGGTGTGATTAGTTCACAGTAGATTGCTAATGACGTCAGGTCGCATAGACGGCCGGTAGGTATAGTGTCGCGGATTCGTTATTCTGGTTTTAAGTAACTTGGAATGGATTTTAACGTTGACGGTAGCTTCCTTTTTCCTGATTAGAAGTATGGCGTGAAAGACGTCGTATTTTTCTTGAGGTTCGGAGGAGTTGGAGTGGAAGATCAACCCCGTTTTTGAGTAGGGGATAATTCCGATGTCAAGTATGGGGATTAGGCTGTGGTAGTGGTATAACATGTCTAACCAGAAATGGGAAATTTAAGCTTTAAAGTGAGTACTATTTCATCTTGTAATATACAAAAAAACTGGAACTAGAAAGTTCTGATTGAGCAATCTGTTTAAATTGTTAATTTTTAAGGTAATGTATATAGTATTTGAGTATTTGATGGTAGTTTTCGTTACTGCATTTTCAGTTAAACATCAAATATGGCCTTTAACCACACCATAAGGAAATTAAACTCGTGTCGCCTCCGCAGAGTCTTAGAATTTATTGATTCATATTTTTGAATTAATGATACATGATGAGAACAATATAATAGAATGTATTGTTTCATATTTTAATTAGAGGATATAGTATGGTAACAATATAAAGTGATAGTACGAGGGATCGTTTGATTTAACTCAATTCCCTTCAGGTAGGTAATTAACTTTCCAATAGACGCGCTGCACCTGTGAGGTGCACGCTCTCATATAATCATGTAATAAAAACAATTGAGTGGGAGTGGTGGGACGGGCATTTCGGTATGCCCCTAAATTACTATGGTCTATCGAACAGTGATTGAGTTGCAACTATATGATAAATACATTTATATCAGTGAACGAAAAACACCCAACAGGTGACCGCGACAATTGACGTAAGATTTTTACTCTTATCACATTCTTATTTTTTGTTTCTCAATGTTATGGTTTATTACTATTGAAACTTTCTGTCGATTTTCAGTTGTTTAAATTCCTAATTTATATTTAAAACTTCGCTGATACCTGTGAGGTGCGCGTGACTATAATTGTTATAATTTAATTTTAGACTCAACGTCAGTTCCACGAAAGAGACTTTCAACTTGGAAAATGATATCGCAAAGATTTTTCATCAAATACTCTTTGATAATGAATTAGGCGATAACCAAAACGAGTTTGCAGTATCAGATAGGTCTGATATTGAAGAGGAGGACCAGATAGAAAAAAGAGAAAAAAATTCAGATACTGACCAAAGTGATGAAGAATGTGACTTTGAAGAGTCACACAATGACAATGATATAGCTAATCGGCAAATAAACGGAAAAGTAACTGATTCCATGGCATGGAGAAAATACCGTTATACGCAAGAAAAATGTTGGGGAAACGAAACCTATTAGTTCATCTTCGTGGAGTAATAGGTACCGCCAAATATGTCAAAACTGTTTATAATAGCTGGTGTACGAATTTAAATTAACCCGAGAACGCTCGCATCCTGGTCGATTTGCCGCCAAGGATGTGTTTTTCCCCCTCCCACATTTATTTGGGCCGCCATTTTACGACGCGCTTTGGAGTCTTCCTAAGTCGAACCGGCGGGTCTACTTTTGGTTTTTGTTAGAGAGTGTTGCTAGAAGCTGAAAACTGATAATTGGTCGTTTTAACCGACGCGCGAGCATTTTGAGGTTTGTACCAAATTATTAATTGTTTACAGGGAAATTGGGGGTTATAATCAAATAAATGTGGCAAAATCAAATAGATAATAGCAGATAACATATTATAGAAATCTATTTATTTTGTAGAATGGATCATGAAAAAGAAATCGAACGTTTACAAAGATTGTATGAGGAAATAGAAACGGACGAAGAGATAGTTGGAGGTGATTCGGACCCTGAAGAAGATATTCTAGAAGAAAGCGACCATGATACGAGCTCGAAACAGTCAGATCCTGATCAGAATGATAGTGATGATGATGAGTCATACGACGATGTGCCTTTGTCTGAACGCCTTGAGAATTATGTGGGGAAATCTGGGATGTTGTGGTGTAAATATCCTCCGATAAGCCGTGTCGCAAAAGTAAAACCAGCGAATATTGTGAGATTTCGGGAAGGTCCCACAAACAAATCGAAATTTGCTGTAAGACCACTAACCTCTTGGAAGTTATTTTTCCCTAATGAAGTTAAAGAAGAAATAGTGGTATGTACAAATATAAAAATTCAGTCCGTTCGTGCTAACTATACACGGGAAAGAGATGCCAGAGATACAGACGCTATTGAAGTAAGAGCATTTATGGGATTGTTGTATTTGGCCGGCGTTTCACGTGCTTCACACCTAAATCTTTCGGATTTATGGGCCACCGATGGCACCGGAATAGAATACTTCCGATGTGTTATGACTTTGTCTAGGTTTCAGTTTATAATGCGCTGTATCCGGTTCGACAATATACATGACCGAGAAGCTCGAAAAACAGCAGATAAGTTAGCTCCCATTAGGCATTCGTTTGAGGGATTTGTAAAAAGATGTCAAGAAAATTACACTATTGGAGCAGATACTACAATAGACGAAATGCTGGAAGGTTTTCGAGGACGTTGCAGTTTCCGGCAATACATAAAAAGTAAACCTGCCCGATATGGCATTAAAATTTTTTCTCTAGCGGACTCATGTTCCTATTATACTTATAATATGGAAATTTATGCTGGGAAACAGGCAGAGGGTCCTTTCTTGCTAAATAATAGTCCTGCCAACGTTGTCAAGCGGCTTGTTGGCCCTATTCTGGGGTCAGGGCGCAATATAACCATGGACAATTGGTTTACTTCTATTGACCTGGGTCAAGACTTACTAAAGGAAAAATTAACAATTGTCGGGACTATCAGAAGAAATAAAAGGGAGCTTCCAAAAGAATTCGTCAATTCTAAACAAAGGGAAGTGAAAAGCACAATTTTTGGATTTACAAAGAACATAACTCTGCTTTCCTATGTACCTAAAAAAGGTAAGACGGTTGCTTTGATATCGACGATGCATCATCAGGGTGAGGTTGAGGAATCTGTGAACAGAAAACCATAAATTATATTGTATTATAATAAAACCAAGGGTGGTGTAGATAAAGTCGATGAGATGAAAGGCAGTTATTCAGTTTCGCGAAAAACTGCTAGGTGGCCACTAACAATTTTCTTCTGTGAAATGAATATTGGCGGAATCAACAGCCAGGTCATTTATGAGTTCAACACCAAAGCAAAGAAAATCAAGAAGAGACGTGAATTTTTGAGGAGCTTTGCCCCGGAGTTATGTTCTGAGCATATACACAGACGGTTGACAATGGATATACCTGTGAATATTCGAACCAGTATTCACAACGTACTTAGAATTCCTGTGCAGCCAACCACAAGAGCTGATAGTGTTGTAGGAAGATGTGGATATTGTAGCTCAAAGAAAAATAGGAAAACCACCACAACCTGTCAAACTTGTTCAAGATACGTTTGCAAGGAACACAAGGTAGATATTTGTGTAAGGTGCGTAGGAAACGAAGAAAATTAGCACCTTTTTTTGTTAAGAATATCACTTTGTTTTTTTTATTGCATTAAGAGTTTGTCATTTTCATTTTTGCTCAAAAACATACCTACTTTATGTTTATAGCCAATAAAGTTTCTATAAAAAGTATATCAATAGCTCAATACTTTTAATAAACAACACAAATACTGACATTTTTAAGGATTTCCTAGTCGGTCAAAACGACCAGCCGCGAGCATCAACGTAACTTTTCAGGCGCGAGCGTTCTCGGGTTAACACTCAAATTCCTAGTTTGTATTCACCTTGTATATCAAAATTCATATATTCCACATACATCCTAAATAGAAATATTATCCCGTTCATATATACAATATTTCTTTAATTACACAAAATGAATTTTCACAGAAAAAAACATAGATAACCATTCCCTTATCTTATGTTATATCTCCACTCACTGCCTACTTCAAAGCTTTCAATTTCTTATCGCGTCATAAAAACTGCTTAGAAAAGACAGTATTTCAACAAACAACAATTTATTTTATTCACAAAAAATGCGTGCCTCGGCTGATGTTTTCAACATTTGTGTGACGTTTATATTTTAAATCCTTATCCCCTATTGGCTACAACCTCACATGATTCTCCTTGTTACCACCCACTTTCAACGACCCACAAATAGGAATAAGACTCTATTTTTCATAACTTTCCCAGTCGGCCTTCGTACATAATGGTACTCTCATTATAATACTCTACCGGCGTTTTCTACCGGTATAAAATTTTAACATTCATTAACTTTCATTCATTTATATCAGATCATGTGATAAAATGAAACTACCTATAGATAAAAGTCAGTGAACTTCTTAATTGTTCAGCAAAATGGACAACATGTAATTGCCGATATTATATACAACAAGTGAAAGTGTTATACTAGTTTGGTTTATTAAACCATCCAAATCCTACATAAATACACGTAATTAATTCAGTGGAAACATTGATGGTCCTTCGAAATAAATGAAGTTTAAAATGAAGTGTTTGAAGACTTCCCGAAATAATACTATCTCAAAAACAAAACTGAGATTATAAAACAGCTGGCATTGCCTAATGAGTGAAGCATTATTGAATGAAATAGATGAGTTCACCAATCATTGCATAAAACTTAGAGCACTGCTAGAAGTCGAGATGCCCGCCAGATTGAGATAAGGACATTTATTGGTTTATTATATTTATTCGGTGTGTATAGAAATTCCCGATTAAACCTTGAGGATTTATGGGGATCGAATGGGGATGGTATTGAGACTTTTAGGCAAACAATGAGCTTATCCCCATCTAGATTTATAATGAGATGCCTTAGATTCGAAGACAATAAACTAGAGCAGAACGAAAACGGCTCGATAGACTTTGCCCTGTTAGAGAGATGTTCAAAAAATGTAATGAGAATTGTAAAAAGTCCTATTCCGCTGGTGAAAATATTGTAATAGATGAAAAGTTATAAGCCTTTCGTGGCGAATGTATATTCCGCCTATATCTGCCATCCAAACCTGCAAAATACGGATTAAAGATTTTTACGTTAGTTAACTCACGGATATTTTGTACATCCAATATGGAGATATATGCCGGTGCGCAGACGCAAGGACCATTTGCACTGAGTAATAAAACAACAGATGTTGTAATACAACGAACTGCACCGATTATATCAATACAGGTCGTAATGTCACCGCTGATAATTGGTTTAGTGACGTTTATATGCTAAAGGCTTTAGCAGATACTAAATTATTTTTCATGGGAACATTGAAAAAAATAAATCACAACTTCCACCAGAGATTGAAAATTTGGAGTATCGTGAAGCAAAGTCGAGTATTTTTGCTTTTAGATATGAGGGTACAAAGGTCTCTTATATTCCTAAGAAAGGGAAAAATGTGATTTTATGTCTAGCCTTCATTTCGACGCTTCAATTGATGATGAGTCCGGTAACCATAAAAAACCCGAAACTATAACATTTTACAACCAGACCAAAGGCGGCGTAGACACTGGTGATAAGCTATGTGCAACCTACAATGTATCAATAGGTACCATACGATGGCCAATGGTGATCTCCTTTTCTATGTTAAACGTTGCTGGAATATACGCGCAAATCATATTTACAGGAAATGGCGGGGATCTAAAGCATCGACGATTGTTTTTACGCCAACTTGCAAAAGATCTAGTGCATGAACATATAGTTCGGCGTGCCTCAAATAATCAACTTCCTCAACTCCTACGCACCAGACTATTAGAAGGCACATTCCTTCCGAAGGATTCTCCCTCTACATTCGAGGTTCCTGAAAATGTCGAAAACAGCAGAAAAAGAGAATTGTGTTATCCGTGCCAAAAGGGCAAGCAAAGAAAAAACACCAAATATTGCTGTAGAAAATGTGGTACATACTTATGTTTAGGGGATGTTGTGATTACGTGCAATTCCTGCTTTGAATCGATGAGTAAAATTTTCAAAGTGTTATTTCATTTTTTCTTAATGTGATCGATTTTTTCTACTTTGAATCTAACTTTATTTTGAAATCAATAAATACGTGCGTTTAGTTCATCTTAAAAAAATGAAATATGACTTTGTCTTTTTTCTTATTGTAACTTGTTTGTTTTTTAAATTTATTGATAAAACCATTTGCATAGCAGTTCATACTTTTGTGTTCGACTTCAGTATTAAAATAATCTATAAAAAATATGCACTTCATATCATCTAATGGGGCGCGGCTATTGGAAGGTTAAGGGCTTTACTAGTTAGAAATACCGCGATATGTATAAGGGGATTTCAGGAGGTTAATTTATAGGCAGGGATGAATATCATTAAAGGGGATATTTTGTTTCAGAGTTTCAATGTATTACGGTCTTATTTTATTATTTCCAATGATCTTTTGGAGTAGATTCGTGATAACACGCATGGTCCCATAGTCCCATAGTTGTGAGAGAACTTCCTTTCCATACCTGGAAACTGGATTGAGCGAGTTATTGGGTTAAGTTAGAAGTGCTCATGTTCATGTAAAGTCGCACCTACGGTGAGATAAATTTGTTTTATCGTTATTGTTTAAGGTTTATTACACCAAATACTCTTAAAATGCCTCACAGGTTTATTACGGTTTCTGTATGATTTTGTTTGTATAATGATTTATACATTTTGGAACATTGGGGCGGAGGGGGGGGGTTAGGGGTTATTTTATCGTCTTTTGTATTTATTTTTTATAGTAGGTTATATGTAAACTTATGGAATGTTGGCGGTTAATTGTAACAGATTTGGATTATGTAAACTTATGGAATATTGGAGGTTTATTGTAACAGATTTGGATTATGTAAACTTATGGAATATTGGAGGTTTATTGTAACAGATTTAGATTATGTAAATTTATGAAATATTGGGGGTTTATTATCTAAGATTTGGATTATGTAAATCATGAAATATTGGGGCTATCTTATTATAGTAGGTTTTTGTTATATACTAGACGTTTTATATATAAACTTGTGAAATTTTGGTGGGAAGGACTATGGTATTGAACTTGTGTTTACATATTCAGAGAACACCTTAGTTAAAGCAACAATATTCTCAATTAAATAGATAATATGAAGTATCTGGTACTGTAGAAATTCATTGACTTTTGAAAGACCGACTCTTTATTGTATATAATTGAAAAGACATCTCGTGATTTAACAAAAATTAAGTTGAAGAACCCATTTCAAAACTCGTGGCTCATTATATTTTTCTCTTCTGTTAGGTTGGTAGATTGCAGAGCGGGATATTGGTAACATTGGGTATCCGGTGTACAATAATCTATCTGCCTCCCAAAAAATGGCCTTCTATCGGCGAACCAAGGTTTGATATATTTAAGGAGGTCAAAATATACAAGATTCAATATTTCTCTATATAAGAGTCAATTAATCCATTTTCTCTAACCGTAATCACAAACGAGGGGTCAAATTGGCTCCGTCCATGTTGCCAGTTCCTAATACCTCCCCACCTCCATCAGTTTCAGTCTTGTGCGCTTCAATACCTCTCCAGCTCTTAGTATCAAATCGTTTTCCTAAGAAGTGTGTTGCTCTCTTGTCCATTTATTTGTATATTGTTTATTGAATATGCAAAGGGCTCAATAAGACGTCAGTTCTGAATATAAGTGAATTTTTTGTTTTATAATCAAATTCATTCGTTCCTATTATTTAGGTCATAACAATGAGTAAGGATGAGGAACCTGGACGGGCTCTCAAAGAGAGTAAAGTATGTAGATAAATATTTTGAGGAAACTGTGCTGAGATGGATAGATGAGGCTAGATCAGGCGAAAGAGATATAGATTCCGATTAGGTTGCAAGCGATCATGACACTGACTCTGTAATAGGAGCAGATAAAAAGTCTCAGGATAATATAACCGAAGATGAATAATTACAGATTTAGGGACCATATTCTTCAACTAGCACAAATTATTTTTACACCGTTACAAATGGTCTGAGGTGCCTCCATATAGGAGAAAAGCACGTACCTTGGAACAAATTATTGTCATAAAATGTCCAGGATTGAAAAATCGAACTTACCAAAGAAGGTCTAGAAATGGTGTGGAATACGATATTTGATGATAAGATAAAATTGACGTAATCATTCAGTGGACAATAAACGCATGTCTAGAACAAGATTAAAGTATAAAACTGAAACTAGAAGTGATTTACGTGATTTGGATGTCATAGAGCTTAGGTCTTGCATAATTTGTTATTATTCACTTCAATATTTAAGTCTAATCATGAAAATTTACCTTCCCTCTTCGCTATTGATATATCAGGTATATATTCAGGTGCGTTACAAATGCTAATCGATTTGCAATGATTCTATCAACTCTAAGATTTGACAATCCTGAAACCAGACTTGTACGTAGAAGTCATGATATCCTTGCCCTAATTTTCAATACTTCTATTAGTAACTCTCAAAACGTTAACATAATTGGTTATTAAGTGTAGACGAAATGTTGGTCTTTTCAACTGGCCGTTCAAAATTTAGAATGTACATGTCTCAAAAACCTTGCAAATACGAATAAAAAATTATGTCTAACGGATGCAAAAGTGGATATTTACTAAACGCCTATATCTATGGTATAGGAAATTCGGATGGATGTGGTTTATCTGATGATCTAAAGAAATATTCTAAGCCAACCCAATCTAAACTTGAGCTATGAAAACCAATTATTGGCACAAATCGAAATATAACCGCTGATAATTGGTTCTCCTCTACAGAGCTGACAGATGCACTCAAGAACTTTAGACTGACTTACGTAGGAATTTTGGAGAAAAACAAGAAGGAGATTCCTTCATAGTTGCTTCCAAAACCAAAGAGGGTTGTAGACTCACCTTTATATGGATATATCAATAACATAACAATCATATCTTTTGTGTCGAAAAAAATAAAGCTGTCATATTAGTTTCTTCAGTTTATCACCAAAAAGACACTGACGACGGAAAAACAGAAATAATCTCCTTTGATAATAATACGAAAGGAGGTATGGATAGTTTGGATGAAAAATGTAGTATTTATTCATCAGGCCGAAGGATAAGAAGACGGCCTATGGTTATGTTTTCCAGGATGCTAGGTAGAGACTTCTTCAGTAAACTCCTAAATACTTCATCAGTCATAGAGAGTTAATCCGAAACGGACCAGATTTGACTTCGTTAAACCATTGACAATGCAAAAGGTTAAACCAGAAATGAAACGCTGATCACAGAATCCTCGCATCAAACGTGAAGTCAGAATGTGTATTTGCGCAGTCCTGCAAATAAAATTAGAGTATAATGTTGGTGAAGATAAAAAATTGGAAGTTTGAAAAACATGTACAAGATGCCCTACGAGTAAAGATGAAAGACATCCAATAGATGCATTATTTGTAAAATTCCCATTTGTGTCGAATTTACAAAGAGAGTACTGTGCTCCTTGAGATAGATGTCAAAACTATCTGTTGCAGTTTTTCATTTCTTAAGTTGTTTTGTTAGTATCACCTGTTTGAAATATTTCTTCGAGTTCATACTTTCCTTTCATGCTAGAATATGAGAGTTTTTTTCATAGTTTTTTCATGTATATCGGTTCTTTGAGGCAAAACAAAATTCCCACCAGTCATTAAAGAATATCAATAAACTATTGCGAAATTAGCTGTGGGCAATTAAACATCTATATTTTTATATAAGCCATTAATTTTGAATCCAATTGGATGAGTTGCTTGAAAGTTTGAGTGAAGTTGAAAGAGACAATTTAAAACTGATATCAAAATGAAGTTGTGATGGCTCGCAACAACAACAATTGAAACAGAATTTCAGAATATTGAAGAAATCTACGAAAGTTCAGTTTTACCCATAAGACTCATATGCAATAATGGTGACCAAAAAAAAGTTATTTGGCAGAGCCCCGTACCATCTTCAACCAGATACTGCTGAGCAATACGAATTCACTTCATCCATGAAACAAAAGATATTTCCAATAAAGAAATTCACTACGTAGGGTATCAATTGAAATACTTGAGACAGACTAAGATGCCTAAAACCTATAGTATACTACAAATGAAGCTCTTTTAAAGAGAAAATGGAGGTATTGGTTAATATTCCTAAGAGAGGGTGAGGAAATAGCATTGATGGGAATACCTACTTCAAGATTTTTCTCAGATTCCCAAACTTCTCGTATCACCGATGTTGGTATCAATCTTAATAATAAAAAAATTGAGAATTATGCAGAAGAAACAGCAAAACTATACGAGGAATTATATGGGTGGTTCCCAAGAACACCAACCATGCAAACAATTTTGAAGCAAGATGCGACGCCTGTACAGACAGAATTTTCCGTGAAACGTTTTGCGAGGAGGATATTTTAATTAAAATTTTACTGTCCTCTGATCCTTTGTTGAGCAGTACAAGGCGAAAGACCGGAATACAGTGAACGTTTCTGCAGTGAGACCTTGGAACTGTTGCTACCAGAGACCTCGAACATAACGTTAACCGAGATTAATGATGAAAACAAGAATAGAACTAATGAAAGCGAATCTGATTAGGTAGTGAAACATTTTTTTATATTTTCTAGTTTGATTCAAAATTCGAGTGTTTTGTTCTTAATACTGTTCTGAATTTGAGTTCTTAGTGTTTTTTCCGATGTTTCAATTACATAATTATTACTCAGAAAAGTTTTTCTCTAGATTTTAAGCGATGAATATTACGAAATAATTTAGAGCAACTTGCGAGGTGAAATACTCCACTGTGCGGCGACGTCTGAATCGTTTACGGCTATCATGATCTCGTAAACAATTTCTAGATTCATCTGGAAAAATTACTCTATACTATTAGTCTTCCCAATGCGTGTTTGTTCATTACACCATTCTAGACCAAGAGCACGGTTGTTAAACCTAGAACTAACTTTGGTCGGTAAGACGGCAGACCATTGGTTCGAATTCTGCGGTGTACTGTGCGCTTTGTAAATCATTGTCCAGTTTCATCCCTAAAAAAATATTTCCCACTGACATTGTTGTACTGTAGCGACCTCTAAGATCTAGTAACCTTAACCTCATGCTCGGTGTTTTTCTGGGTGGGCTAGTCCACTTTTTTGGTGTTGACAGCCCTCCAATGTCCAATCTCTCCAACAAAGAACAACGGTAGCAATGTTCCTGCTCAAACTTCGAGTGATTTTTGTTATGTAGAAACCTGCTTCATATAGGCGAATAATACTCAGGCTGTCTTAGATCTTTTGGCAACTTATTAGGCGGCTGTCAAAGACTAACACGAATCCACCAAGTCAGACGAATCACAAGAGAATTCAACAATCGATAATTCAGAATAACGTAAATAAACGATATTTAGTTCTCTTGCGTGGCCTAAATAAATAATTTATAATGAAAGAAATTTGAATAAATTTATAAATATAGGGTGTAACGTTTTTTTTTTCATTCGGTATAGTTCCCAATAGAAATTGGACGTGAAGTTCTAGTTTAAATCCTCCTCACATTTTTCCTTAATTTTTCGTCATATAGAATTTTACAAATAATTATCTATATATAAAACAATGATACTACGAAAACACAAAATAATGACAGTTTACGATTCATTTAGTGAGCTGAAGCACTCTCCAGTGTCTGTTAAACGGACAAAAACCAAAAGCAGGGAAAATAAAATTGTTATCTGCATTCAGGGAATTGGAATAAGATGCTCGCGAACCGCAGTCCATAGGGAGCAACAATTCTGGGAGCGGCACAGGAACCAATTACAAATGTTTGGACGGAGTCGTAGGAAACAAACGGTCGCATAAATACATGGTTTCTGTGAAAGACTCGACTCCCGGACTTTATCTCCGGTTTTAAAAACAATTCTTGCGAGACGGTTTTTATTCGGTTAACGTAAAAATGTCAGATAAGATTATATAAAAAGTGAGACAATGGAAAGATTTATAATCTTTGAGATGAATTTCCAAATAATTGACAAACAAGAGAAAATGTATGACATATTTTACAGTAATATTATGGAAAAGAGACCAGTACCAAAATCATTCTGGATTTTCACTGACTCAACAGAGATCCATGAGTTGCTCCATCAATGAGCCCTCATTGTGCAAGGATGACAACAATATTACAGCTTTGTTTGATTTTGGTACGTATCAAAGAATCATCAGTTCATACTGATAGTCAAACAATGTAGTCCCAACTTTCCTTGGCTTATGAAGTAAGACGTGAGGGGGAATTGCCGCATTATTTTTATGGATTGTCCCGATAGTGATCACGTTATGGTCGAGTAGTGATAATACGAAAACATAACTGGTGTACCAATTATCTATTGTCAAATTACGATTCGAGTCTTTTATATGTTGTTATAGACGATGAAGAATGACATATCGACACCAGATATGAATAACATTGTAACTCAAGATCCTTCTATAACTCAAACAGCTTCACTAATGAACGATCTTTATTTGAGTCCAAGAATTTTCATTGTGTCTCAATTGCATCTATTATTATTAGACAAAATAATAACTGCAAATGTTACTTCAGTTTGTTGTTAAAACATGGTATTATGAGTTACGATATCGCAAATTCTTATTATTAATTGAGTTCTATCCATTGAAAATTGTAAAGTAATATGCAATGTTTTTCTCGACAAATCTATTGTTAATGTCAAAATGAATTCATTGTATGTTGTGATACCATTACACAATTCTTCAATAATTTGGAAAAATAACATTGTAAGCAAATTTACTGTGCTTTTATATCTGAGAGTTGATATCGGAATGGGATGAAGATCATTGAATAAAATTGTATAGCATTCTTACAATGATACTATAACTCATTTTGATGTATTGACATATACCAACCTCTAGTTTTTGAGTACTGGGATCAGAGCGTATTTCGACAGAGAAGTGGTTGGACGTGTTTTTGCGTACTTTTGGGAAGTTTTTTATTTTCACATCAGTAGGAATGATGAATTGTGAAAAACGGCTACTACATTTGGCTCCCCAGGAAAATATTACAACTGAATGTACGTAAATTATAATTTTTGTGAATAATATAACCTTTAAATTGCAAATTTTTTTGTACACTTCTCTAATACTGCAGAGGATCAAAATGACATTGCAAGGAAAGATTGTTCCCAGCCTCGACTTCTTGAGGGAGGTTAATTTACCATCTGATAATGTTGGGAGTCAATTGTCACTATCATTTCTTAGGAATCAAGATAACGGCCGTATTTGCAGGTTTCTAGAGCTTTCCTTGTATTAATGAACTTTTCCATTTTGAACTTTCATAACCTTATTGTTTTCATTTGGTGCAGATTTACTGCTTTTCAAGAGAAAACTGCGTGATCAGCCTCGGCAGTATCTTGCTGAAGAGCTGGAAATGGACGAACATTTTTCACCGGATGTCTCGGAGTACATTTCATCGAATGTCGGTGAGTACAGTAGTAACTACAGTATAATTCAATTTTGTAAATTATGTAGTGAATACTCTACCCATTCGATAAAAATATTATTGCTATAATAACATCTCGTTATTGTTTTGATCCATTTTGAAAAACTGGACAAGTTTAGGGAACCAATCTGTAAATTTCATGATATCTGTTTTTGTCTTGTTGGAAAACTGCTATTGTGGATTATGCGTAGCTTCCTCTTTCAGATTCTGAATCAGGCTATTCCTATCAAGTTGATATGATTACAAAGGCGCATACCGGAACCGCGTAGTGTGACATCAATTTGAATAATGTACAGGAGTCATCAGGAAGTAAAGCATTATCTTCAGGAAATCAGTCAACAAATAATGATGTAAATATTTTAACAGATAACCAAGATTCCCCTCTAGCTGAGACTTCCACTTGCACTGAAAATCCGAGCACATCATCCGCTACAAAAAAGTATCCAATGAAAACAAATCCTGGAAAAAAAAGACGAAGAGATTATTCTATTTGTAAAATGAATGTATTGAAAAAATTAGGAAACTCAGGTCAAGAGTATGAAAACAAAAGAGGGCAATTGATGAAAAAGAAAGAATTGGGTCCTGGGTGTGATGATAAATGCCGTAGAAAATGTAAATATCAAGTATCTGATATTTATTTAACAGCTTCTGGTTAATGGCTGATCACGATAAACTAGAAGAATATTTGTGTATATGTGTTTCCAGATCAGAGAGAAAATTGGTGAGATTGAACAAAAAATCGAGAAAAAATTGGACATATGAATATAATCTACAAATAGGAGAAGGCCGAGTACAAGTTTGTAAAAAGATGTTTCTAAACACTTGAGATATTACCGGTATGTGATTGACTACATTGTTTGAAAAATGGATTGTCATGAACATGAATTTATACCAGGAGATTTGCGGGGTAGGCATAAGAATAGATGAAATGCTATTGACGAAAATGGGAAGATTTCAGTTCGCGAACATATACAATCGAGCCCAGCCAAAGAATCTCACTACGTAGGAAAACGAATGTCTAGTCATTATTTCCACGAATGTTTAGCAATTCCAAAATTATATTAACTAAATACAGAATGGATGATGAACACTCAACCAGATCACATAGTAGCTAGCAGAACACAATATAGATAGATATTCAAAACATAGTTCAATATCGGTTTTTTCGTTCCAAAAAAAGATCAGTGTCTAACGTGCGAAGTTCAAAAAACATCAACCCAAGAAGAGAAAGGAAAATCGAAAACTGAGTACACTATAGCCAATAAATTTGGTGTGAGAGAACTTACGGACACTGATAAGGCAGCTTCCCAGAAATCCAGTAGTATTATAACTGCTTGCTATGACTTGCAGAAAATTTTAAAGACAACTCAATCGGAGGTATCTTCATTTTATTATGAAAGGAAATTCAAAGTGTACAATTTCACTATCCTATTTCACTAATTAATTTGACACAACCTAAACACCCGGCCTTGGGACTCCGCACAGGTAGTGAATTCGGCGTTAGTTACATTATTTTTTATTACCTCAATTGGGATAAGGTGAATCAAAGAACAAAATTTCGGGACAAATGGATTTACTTGACGCACAATAATAAACTTACGAAAACCGTATATTCTCGATACAAATAGGAATAAATATTAGTTATACAGTAAAAATGTCCAACTCAATATTTTATATATACCAAAAATAAGTTAGAGATTTACCTTGGAAAGACTCGGGACGTACAGCTCGTAGCTGTAGTCAAGTTTTCTTGAGCCGTCGTTGCCTAGACTTGGACGCTGTATGGTGCGGTGGAGTGGGTGGTCTGTAGAGTCCGTCAGGTCCGTAAGGGTAAGTCCGTGAAGCGGTCCTGAAGGTACAGGCTGCAGAGCAGCGAAAAAAATTAAAAATCCAGGACAAAATGATATTACACAGGGAATGCTGATAAGTTTTCAGCGAAGAAATGAATAAAAGAGCCCGAGTTCCACGTCAATCGTAGTTTAGATGATAGTAAAAACTGTCAACGATAAGTTCCTTATATTCGATATAAAAGGATTTGGAATTAGAGGTGGGGTAGCCGACGAATAAGTAACGCTCCAAAATAATTGATGAAAATAGTAACATGTCTCAGTAACATGTTACACCCCCTCTCCTCGGAGAAAAAAAGGAATTCGAAGAATTAGAAGAATTACTTTTTTTGTAAACCTGAACAGCCTACAAAGAAAAGTAGCCCAAACAACAGGAATGTGGTGACCAGATAAAAGAAGATGTAGTAGTGCTTACAAATTCAAGAAATGAAAAGAAGATGAGAAAAAATGAGAAGAAGAAAGCAACATATTCAATAAAAGTCCAAGAATTGTTGCTTTCTAACTCAAGACTTCTAATCATTCTGAAATCTACCAAAAGTAAAAAAAATATAATAGGTGCTTAGGCCTATTATCAATAATAATAATTGCAAGTTAAACGCAATTATGCTCAAAAAAATGTAAACAAAATGCAGTAAGCAATTATAATAGGAGCTCATTCCTCTTAACAAAAACTAATCCAAAATTAAACGGTATCAGTTATTGGTACCGTACTGAGATTCAAAAATAAGCAAAAGATTAAATTAGAGGTGTAGCCTCTACCAAAATATGAGACGCTAAACGCCAGAAAAAAAATCAGAGCAAAAACCTCCACTTAGAATATGAAATGCTAAACGCTTTAGCAAAATATTCAAGAAAAAAAATTAGAGAGGTAGCCTCTAATAAAATATGGAATGATAACATTTCAACGATATGACAAGAGAATAACTATATTCTTCGTCTACAAAAAAAAATAATCACTAAATGTGATATTGGTTGAGATCTCAGGTACACTAACCTCAAAATAAAAAACTAAAGTAACAAAAAAGATATAAGGAAGAAGTATTAGGTAAGACCAACTCAGAGTTATTGATGGATGAGAGCATCGATCATGCAGGAAAAACCTCGCGACAGATGTTAATCGCGTCGTGGTTATTTATTCCCCACAATCAACTTCGCATCCTTACAACTACCAAAGTGTAGACATGATCGTCCAACAACTACATTCGTTGCAAATGGAAACAAAAGAATTAACAAAATCAAAAGAGAAAAGAGAATAAAAAAAATAAAAAACGAAGAAATTTTTGAGCAAGCTCGGGTAATTAACAAACCCAGCGTTATGTAGAAACTCCACAACTAAAATGGAAATGTCCAAAGAAAATTCCTTAGAAAAAAAATTACTGGATCTCTAGATCTATAACACCGTGATGCAATGCCCATGTGACACATCCTTCTAGTGCGATAACATGACAAGTCATCAAACCACCCTTTCGGAAAAACGGCGTCCCGTAGGTACGATACGTTATGGGATGATGGCACACCATGACACACCTCTGAAATTCAGTTCTCCACTTAAAGATGTCACAAGACTAGCATCACGCCTGTCACAGAACTAGTCCTTAACAAAAAAACAAAATCATGGAAATATTTTTCAACAGGAAAGCGATAACCTCCAAAAATTCCGTCATGGGAACGCTATAGCGAGATATTGTTTCAAAACAATACACGGAAAGGGATAGAAATCTACTAAGAAAATTTCTTAACGTGACCAAAAATGTGTATGTGTGTGTATTTAAAATACATAACATAACTGTTAGGAAAAATAACAAGAAAGAAATAACAAGGCGTGGCCTTTCCCCCCCTTTCCTACTGTCGGAAAGTTTGGAGAGAATAAACACACCTAGACAGAATCAATTGCTAAACATTTAGCGATAACACACATAGAATACTCAAAAAGCAAAATAGAAAGTTATATAGATCTTAAATCGGAAACACTTTCGCCATCAAAGTACGAAATTATAAACTAGAAAGTCGTACAAAAAAATAGTTTTGTCGACAACGGAAAGAGAAAACAAAAGTATGCCGCAAAAAAAAACACTATCAGTATGTATCAGTACACCAAAATGATCCATAAATTGTCATGTAATAAAAAGAGCGTGATTTACTCGTATCAACATACACAGGCGATAAAAATCAAGCCTATACTGAGAACGAAAACGCTACCAAGCAAAAATATAATTTCTCAGTACACACAACAAAAGAGATAGGGGACTACTCAAAATTAACTGGATTCAAAATTTGCCTAAAGCAAGAAATTTCAGAAAAAATTTCAGTATAAAGGTTGTTCCAAACTAAACTGCTTTCTAAAGGTGCATAACGCAAGAAAATCTCAGAAAATTTGAAACATCCGCGGAAAAAGTTTTGGCGTTTTTTCAAAAACCCAAAAACAAAAAAGAGATACGATAAAAAACACAAACATAATACATCAAATGTATTATACACAACATAATAGCAAGGATCCAACATAATGTACTCTAGATACAACATCAAGAGAAAACATCTGGCATACAAAAAATAAAGATATTTGTGCTTTTGCACAACGGTAAAGATAAATACAAAAGATAGTGTACTATGACATATACGATAGTAGAAAAGCAAATTCTTCTAAATAAAGACATAAAATGCCTTTGTGACCTAACACAATTGTTGACAACAACAAGTACAAAATACTTAAGAAATATTTTGATATTAAATCAAAATTAAGATAGAAAGAATAGTCACGTCAAAAAATTTTAATCCAAAAACTTAATATAGAAAAACTGGTTAAATCACCAAACTAATCAGAATCACTTTCTGATCTGATTCGCAAATTATAACCATGGCCAGATAAATTCGTATCAACAGAATGCTGATCGAAAACTCACCATCGGGAAGATTTTCATCCACGTCAATAAACTGTTTTTTTAAATCTGTAACATGCCAATTACCTAAATCATTACCGGAAAGATCTTTTAAATTATAGACTAACTTCGAGATAACTTTGTTGACAATACAAGGTATATACTTAGAAGCAAATTTAGCTGCAAAATTGTTAGATTTTGATGAAAGAACATAATTCTTTCTCAATGACCTGTCACCAAGATGAAATTGCAAATCTCTCTTTCGTAAATTGTAATGTTTTGCATTTTTCTCATATGCATTTCTTAACTTTTTACGAACCTCAACAAAAAGTTTAGGAAGTGTTTGAACATCATTAATTAATTGTAACTTTTCACTAGTGTTAATAATGTTATTCGCGTTTTCAGAAATTGCACCGTAAAAATCTCCACTTACCGGAACTTTTCGAGCAAAATTTGGGAAAGCTGGGGAATAACCCGTAACGTCATGTTTCGCGATTCTAATTGCTTGTGCAACCTTATGGAACGAAGTGACCCAGTTATAGTGAGACGAATTTTCATGAATATAACACTTTAAAGCTGTAACAATTGTCTTATTTGTTCGTTTTGTGTGATTTGCTTGGGGATGATAACGAGCGTTATAAAAGAATTTTTGCACTTTGTACTGTGACATTAGATTCCTAAAAAGAGGAGAAGTGAAAACAGTACTATTGTCAACAGAAAAGATTTGTGGAACACCAAAAAGGAGAAAAACTTGATTTTCTATAAACTTCACAATGCCTTTAGCAGTTGCGTGTGGCATTGGATAAACAAGACATAATTTTGTAAACCAATCGGTAATTACTAAAACAAATCTGTTACCAGATTTTGACTTTGGATATGGACCTATAGGATCAGCAGAAATCCATTGCCAAGGAAAATTAATATCTTTGTATTTACCCATAACACCAGCTTTAGGTAGATTTTGGGTTTTACAAGAACTACAAACAGAACATTTATTAACGTGGCGAGATACAGAACTTCTGAGTTTTTGCCAATAATAAATTTCAGAGATACGAGAAATGTTTTAGATATGCCTAAATGAGCACTTAATCCATTGTCATGAAATAACTCTAATATGTCAATTCCGTTGGCGGTAGGAACAACAATTTTCCAATTAGATAGATTACTAGATATTGGATTCGACGAAAACATATGTTTATACAGAACATTATTGTCAACCTTAAATGTGGGATATAAATCGGGATTATTCAAAACTTTCTGAATCATAGAAGTATACCAAGCATCTGGTTTAAAGGTACTTACGTCAATAACAGAAATTTCAGATAAAGAACGAGATAAAGCATCACTGACCACCATAGTGGTTCCTTTTCTGTGTTTGATTCCAAAATCAAACTGGGAGAGCCTAAGAGAAAGACGTGCTAAGCGACCTGAGGGATTCGAAAGTTTAGAAAGATACCGCAAAGAAGAATGATCTGTCTCAAGAGTAAAATGAGTGCCTTCAACATAGCCTCGGAATTTTTCAACACCCAAAAAAAAACTCCTAAAAGTTCTTTTTCTGTTGTACTGTACTTTTCTCAGTTTCATTCAAAGTACGACTTGCATAAGCGATAGGATGTTCCAAACCATCGCATTCCTGATACAGGATTGCACCAAGACCAGTTTCGCTAGCGTCAGTTTGAATGATAAAAGGTAAAGAAAAATCAGGACTTGCAAGAATTGGACTAGAAGTAAGACGTTTCTTAACTTCAGTAAAAGCATTTTCAGCTTGCGGAGTCCAAGAAATGGATTGACCTTTCTTTCTGCCATGAAGAAGATCAGTGATTGGAGATCAAATAGTAGAAAAATCTTTAATAAATCGACGATACCAACCAATAAGACCTATGAGACGTTTTATCTCAACAGTATTCTTTGGAGCTGGATAATTCAAAATAGCAGAGACTTTGTCGTCATCTGTGCGAAGACCACTTTTGTCAACAACAAAACCTAAAAACTCAAGAGATTCACGACAAAATTCAGATTTTTCAAGATTGACAGTAACATTGGCTGCATTCAGCCTAAGATACAACTTATTGAGAGTTTCCATATGAAGCTCAAAAGTAGGGGTAGCGATAATAATGTCATCTGAATAACAAAAACAATATGGCCTAAGGGAAGGATCTATATTTATGTCCATTAGACGAGCCATAGTTTTAGGAGCATTAACTAAACCATAAGGGGTTGTAACAAACTCAAACAGTCCTACACCGTACACAGCGAAAGTGGTTTTCGGACGGGAAGTTTCAAAAAGGGGTATTTGTAGAAAAGCCCTCTTTAAATCAATAGACGTAAGAAATTTTGCGTCTCGTAATTTACTAAGAATAATATCGACTTGCGCCATAGGATATGAATTAGAAACGGTGACCTTGTTCAATTTTCGACCATCGAAACAAACACGATATTCTCCGGATTTCTTGGGGACACCAGAGAGGTGAACTCCACGGGGAGTTGGAGTGCTGAATAACTTTGAGATTCAACATCTCATCTATTTCATTTACAAGAAGTTTTTGCATGGCCGGAGACAAAGGATATTGACGTTGCGCAATTGGCTTTGCATCGCCAGTGTCTATAACATGTTCAACGAAATTAGTTCCACCAATTCGGTCCGAAGGAGCAAGTGTAGAAAATAAAGCGATAACTTTGTCCAGTCCATCTTTTTCAAGTGAATTGAGACTAGTAACTGACTGAATTGTGTTCATAACACAAGTAGAAGATAGAAGAGAGTAAGATAAATCATGAAAATTAATGTCTATTTTAAATAGACTCAAAAAATCCATGCCCATTATTTACAGTAACAGGAACGGTAATAAAACCCATAAACTATTGTGGTACACCATCAGCAGTAGTAATACTTATTGAAGCATCATATTCAATAGGTACATGAAGAGAATTAATAAGCGAAAACCCTGGGTTTCCTAGAATAGTAGAATTGCTTCCGGTATCAACCATTGCAACAACATCAGTATTTAAAACCTTGATAATCATATAAGGACGATTATCATTTGGTTTCTTAACAAACATAGGACAAATATCGGTAGTAACCGAATTGACAATATTTTCAGACAAAGAATGATCCACAGGAGTGGGTAACATAGGTAACACAGAGACAACAGGCACATCTAAATCAATATTACAAACAACATTAGATAACTCAACATCCGGTACAGGATTGACAAGTGAAATGGTACAAGAAGATAATTGTATGTTAAGATTCACAGAACGATAACATGGAGACGATAAGAAATCTCTGACAAAACTAAGATAAGCTTGCCATTCAGTAGCCGAAGGAGAAAAATTTGAAGTTAATTTTGACTTGTTGGCGGTTTGCTGAATTTGCGTTTTGAACATCCTGACTTCACTTCCGAAGTGGTTTCTGTTGGACCGGAGACTGTCGTCAGATTCACAGGACCAGTCCGAACCTCGTTTTTTGGATTGCATGAACTACAATTGGGGTTTGTAGTGTTTTTAGCACCACAACCATAACAAAAAATAGACTCAGGAGAACGACATTTCGTAAAAATATGACCAGTTCTATTACAATTCTCACATAAACTAGAAGAAAAAACGGAAACATCAACAGAACTTTTTCTTTTAGAAGAAGAATTTGGTGAAACATAAAGACAAGCCAAATCAGGTTCGAGTAGACAATTTTGTGGAGAAGGTGGTCGGTAACGATCAGACCAAACTCTGGATTCTTCAACTCTTTTACAAAGCTCGGTAAGTTCATCAACAGTATTGGGACTATGTAATGCCAGAGCAGAAACCAAAAATGGTAAAAGATTTCTACGAATCTTTGCAACACGAGATTTTTCATCTACAACATTCGTTAAACGATTAAAAAGACCTATCATAGAAGAAATATAAATTGTAACGTGTTCATTCTCACCCATAGTTCGATTTTAAATCTCTAATTCTAAATCTGTTTCATAACTATACGGAAGAAAATCTGCTTTTAATTTAGCAACAATATCAGACCAAGTACTGAATCTACTACGATTATTAAGAAACCAGGTAAAAGCACTGCCTCGAAAGAACTCACAAGACTGTAAAAACCATTCGGTATCAGAAATACCTCTAGAAACTGTAAGTAATTCAACCATATCTAAAAAAAGATGGAGTGATTCATTCTTTCCAGAGAATTGAATATTCCACTTGTATACTGGATCATGACGAGACTGTGGGACTGATGGAGAAGACATAGAAAACGAAGCAAGAGGAACATGGTTATTATGTGACTCCTCACTATCAACTGAAATAAAAGAAGTAGTTTTCATATCAAAATCAGATTCAAGTAAATGAACATCCCTATTCAATGAATTTTTAACTTGAACTTGTTGATCATCATCTGGGTCAATATTTAATCTATATATACTATTAGTTAAATGATTTAACCTGGAATTTATTCTGCTAAAAACAGGTTCACGTTTATTTCCATTGCAATTATTTATTACTTCACTCAAATCTCTAATAGTGTTAAGAATCTCTAAATGATCTTCCTCAAAAGTGTAAGTATTTATTGGTGATGAAACACTACGGATAGCTTTCTCACGAGCCAATAAACCATTAAGAAGCCTACGTTTTTCCTAAACAGTATCAGGTACAGTTTCATCTCTGATTTTAATTTCATATGAAACTTCATATGCTTTCAAATGATGTGCCTGCATTTTATTTTCGAATTAAAAATTAATTAAAGAATTGCCAATCAAAAAGTTGAATAAAATTAACTCGAAATATATTTAAGAAAAATAAATAAGTTGATTCAAAAAGTAAATCAAGAAAAAAACAAAAAACAAAATTATTCAAAGTATTAGTTTTGAATAACCCTGTATGTTAAATATTTTATCAAAATGAAAGAGCAATCAATTCGAAAAACAAAATTCAAAGTTAATTACTATGAAACGTGTTGAGAATCCAACAAGCAATTAACCTTGACAAAGATAAAAACTAGAAGAACCGAAAAACCAAGAACCGAAAAACCAACCATCAACTATTAACACATTGAAAAAGAAAATTTGCCTAAAAAAGATATTCCAAAAAGCAAATTTCGCAGTATTCGTATTAGATGAATATTTATATTGAATGTTTTAGTAACAACGAAATTTTATATCTCGATGTCACAGAACCCCAATATCAGTAAAAAATAGAAGAACAAGGGCGCCAAATTTGTAACAACCTAAACACCCGGCCTTGGGACTCCGCTCAGGTAGTGAATTCGGCCTTAGTCACACTATTTTTTATTACATAAGGTGGGATAAGGTGAATCAAAAAACAAAATTTCGGGGCAAATGGATTTATTTGACACACAATAATAAACTTACGAAAACCATATACTCTCGATACAAATACGAATAAATATTAGTTATACAGTAAAAATGTCCAACTCAATATTTTATATATACCAAAAATAAGTTAGGGACTTATCTTGGGAAGACTCGGGACGTACAGCTCGCAGCTGTAGTCAAGTGTTCTTGAGCCGTCGTTGCCTGGACTTGGACGCTGTATGGTGAGGTGGAGTGGATGGTCTGTAGAGTCCGTCAGATCCGTAAGGGTAAGTCCGTGAAGCGGTCCTGAAGGTACAGGCTGCAGAGTATCGAAAAAAATTAAAATTCCAACACAAAATGATATTATACAGAGAATGCTGATAAGTTTTCAGCGAAGAAATGAATAAAAGAGCCCGAGTTCCACGTCAATCGTAGTTTAAATAGCCATCTAATGATAGTAAAAACTGTCAACGATAAGTTCCTAATATTCGATATAAAAGGATTTGGAATTAGAGGTGGGACTAGCCGACGAATAAGTAACGCTCCAAAATAATTGATGAAAATAGTAACATGTCTCAGCGACATGTTACAAATTAAACTTCAAATACGCATTTTTTACCAAAATATTGTTGATTGAAATTGAAAGAGAATAAAAGCAAAAACAATCTAACTATCTAAGTGTGTATCCTACAGGTGTGTCCCATGCAGTGCATTCAGAATGTGCCCATCTTCCGCATAGGGTACATCTGTACCACTGCTCATTATTCTTTCCATAATCATTACATATCAAACATATATCTTCATCGACATCTTCATCTTCATTATCATCATATTGAACATCAACATCAGAATCTGATGAGTTTTCATCAAATAATTTTCTTTTATGGGATTCTCTCTTATTTCATAAATTATTCCTTTTTTCCTCAAGTTTCATTTTAGAAGGTTGTACCTTTAGTTTTTCCTTTTCCTTAAGCTGTTTCTTGGCTTCCTTTTCTTCCAACTCTTGCTTCAATGATGTAGCTGTAAGTATTTTAGCGTGCTCTTTTTGCCTGCCTGCTCTCTTCTTTCTCTCTGCTAGTTTAGGAACGGCAAGAGTTTGTAGAAAAGAGAGAAATCCTGTAGAAGTTGAAGGAATTTCGTGTTGCTCTTTGTTTGTAGAAGTCTTTGGTAGAGCATCATCGCTTGCTACAGCTTGGGGATCAATGCTGAAAAACATATCAGCTTCGTATTAACTAGAAACCGTGAGATTCATTCAAAACACTAATATTCGTTATCTTGTATGGCAATGACGTTCTGATTCAATAACTCGGAAGGCAAAAAGTCTTGTTTATTAAAAACGTTGCAGTTAGGAGGATAGATACCAACGCTTCTGAAACCAGCTTCTCCTTCGCTAATTGTAGCCACAGTTGAATAAGCTTCATTGAATAAAGACGCTACATCATAAGGAGTGATACTTTTCATCAACTGCGTCTTCATGAATAAATTGCACTGATTCCTGTATTCGGCTATCAGGGGCCCGTAGAAGACCACATCTAATGGCTGTATTTTATGTGAACTGTGTGGTGGAACTGATAACATAACAATATCATTTTCTTTGCAAAATTCATACGACTTCAAATAAATATGGCTGGAGTGGTTATCTACAATTAATAAAACCGGCTCGTCTTTCAAGGGTTTAGCGTGATTTCTAAAATGCGTTAACCAGTCACAAAAAATATTTTTATCGATCCAGCCATTCAGTGAACATTTATAAAGAGCTTCTACAGGTCCATCTTTTTCCAGGAGAGGGCTTAGTCTCTTCCTGGGGAAGATAAATATGGGCGGAATAAATCCCCCTGCAGCATTCATAGCACACATGACGGTAATATTTCGGCCTCTTTCGCCGCTAGTTACCACACCAACTCTTTTTTGTCCTTTGGTTGCGAGTATCTTTCCTGGATCCTGGGCAGTTGAGATTCCCGTTTCATCTGCGTAATATATTTTGCTAGGGGAAAAGTTATATTTTAACATCACTTCTTCCACCAGTTTATAAAATCTAGCTATTTCATCCTTGTTGAAACCAGTCAGACGATTTAGACTGGTAGCCTCAGCTTTTCGCACTGATATGGTAGGATCACGTCTGATGAAATTTCTCAGCCAGTTTTTTCCAGCCAGCCTTTGCGTTGCGTCAAAATTATGTATAATATGGTTTCTCTCAGCAAACTCAAAAACAAACCTTCTTAGTTCTTTTGTGGTAACACCGTAAAAAATGGACGCCAAGTGTTTAATTTTCTTAGCAATTTCCAGTTCCTGTTTAGTTGAAAACACAGGTTTTCTTCCCATTATAGGTGCTGAGTCTTTTTTATTTTTTTCTCTTTCTTGTAGCGTTGAAAATCGAATTGCGTATTTTTTTGAAGCTTGTCTTATACTCGTTCCATTTTGAATGTCTTCTATCGCTTGCTTCAAATTATCTCTGGTCCATTTTGCTTCACCAGTTAATCTTTTTCGATTTCGAGACATCTGTAAAAACAATTAAAAATGAAATAACCATTAACATAAACAGTAGGTAATGCCGGTCACCTAACCGGTATTACCCACCTGTGTTGACCGGCATTACCCTCCTGAAACAATTTTTCTTATGGGTCATTTTTTTATGAGAAAAAAATGTTCTTTAGTCTTTCTTTTTATAGGACACTAAAGAAAAAAAAGTCAACTTTCATGTATGAACTAAGTTTTCATGAAAAGAGAGAAGGATTTTATCTCCAAACCTTATTTCATTAACCGTAAATCTTACATCAGAATTGCCGAAAATACGTGGTGATCTGCGCTAACCAAAGTTTTAACACAAACTGATGAAACAAAAACCTCTTACTCTCAGGGTAAAATTTATTTAAATAATTGAAAGTATTAAAAGAGAGTAGGTTCTTTCCAAACTGACAAAGAGATTGGAGATAACGGAGCCAGTTCTCAGGGCTCTGTTATCTGAAAGAAGTTTAATTAAAGAAAAAAAATGAGAAAAAGAAAGAGAAAGAGAGAGAGAGAGAAAAACTAAAAAACAGTAAAGTTACATCAATAGTAAGGGCGCCACTAACTTTGTTCCTAAACAAAATTAGAAAAAAATCAACCTACTTAATCAGTCAACTCTTACCTGCTGTGCTCTGCTAGTTTTTAGACAATACTTATGCAAAAAAAATGTACTGAAGGCTATTTCACAGGTCTTTCTGTATAATAAATAAAACAACAGACTACTAATATGTATGAATATAATGAATGAAAAAATATTTAAACGTGTTACATAGTTTGACAATAATAGGTTAGTAAAAGTGTGTATGTGAGAAGAAAAAGAAAGTATAAATAAAAACTAAGACAAGCTGTACAAATATGAATGGTGAAGCCATACAATATAATTTTACTTATCTTGAAGTAGCAAGTCGAAGTCGATTCTCCATAAAATCTTCCTAGGTTAAATAATTCTCAGTATAATACATAGTTGAGTATCTAGATCATGAATTGGCTCTTATGGAAACACCATTTCTTGTGAGTCAATACAAATTGCCGACAAATCTTCACCTTAGTTCTTCCGTCGGGTGATTTTAGTTAAATTTACCGGAATAGTTAAATTATTCCAGGCGGTATCGCTACAAGAACACCAAGTGTGTTACAGATAGACCTTTTTTTAATTAACACGATATTTAGATATCTGTCCAGTGACATATATGAAACTGTACTTATCATTTTTTTACAGATATACAATCTAGTTTAATGATTTGTCCTGGACAAAAACCTTTATCAATTTACGAAAATATTACACAAAAAAAAAAACCTACCAGTAATCCCTGCGAATTTGTTCTTAGAACAAGTTTTTTTAATAACCATACAGAATATTTAAAACTTTTATCAGGATTTCTGCGACTACCATTCTCTATTACAATCTCTCGTATAGTGCCGCATTCCGAATTTCTATTCAGGATTTTTTTCTGTGAGATATCTATACAGTTTATTCCACCAACATTTAAATAGTTGTTTAAAACATTGGCAAGGAAGGACGTGTGGTCTATTCCACCAATACATTTAACATGCATCGCTGAATTATTTATTTAAAACTCTATTAGAAATGTTAACTGCTAAGTGAACGTTTCATACCCCTAACAGCCAAAAAAAAAATTTTCAAAAAAAATTTTTTGTTATATAATTAAACTATTGAGACCAAAAAAAACGAGGGAAGAAAATTTAAAATAGAAACTTTAAAATATGAGAATCACATATGAGTAAAAAGGAAAGTCCTTACTATTTTTAAAAAAAACATTGATGAAGTCAATATTAATATAAATATATATATATACATACATATTTTGTACATATTTATACACCCCCAATAAAGTTCATCCCCATATTGAGACTAATATAAACTTTGAGCTTCTGTGTTATTAAGTACTTATTCAAAGGAACAGTCTACCCAATTAGTAACTGCTCTTACTTATCAACATAGAACCCTAAATCGAATATGAAAAAAATTTACATTAGGAAAACTAAAAACCCAGATATGCATTTTCAGGGACTTAAGTACTGATACAAGGGAACAGTCTACACGTTTAGTAACTGAACTTACTCAAACCCTTAAAATACAGCATAACAAAAGAAAATTTTAGACAAAAAAAAACGAAAGATAAAAAACACACCCTCATACATGTTCTGCACTGTCTGCATCCGATATCCACCGTCAGGTCAGATGCTGAGAATCCCCATGGCTCAATCTAGAAACAGAAGGTGTGCCAAGTTGTAAGTGATCACACAAGACCGAAATTGCGCAAACTTAGCAGCAAAGAGAGCCTCGTATTCCGATTCAACTGCTTCCACATTGCCCCATAACAACTTCAATCACCCGACACCGCAATGTAGCTCGAACGAAGACACTACACAACGTCCAGTTCAGAGTACTGCACACTCAATGATATTCTAGCATATCATTAACGCTAAAATAATAACCTGAAGGGTTATTAAATGATACCAAAAAGACAAAGTCGGGAAGAAACATAAAAAGATATAGAAAAAGATTAAAAGTTGGAAATTCATTAAGATGGTCCAACATTAACCACCCATTATATGAAAGACAAGTTAGGTATTTGTCACGAACCTTATTCACTGAGTGCACATTTGTTCTGAAGGTAAGGAATATAGGAAAAGACATTTGCCCAGGAGTGATATTTCAGGGTTGCCCCTCGTTATCCGTAGACCGAACTGCAAGCAACACTGGTGAGAATAAACTCACAAGAATACTACCCCAGATAAATTCTTTAAATCAAAAATAAAAGTTAAAATAAAATGATAATAGGAAGAGAAAAGAATAACATAGTATGGCTCAGATAAATAGGTCGATAAAACTCATAACTAATTGCCGTATCCTATAACTAATGAAAGGAAAGAAAAAAAAAAAACTTACTATTCTCATTGAGAATATAGACGTCACAATCAGGTAAAGGAACATCAAAAACACTTCGCAATATTCACAAGAGGGAAGAAGTAAACTTTAAAGAAAATACAAATACTGTCACAAGGGAATGGACGATGATTCCTGCACTAACATATTTAACAACAACAAGTCATTGTCTAATGGTGAGGTACCCAACTCCAAACTTATTCGTATCTACTTTTCGATATTGTGAATCATTAAGGTAAAGATATTGTGTTTTTAATGCCTAGATTAATATTATAATCTAGTGTATATGAGTCATAGTCAGGTAAAGAAATATCAAAAAGATATTTTGATGTTTCTATGTAGATAATAATAAGAATTCATAAGAATCCTAAATAGCAAACAGAGAGAAAGTAAATTAGAGGAAATACAAATACTGTCACAAAGGAATGGACGATTATTCCAGCACTAACATATTTAACAACCATATGTCATATTCTAAAGGTGAGGCAATAAACTCCAAACTTATTTGTTCTATCCTCTCAAATTCCCTTACTATAAGATAAAGAAAATATGTTTTTTTGACAGATAGAAATTTTAATTTCTACGGTAAGATATATCAAGATAATTATAGATATTTTTGAATAGAGAAAATAACTATTTGTTAGATAGAGATAAGCGTTTAAGAACACTGAAAATTAAATTCCTCACAATGAACTGGATTCATTTGGAATCTGACTAGGAAAGATAAAGATAAAAATTTTAAGATAAAATTAAACCAACTATTAAGTAACATAGATAGATCATTTCTGTGTTGCTGTGCCAAAAGAGGTAAGAGTCAAATTTGCTATAACTATTATAGCAAGCTAGGATATATACTATACAATAGATGTCTGGTGGGACAATATTTAAATGTACAGAAGACGCACGATTTATGTCTGCTGCGACACAAGATAAGATAAGGTAAAGATAAATTTTCGACACGAGATAAAATAAGGTAAAGATAAAGCTCTGTGTGTCATTCTCTCTAACACACAAAAACCCTAGGTAAGATAAATTATTTCAGTTTGTGTCAATTGACACAATTCAACTGAAAACGGTAAGATAAGATAATATTTTTCAGTATGTGTAACTACACATTTCGACTGAAAAGATAAGTCTACAAATTAGAAATATAATATGGAACATTCAAATTTTAGTGATACTAATTACCGTTCCAACATCACATAACTCTAATTCAGTAAACAAAAATAATATTAATTTCTTAATACTTTCTAATTTCAAAAATATAATCTACAAGATAAACCTAGGTTACCAACAAATTAATTTAGCCAAGAGATTATTTTTAACTCTCAGCACAACACAGAAAAATCTACGGTAAAATTACTTTCCCTTTTTTTTTTTGAAGATAAGGTAAAAATGTGTTCATCTAACAAATGTTCATTCACTATCCGAAGATACTGAGTCAGGATTATTTTCATCATCGGTAGAGTCACTTGATTCATCAGTAGATAAGTTATATTCTTTTAGATCTTTAATATGCCATCGTCCTATATTTTTGCCATTACTATCTTTAAGTTCATAAATCAAGGGAGATATAACACGGTTAACAGTACAATGTATATATTTAGGCATAAATTTTGCAGAAATAAATTGAGCTTTATCAGATTTCTGATAATTCTTTTTCCAAACATGATCACCTACATGAAATTTAATATCGCGCTTACGAAGATTATAACGGTTACTCGATTTTATGTAAGCCTTGTGTAATTTTTTTCTAACATCTTCGAAAATTTTTGGCATTTCTTGAGTATCCTGTAAACGGTGTATTTTATCAGCAATTGCAGGCTGATTATTTGCATTTTCTGCAATATTCCCGAAGAATAACCCTGATACAGGTACGTTTCTAGCAAACACAAGAAAAGATGGTGGAAATTCTGTGACTTCATGTTTAGACAAACGAATTGCCTGAGCTATTTTCTGTAATTCTACATCCCAAGTTCTATGATCAGAAAAACAATATGAACGTATTGCAGTGACAATAGATTTATTCAAACGCTCAGTATGATTGGCTTGAGGAGTGTAATTTGCAGTATACCAAATACTTTGGACATTGTACTTAGACATCAAACTTTTAAACAACTGACTAGTAAACTGTTTACCATTGTCTACAGCTACTATTTGAGGAACTCCAAAAATTAGAAAAACATTATTTTCAATAAATTTCACAATCGCAGAAGAGGTAGCTTGTTTTAAAGGTTGAATTAAAACAAATTCAGAGAAGAAATCAACAATGACCAATGCACACGTATTTCCCTGGCGAGATCTAGGATATGGGCCTATTAAATCACAGGAAATTAACTGGAAAGGAAACCCTATGTTACGATATTTACCCATGAGACCAGCTTGTGGCAAATTTGTGGGCTTACAGGCAGCACAAACTTTACAGCGCCTCACATATTCTTGTACACTCTGTCTCATTCTGGGCCAATAATATAACTCTGAGATTCTCTCTAATGTTTTGAAAACACCGAAATGAGCTGCAGTAGGATCATCATGAAATTTCGATAACAATTCAAGTCTGTTTTCCGTTGGAACTACAATTTTCCAGTCAGTTAAATTGCAAATATTGGCATACTTGTTAAAGACATGCTTATATAGGATATTATTTTCCACCTTGAAACTAGGATAACTATCCGGATCGGATTGAACCTTATTTATCATAATTTTATACCAATTATCAGGTTTTAGTAAAGATAAATCTAATACATTTATTTCTGGCACCCTTGATAGAAAATCTGCAGGTACGGTACCCGTTGCTCTACGATGGACTATCGAAAAATTGTATTGTGAAAGTTGTAGAATCCACCTAGCTAATCGTGGTGATGGTTCCTTCATGTTATTTAACCATACAAGAGAAGAGTGATCGGTGATGACAGTAAAATGTCGTCCCAGAAGATAATAACGAAAATGATCAATAGATAATAGGACTGCAAGGGCTTCTTTTTCAGTAGTTGAGTATTTCTTTTGACATTTATTCAATTTTTTACTATAATAAGCTACTGGATGTTCCAACCCATCTTCCAACTGAAAAAGCACACTTCAAATACCTACATCACTTGCATCACACATTAGATAAAATGATTTGTCAAAATCAGGACTACAAAGTACAGGAGCGGTAGTTAAGACAGTTTTTATATCATCGAAAGCTTTTTGAGCTTCCGGTGTCCAACTTATTGGTTGATTTTTTTTTCTATTAGATAAAAGATCAGAAATGGGAGCAGATAAAGTAGAAAAATTATTTAAAAAACGACGATAATATGAAACAACACCTAAAAATCTACGCACCTCTGTAGTTGTCCTCGGTACAGGATAGTTAGTAATAGCTTTAGTTTTTTCACCGTCAATACTTAACCCGTTTTCATCCAAGGTATAACCTAAATAGCGAAGAGAAGGACGACAAAAATGACATTTATCAATATTTACCGTTAAATTAGCCTCTTTTAATTTCTCATAAACTTTAGACAAAATTTCAACATGTTTATCAAACTGTGATGTACAAACAATTATATCATCAAGATAATAAAAACAATATGGTTCTAAAGATGGACCTATTACCATATCCATTAATCGTGACATGGTAGCTGGACTTGAGATTAAACCAAATGGTGTACTTGTAAATTGAAATAGTCCTCTAGAACGTATTGCGAAAGCTGTTTTTGGACGAGACGACTTTTCTAAAGGTATTTGATAGAAAGCATGTTTTAAATCGATACTAGAAATATATCGCGTATCCCTTAGTTGACTAAGAATTACCTCGATATTTGGAATCATATACGAATCTGCTTTAGTTTGCTTGTTTAAAAATCTAGCATCAAGAAGTAACCTTATACTACCATCAGGTTTATGAGTTAAACAGATAGGAGAACAATAAGGAGATGTACTTGGTTCAATAACCCCTAATTTTAATAATGTATCTATCTCATTATTCACATGAACTTCCATAGCTTGAGGCAATGGATACTGTTTTATTTTAAATGGAGGAGAATTTCCTGTGTCGATAAAATGCTCTAAGATATGTGTCCTACCAATTTTATCCTTGGGGCTAATGCTTTTAAATTTTTCGATAACAACATCAAGTTTAATTTTTTCATCATTTGTTAAAGTTGTGACGTCCTTAACAGTATTGATGACATTTAAAGATAAGGCATTTAAATTCATAGTAAATTTAGAAAAATCTATTTTAATATTGAATGTCTTTAAAAAATCCATTCCTAAGATAACTGTTTGAGTAACTGAAGGTAAAAGATATAATTTTAAAATCCGAGATAACTTATCCACTGTGACATAAGTTTCTACAAAACCACCAACATCATGGTATGTACCATCAGCAGTCGAAACTTGAAACTGTTCGGTAATAGAAATAGGTATAGATAAATTCTTAAGAAACTCAAGACCTAGAGAACCCAAAACACTCAGATTACTTCCTGTATCAATCAAACAAGAGAATGTCTTCCCAAAAATGATAATATCCACATAAGGCCTGTTATCATTATCTTTTCGATATAACAAGTCTAAAAAGTAATTACTAGATAATTGAGTATTTATAGAATTCTGAAATTTATTTACTTTGCTTGGTTTGTAAAACGATCTTACTATATTTAACCAAGCTAACCAATCATTTTTATTGAAATAAGATAAGTTATTTTTATTTGAATTTTTAGATAGATTAGGTAAGGAATAAATTTCACTTATTGGTTGCTGGTTGAAGGCGTTATTTCGGAAACTGTTCTTGACTTTGATTGTTTTTTTGAATTTTTTTGCTTTGGATGTGTGGATCCTGAAGGATTTTGAGGAGCGGTAGGTGTCACCAAAGCATTGACCTGACCGCTTGGTTCGTTTTTTGAACAATTTGGACATTTAGATTTTATAAATCCAGGATTTCCACATCCATAACAGAATACTTTTAAAGCGTATTTACATTGCGGATAAAAATGATTCTGTTCACCACAATACCAGCAAACTTTATGTGAACTTACTGTAGACACTGTAGATAGATGCCTTGAATTATTATGATTCCTAGACCGATAAGATGAGGTAAAAGTATTATTTAACTGTGGTTCTAGATATATTTTAGGTTTACTCGAACTAATACTTGAATTCTGAGAATTCTGTGAGTAGGTAAAAGATTCTTCCAACTTTTTACATTTATCGGTTAACTCTTCGATACTGGTAATATCTAATGAAGCTAGCGGTTGAACATAGTTAGAAAGCAAATTTCTCTTAATGATTCTAATTTTTGATGATTCATCCTGTTTTATTTCTAATCGATTAAATAGACTACACATAGAATTTATATATAAGGTAACTTTTTCATTAATATTTTGTTTTCTATTTTTAATTTCATCCAATAAATCTTCCTGATAATTATATGGGAGAAAATCTGACTTTAATTTAGAAACTAACTCTGACCAATTTTGAAATTGACTTCTATTATTTAAATACCAATAAAATGCCTGATCAGTGAAGAGATCTGCAGCGCTAGAAAATAATTCGTTATCTGTTACCCCTCGAGAAATCTTTAAACACTCTACACGTTCTAAAAATCCTGCCAAAGATTCATTTTGTGCAATTCCTGAGAAATGTATTCCCCATTTATATATAGGTACTGGCTTAGAGAAAGTAAAGCTTTGGTTCTGACCCACAGGAGTTGATTGAGCCTGAATAGTTCCCGGTAATCTACCATCAAGTTCACCCTCTAACAACAAAATCTGAGTAGCAAACTGTTTTTTCTTTAGTTCTTCCTCATCATTATTACATGACAAACGAGACACCCGATTATTTGCATGAGCTAATCTACATGTTAATCTGAGATATTCATTGTCCCTATCTGATCCTACAAATTCTGAAATTTTTCTGCTCAAATCAGATGAAGTTAACTCTATACCGTTTACTTCACTATCAAAATTCAATTGACTATTCTCATATAAAATAGAACTGCGACCGGATGCTTCTTGAGCTAAAATACCCCTCAACAATTTTCTACGCTCCGCTACTGTCGGTAATACTTCAACATTTCTATATGCCAATTCGTGTTCCAGCTCATGAGATAATAAATATTCGACCTTCAATTTATAAGGCAAAGACATTTTTGTAATTAAATTCAATACAGTTCTCTTGGTAATTAAAGTTAAGTTAAAATTTTATACTCTAATGATAGAAAAAAAATTTTGAAACAAATACTCAACAACATTAATTTACAATTTGAAGGTCACTGAAAGGTAACAAATGAATTGATATAAAAACTGGGTAATATATGAATCGTTAAGCTTCACACCAGTTATAAATATAATATAACATATATCATATAATATTTCAAACAACGAAAAAGATGTATATATTTATTACACAGGACCTGTTTTTTTAAAAGCAGAAAGCATAAAATATAATTAAAAGTTAAACAGTGAACATTATATCAAAGATATTTCCCCCTAATAGCAGGAAAAAAAAATTTTCAAGTATTAAAATTTTTTTCCAAAAAGAAATAGCAGATAACAACATGTAAGAGTAAATACACGTTGGAGCGCCAATGAAACAAAAACCTCTTACTCTCAGGGTAAAATTTATTTAAATAATTGAAAGTATTAAAAGAGAGTAGGTTCTTTCCAAACTGACAAAGAGATTGGAGATAACGGAGCCAGTTCTCAGGGCTCTGTTATCTGAAAGAAGTTTAATTAAAGAAAAAAAATGAGAAAAGGAAAGAGAAAGAGAGAGAGAGAAAAACTAAAAAACAGTAAAGTTACATCAATAGTAAGGGCGCCACTAACTTTGTTCCTAAACAAAATTAGAAAAAAATCAACCTCCTTAATCAGTCAACTCTTACCTGCTGTGCTCTGCTAGTTTTTAGACAATACTTATGCAAAAAAAATGTACTGAAGGCTATTTCACAGGTCTTTCTGTATAATAAATAAAACAACAGACTACTAATATGTATGAATATAATGAATGAAAAAATATTTAAACGTGTTACATAGTTTGACAATAATAGGTTAGTAAAAGTGTGTATGTGAGAAGAAAAAGAAAGTATAAATAAAAACTAAGACAAGCTGTACAAATATGAATGGTGAAGCCATACAATATAATTTTACTTATCTTGAAGTAGCAAGTCGAAGTCGATTCTCCATAAAATCTTCCTAGGTTAAATAATTCTCAGTATAATACATAGTTGAGTATCTAGATCATGAATTGGCTCTTATGGAAACACCATTTCTTGTGAGTCAATACAAATTGCCGACAAATCTTCACCTTACTTCTTCCGTCGGGTGATTTTAGTTAAATTTACCGGAATAGTTAAATTATTCCAGGCGGTATCGCTACAAGAACACCAAGTGTGTTACAGATAGACCTTTTTTTAATTAACACGATATTTAGATATCTGTCCAGTGACATATATGAAACTGTACTTATCATTTTTTTACAGATATACAATCTAGTTTAATGATTTGTCCTGGACAAAAACCTTTATCAATTTACGAAAATATTACACAAAAAAAAATAAAACCTACCAGTAATCCCTGCGAATTTGTTCTTAGAACAAGTTTTTTTAATAACCATACAGAATATTTAAAACTTTTATCAGGATTTCTGCGACTACCATTCTCTATTACAATCTCTCGTATAGTGCCGCATTCCGAATTTCTATTCAGGATTTTTTTCTGTGAGATATCTATACAGTTTATTCCACCAACATTTAAATAGTTGTTTAAAACATTGGCAAGGAAGGACGTGTGGTCTATTCCACCAATACATTTAACATGCATCGCTGAATTATTTATTTAAAACTCTATTAGAAATGTTAACTGCTAAGTGAACGTTTCACTGAGTATCAATCGGCTGTCGAAAATCGTAGGTCAGCTAGCATATTTGAGGCCACATTGCATTGTTGCCAAACCTAGTAATAATCATTTTAAGGTCTGACTGGCATTGTCCATCTGACCGGTATTTGCCCACAATACCCCAGATAAATTCCATTACGCAAAACATCTACTTGACACCAACCATTCATTGATACCTAACACAGAACTAGAAGTACTACATGTTTATGATAAGAAACAGGAACTGGATTTCCCTGAAGAGTTGGAAATTAGAAGACACTTAAAAAACTCACAATATGACTTCGTCAATGAGCAGATAAATCTAGGGAGTTCTCCACTATCAAACTGTCCTCTTAAGTGATAATTATAAAGATCAGCAGATATAGTTCTCCTGGTTTTCTATATCATCGCACAGTTATACTGATCTTAATTGGAAAAAGGATATCCAGGATATCACCTTAGGGCTAATAATATCTTAGCTTCAATATTTCTAATATCACATCTTCTTTTTTTTTCTATTAACATATATTTAGTCAATCACAAGGTCTAGCCAAAAATAACTACTAAACATCAGTAAAGCATCAAATGAAATGTAACTTCTGTCATTCTGACGATGATATTCAGTTACCGAACCAATTGTCAATTTTTTAGGATTTTCAACATTTTTCATTATATTATGGAATTAGGTAGGAACATTGAGTTTCATTTAAAATACTAAAATGAGTAGATTCCACGAAGTAAGGGTCGACATTCAACATTAATATTGTTCATGTTTTCTTCGAAGTAGGATACTCTCAATCTGAAGGTGATTTGACACGCTCTTATAGAGCGGAGGAGAAAGAATCAAGTCATATACATTCCACAGCAATGGTATACATTCAGATGTGCTAAAGCCACAGGAAAGCCATATAACTTGAGAGAACTTAGTCAAAATAATATTTCAGATTTCAAATCTCTAACAAAAAAGATACCAAATTGGGACTAAAACAAACAAAACATTTTTTGGTCAAAAATAAAACATTTGAAAATATGTGAAGATGAACATCAATCATTATATTTTCAGTGGTATTTCATTTCTGATAAATGCTCTTTGATTGATTTCCAGAGCTTCTACTTGAATCTCAAACACTCTCAAAATATTTCACAGTAATCTGATGATGAAGACAATTATCTCATTCACAAGTTCATTATTCTATTTTATGAATATGTTTTAAGTTTTTTTTCAATTCTCATGAGAACTCCCAAGAAAGCGATGTTTGATTAAAAGGTCTATGTAGTTTGTAAAAGTACGCAAATGTAAATTTCATTTATTTTCAATTAATAATAGACAACTAACAATAGTATTTGCTTCATTTCATATGACTTACCATTCGGCGATACTCACGTACTTGTACAAAATATTATGTATATAACATTGCATGTACAGTTACAATGATGTTCGTGGGAATATATTGGAATATACGTCATGGTAACTCCACTAAAACTGTATTTCCGCTAGTTTCACAATTGAATCGTTTACACTAGTAGGAAGAGAAGAAAAAAAAACATAAGAACAGTTCCAGAAAAGTATTGACATGTAAAAAAAAAGTAACAATAAAAAATGTGGGCCGAAAATCTTCAAAGTGCTCTCCTTTAAAATAAGTAAAATAAAGTTACAATGTTATTCATATCAGGTGTCGATATAGCTAATTTGAGATGCAGTATGGACCAACTGGCTGCTTTCCAAAGAAAAGTTCTACAGATGAGATGTAAAATGTTTTAACATCAATTATTGCAAATATTTTTAAACCATACCAGGTTTTCTCGGCATTTACAGAATAAACCAACATTGACCTCTATCAGGCAACAAATTCTAGTCAATAGTAACAAATTCACTATGATTGAAGCTATCTACACAATTTTCAACAGAAGCGTCTGGTAGAGATCTGATTGCAGCCATTTTATTATGCATCTGCCTTTCGACCGCCAATGCCTAATTGTCAAATCTAATGCACCTAAGGAGAAACAAACATCTTTTTTGCACGACTGTGCGTATTTACCCACTTTCCCGCACTCATTTTAGTTTAGAAAGTGTCACTGACCAGCACTAGTGCGGGTAAACTTGCTTTCCCGCAAGTTAAGATACGACAATGGCTGACTCATTATATATAACTTATATAAATAAATAATGATGTGAGAAATAGAGAGATTGTTTGTAACCTTCATAGAATAAATGTTTTAAATAGTAATTTTCAGTTTTTAAAAAGTATTTTTCGAAGTGACGAAATATAATTGGCGCAGTCGTAGTAGGATTTTCGGAGTTTTTTTAACGTATAGTACGTGAGCTTTCGTATCAACGATTTACCGAAAATTTCGAACTTTAGTGACCGGTTTCTTTCGAGTGAATATCGAACTTTGAACTATTTGACTTGTTCGAGCGAATATCGAATACAATCCGATAGTTCTGAACCGATCAATCGTCAACTTCGAAGAAGAAAAGAAAAACGAAGATTAAATCTTGGGTTTGGTCTTACATCGATCGAATCCATAAGAACTAGAAATAAGTTAGAAGTAAGAAGATCTTGGGTTTGGTACCGCATCGACTGAACCTAGAAGAACTAGAATTAAGCTAGAAATAAGAAGATGATCAAATTTTTCCTTTTGTAAGTACTTTTCTTTCCTTAATTTCCTTTTAATAGTAATTTATGAGTGATATAGATATTAGTACTTTAGAAATATTATTAGAAAAAAGTTTAACATTAAGCGAACCAGATAGTCCTATAGAAAACAGTTTAAATAATACTCTAGACTTAGAAATGTTTACTCCTCCAGTAAATTATCAATTACTAAAATAATATTTAGATTCTATTCCTTATTATGATGGAAACCCTCATACTTTAACAATATTTATTGGAAATTGTGAAAGTTTAATATCAGTATTTGCTAGTGAAACTGACATAGCTTTAAATACATTTCTATTAAAAGCTATCTTGGGCAAACTCGCAGGACGTGCACAAATATTAATTGGTTCTAGAATAGAGTTAAAAACATGGAAGGATGTTAAAGATGCTTTAAATTTAAGTTTTGGCGATCAACGTAATATTGATTGTCTTATTCAAGATTTAATTAATTCAAAACCATTTAAAAATGAATCACCCTATAACTTTGGCATGCGTTGTCAAGACGCTCGTAGTTTAATTATTTCAAAATTAAATTCGTTTAGTAATATTAGTGATATTGAACGGAGACTTCAACTTGAAAATTATAATAATTTAGCTTTAAAAACCTATATACGAGGTTTACCTTTACCTATTCAAACAAATGTTAGATTAAGAGTACCTGATAGTTTAGAAAAAGCAATGAGCTTAGTTATTGAGGAAGAAAACTTTATGTATTCTACTCTAAGAAGTAATCAATTAAACTCAAACACTACTTTTAGACCTAGTTTAAGAATTACACCAGCTAAAAATCCTAATTATAGACAACCAACACCTAACCTTCCATCAAATTTCGGAAATAATCAATCATTTCCCACAGTGTTTCGACAAAACTCAACACCTCTTATGAATTCATCACAGTTTAGACCAAATTTCCAACCAAATAACAATTCTTATAATTGGCGTCTCAATAACAATTTTTCAGCCCAGCGTTCTCAATTTTTTCAAAACCAAAACAATCGCCCAACTTTTCAAAACCAAAATCATCACCCCATTTTTCAAAACCAAAATCGTCAAACAATATTCCAGAATCAAAATCATCAACCAGTTTCTCAAAATAATTCAAGACAATTTAATTCACCTAATAATTCCCAAAACTATAAACCAGAACCCATGGACACATCTTCTGGCAATACAAGATTCCAGCCTAAACAACAAAAATATATTTCTAACGAACTTTATAATCAAACCATTAGTGATCAAAATCAAAATCAACAATTAAATAATAATGAAACTGAAAATTTATTTGAATATCAAAATGAGTTCCCAACAGAATCTCTAGAAAACATTGACCCATATTTATCTGAACTCAATATTCTTACGATTATAATAATCTCTACACATGTTAACAATGATGTAATAGACAACCAGGATATTTTCTCATGTAACAATCCTCAGAATGCAACTCAGGATTTTACTCACGTCCCATATCCACACAACCAGACGTAATATTAGTAAACGCTCTAAAAGCAAATTTACCTTATATCAAAATTCAAGAAATAAATGCAAACTTCCTAGTCGACGCCGGCAGTTCTAAGTCTCTGATAAATCCCGATTTAGGTAACAAATTTTATAAACACTGCATTTTTGAAGAGCCATTTAATATACAAACAGCACACGGAATTTCGTATCATAATGAAATAGCTCATATTCCGTTATTTAAAACTTTTAACTTAAATGAATCTCATAAATTTTATTTTTTCAAATTAAGCGACAAATTTGATGGTATCATTGGCGTCGATTTATTAAAACAATTAAACGCAAATATAAATGTTCACCAAAAACAAATTGAAACACCCACAGCAATTATTCCTTTAATTTTTGATTCAAATGTAAATAATTATAGTAAGGTACAAAAAAATAAATATTCAATTATCATTCCTGGCCGTTGCCAACAAGTTGTCAAAATCCCTGTAACTGGAACAAATGGCATAGGTATACTCGAATACGAAAACTTAGGAAAAGGTTTAGAAATGCCTAAGGCATTAGTGAATATTCATAATAATTTTGCAATTACAACCATCATAAATAGTAACGAAAATCCAGTAAAATTAGATATAAAAGAACTTTTCGATATTGAAATTTTAAACTTACTAAAAGTAAATTTTCTTGAAAACATGGAATGTGAATCTGATTCAGAATTAACAACTATTCAACAAAATAAGCTTAAAGAAAACTTAAAAAATCTCAGACTTGATCACTGCAATAAAGAAGAAAAACAAGCCATTAGAAATTTGTGTTTTAATTATAGAGACATATTTTATTGTGACGGAATACCATTAAGTTTTACCAATCAAATAAAACATAAAATCACTTTGACTGATGATAGCCCTATTTATACAAAATCTTACAGGCTTCCCGAAATACATAGGGAAGAAGTTAATAGACAAATTACAAAAATGTTAGACGAAGGTATTATTGAACCATCTACATCTGCATTTTCCTCGCCAATCTGGATTGTTCCCAAGAAATTAGATGCATCAGGCAAAAAGAAATGGCGTTTAGTTATTGATTATAGAAAATTAAATGAGAAAACAGTTCAAAATCGATACCCAATTCCTAGAATACACGGAATACTAGACAGACTAGGTAGAGCAAATTACTTCACAACACTTGATCTCGCAAGTGGTTTTCACCAAATTGAAATAGACCCTCAAGACATTGACAAGATAGCTTTTAGTACTCCCCAGGGACATTTTCATTCCAAACGTATGAGTTTCGGACTTAAAAATGGTCCATCAACTTTCCAAAGCGTAATGGACAATGTATTGCGTGGTTTGACTGACGAAACGTGCATAGTTTATTTAGACGATATCTTAATATATAGTACATCCCTTCAGGAACACTTAGAAAAATTAAAATCTGTTTTTGAAAGACTTAGACAACACAATCTAAAAGTTCAACTCGATAAATCTGAATTTTTAAAGAAAACAATTATGTATTTAGGACATATAATCACACCCAACGGCGTGAAGCCTAACCCAGACAAAATTTCAATCATTAAAAATTATCCAGTTCCCAAAAGTCAAACAGAAATTAAAAGCTTCTTAGGTCTCTTAGGTTACTACCGACGTTTCATAGCAGACTTTGCTAAAATAACAAAACCCATGACCAAATGTTTGAAAAAAGGTTCAAAAATTATTCATAACGAAGAATTCCTTAATTCATTCCAAACTTGTAAGGAAATATTAACCAATGACCCCATTTTTCAATATCCTGATTTTTCAAAAACTTTTATTCTCACAACCGATGCTAGTAAATATGCAATAGGTGCAGTTTTATCCCAAGGAAACGTACCCAATGACAAACCCATAGCATATGCTTCTAGAACTCTGAATCAATCTGAAATTAACTATTCGGTTATAGAAAAAGAATTGCTTGCCATTGTGTGGGCATGTAAACATTTCAGGCCTTATTTATACGGCAGACAATTTCATATTCACACAGATCACAAACCTCTTTCTTGGTTATTTATTCTCAAAAAACCAAATTCCAAATTAGTCCGATGGCGTTTAAAGTTGGAAGAATATGATTATAAAATCTTCTATAAAAAGGGAAAATTAAATTCCAATGCCGATTGCTTATCTCGAATTCCTATCAATGCATTAGAAACAGAATCAATAGTCAATAACCCCGGAGATTCCCAAGACGATATTCTAGATTTCTTACAGCAGTTTGCTGAAAATATTCCCATAGATCCACAACCTTCTACAAGTAACACTAATCAATCAAAAGTTAACATTATATCTGACGTACAAATACAACCCCCAACGCTACATGAAAATAATGATCGTAATGATTTAAACACTCCTGAACCCTACTGGACAAAACCTGACTCAGACGACTCTGACAATATAACAAACCATTCAGCAAAAGATAACAACAGTAACGGTATAACCATTTTAGACGAAATGATAAATAATAAAGTACATAAAGTTCTTGTTTATCCAAATATATATTCAAAAACAGATGTTTCTCATGAAACATATGAAAATAAAAAAATAATGAAAATTAAAATTCCCGAGATAGATAACGAAAAATTCATTTTCTGTTTTATAGCTGAATATACAGATTTAAACAATACATTTTATATGTACTTTCATAATGATAATTTATATCGTGATTTTAATAATGTTTATCTAAAACATTTTTCTGCGAACGGACCGAAATTAATTAAATGTACTAAATTACTTAATACTGTAAAAGATCCGGAAGAACAAATTCTCTTGGTAAAAAACTACCATGAAGGTAAAAATAACCATCGAGGAATCCATGAAACTTTAGAACAACTACGTAAACTTTATTATTGGAAAAATATGAAAAATACAGTCACAGACTACATTAATAATTGTACCATTTGTCAAAAAAATAAATATTCAAGACATAATCCTTATGTTCCGCTCATGTTGACAGAAACAGCTTCTAGACCATTCCAAATTGTTCACATAGATGTTTTCGTTTTTGACGGAAAAAGTTATTTAACATTAATTGACGCATTCACAAAATTTGCACAAGCAATATTCATTCCAGGCAAATCTGCAGTTGTTATAAGCAAAACACTTATAAAATATTTTGTTTCTTTTGGAATTCCCCAATCAATAACAGTCGATAAAGGTACAGAATTTAACAATGAAACAGTTAAAAATCTCCTGGCATTACATAAAATAAAAGTTCACTTCACAACTCCTGGTCATCACGAGTCAAATTCAATAGTTGAAAGATTACATTCCACCTTAATAGAACATTTAAGAATTTTAAGAGAAATTTATCCCAATGGAAATGACTTAATGGACTATGCTATTATTGCCTACAATAATTCAATACACAGTGCCACGAATTTCACACCTTTTGAACTTACCTTTGGACATACACATTCTAGAAACCCTAACGAAATTTTTATGACTCATTCATTTTATACGGATCACGTTAATAACCATAACGAAAAATTAGAACATATTTATGAGATGTTCGAGAAAATATGAATAAAAATAAACAAAAAATTATAGAGAAAACAAATATACAAGGTGACACAAACATACAATTTAAAATAGGTCAAACTGTATTCAAACGAAACCCCAAAAATCGAAATAAAAAAAGTAAAAGATTTTTAGGACCTTATAATATAACAAAAATATTAGATAGAAATAGAGTAGGAATTTCCAGAAAATCATTAAAACATAAGAAACAAATAATAGACAAACAAATAGTACATATTAAAGAATTAAGGAAACCTCCTATTACAGATTCTTCCTCTGGATCGCCAACGCAGAACCAGACACACTTCAGTACCATAACCTAAATGATAATCCCGGTCTTTTTCCTCTTCATTTAGGAACAGCACAAATTAAAATAAACTATTGGACGTTTATACATATATTTGATATTACAAACATTAATAAAGAATTTCTTGCTTTGAAGGAACAATATAATAATCTCTATAACTCTTTATTGAAATCACCTGAAATTTATAATTTTAATAAACATTTTCAAAATTCTTATCACCTGATCAAGTTAATTGAACAAAAGATTACTCTTCAATTGAACCAGTTAAATCCATTTTGGAACACAAAATCAAAGAGATCATTATTTGACGGATTAGGATCTGCAATAAAATTTATAACCGGAAATTTAGATCAAAATGATGCAAAGCGTTATGACGAAGCCATTACATATTTATCTAACAGTCAAAACAAGTTGAATTCTCTTATTCACGATCAAATAACTTTACTCCAATCTTCTATCAACAACTTTGAGAATAATACCAAAATATTAGCTCATAACCAATTAATATTAAATTCACGTATCGATGATTTACAAAAAATAATTACACACTTGAATATAGATAAAGTAGAAACTTATCACTATTTTGCAATAGAACAACTTGTTTCACAATTTTCTATAAGTTTTCAAATAACATATGATATACTTGAAAAAATTGAAACGGCAATCAGTTTTGCCAAACTTAATACTTTTCACAATTCAATAGTTGATCCTGTTTTCTGAAATATTAGAAGTCAGTAAAAACATAGACAAAAATAACAAATTTCCAATCAATTTGTCTTTGCAAAACATTTTATTGCTTGAGAAAATAATTGAAATCAAAAGCTATAGTAAAGGTAACAATATAATTATCATACTAGAAATTCCAATTGTCGAAAATTCAGAATATAATTACTATCATCTCTATTCTTTACCTACACCATCAAAACAATCCTTTAAAACGATTATACCACAATCCAAATTTATCCTTTTAAACGATCAACATTACACCTTCTCAGAAGAAAGCTGCAAAGAAATATCTCAAGAAGATATCCTGTGTAGTGATCTCCAAAAGTTACCAATTACTCAACACACTCCTTGCGAAGTACAACTACTTAAGTACTCTCAGTCAAGAGATTTATTATGTAAACAAATTCCAGTGATTATCAATAATGTAAAAGTTCAGAAGATAGAAGACAACCAGTGGATCGTAATATCTCCATTTAACACAGTGGCCATCCAAAAATGTGGTAAAAACATGAATAACATTCCACTAAACGGTAGTTTTATAATTGAATTAAATAACCAGTGCGTAGTCTCAATAAACAATTTCACATTAAAAACTTTTTCAAGTAATATACCAAAATATAAAAGTGTAGAGCTTCCTAAATTGCAATTTTCGAACGAAGACTTTGAAACAGACTCCTTTCATTTAAATAAAGTGCAAATAGACTCAGTGAATTTAGATAAATTAAGTAACATTCAGAACATACTCCAAGAAGACAAATCGAAATTAGCAAGATTGGACTTGGCTCCTGTTCATTTCAAAAAGATTAGTTTTTAGACAATATTATTATATATTATTGTCTTTTAGGGCATAATCCTAGTAGCCTTCAAAATTTACAAAAGAAAACAGAAGAAAAATGAGAAGAAACAAGGAAGAAGGGATTTCAAAAACTTTCCTGGCATCTCAAACTCCGGAGAAACCCCATAGTTTTCTCTTTGGCCGGAGGAGTTAAGATACGACAATGGCTGACTCATATATAATATTATAGCTTACGTTGTATTTTTTCAAAAACTTATATAAATGAATAATGATGTGAGAAATAGAGAGATTGTTTGTAACCTTCATAGAATAAATGTTTCAAATAGTAATTTTTTGTTTTTAAAAAGTATTTTTCGAAGTGACGAAATATAATTCCCAGTGCGGGGAAGTAAAGTATGTCAATTTATCGTTATTAAATGTACATTTCATTGATTTTACCTGTATATTGTTATTAAAACTATTATAGGTTTCAATATTCAATCTAACCCAGACTATCTTTCATTCATTGGAATGAAGAAATTGCCATACTTTTATATATCTACCCTATACATTTCTCAAAATTAAACTAAGCTGAGCCAAGTGGTTTGGTGTGGTAACCAAAGATTTGTTAAGACAACCAAGTTGTCATTAAGACGGTCAAGTTCCAAGTCGAAGTGTTGTCGAAGTGTCCGATTCTGGCATTTTTCAAATTATCTTTAATAAAAACAATATTATAATGGATTCATCAGACGAAGAGCTCCCAGAAGCAATATTAAAGGCCGCAGATTAGGTAAATCCAGACCTGTTACCAAGTTAATCCCGATAATGATACGAACAGCAATACAACCAATTTTTAAACTGGTGTAAGGAAAAAGGAGTGAATACCTTCAGAGAAGAGGTTTTTTTGGCGTATTTTTCCGAGCTGAGTAAGGTACTGAAATCCAATACCCTATGGTCGCGTTACTCGATGGTGAAATGTTTAATTAAAATAAAACAAAACCTGGACATAAGCAAGTTTCGTAAATTGACATCGTTCCTAAAGAAGCAAAATGTTGGTTTTCGACCACATAAAGCGCAAATGTTTACCAAAGAAGACATATCCAAGTTTATGTTAGCCCCTGATGAGATATATCTTATGATTGAAGTTGCTACCATTTTTGCTTTAGCCGGTGCTTTTCGCAGAGCTGAGCTTGTGAAAATCACGCTTGACGGTATTCAAGATAAAGGGAACCTAATTATTGTGACAATTTCCGATTCGAAAAACCATACCTCAAGATCCTTTGATATATCTGAAGACATGAATGATGGGACCTTTTTGAAGCTCTATAGAAAGTATGCAAATTTACGGCCTCCTCCACCACGAATCGTCGTTTTTTATCAATCACAAAAAAGGCAAATGTTTTGTTCAGTGCGTAGGCGTAAACACATTTGGTAAAATGACGACAGAGATCGCTACCTACTTAGGCCTACCTAACCCAAAACGTTACACAGGTCACAGTTTTAGACGATCCTCGGCAACGTTTCTAGCAGATTCAGGCGAAGGGATAACCAACATAAAACGTCTTGGAGGCTGGAAGTCAACTGCTGTTGCTGAGAGTTATTTGGAGGACTCCGAAGAACAGAAGAAAAGCATCTCGAATAAAATTCTTTCATGTACGGGCAACTTGCAACCGATTCTGTCTCCGTCATCTCCATGCACTTTGCAATCTACGAGTGTTACTCTTAACAGCCAGTTACCTTCAACTAACTCTCTGGACCGGCTATTCTGACGCATTTGCAGAATGCAACAAATTGTGTTTTCAACATTAATATTAATAATAATTAGTGGATTTTCATGGAATGTGTTGTATGTGGAAATAAAATATGTATTTTCAATGTTATTTTTGATTCTTTATGCGGTCGTAGAAAAAATAATCTTACTAATTCATGCGTAAAGTGTCTTTCCCGCCCTTGACTGCTCGCCCGAACTCCGCTTCGCGTCGTTCGGGTCAACGGCAGTCGCGTGCGGGAAAGTATTACTTTCCGCACTTGTTAGGAAAATAACTATTGTAACGCATGTAAGCTCTAATTTTCATTAAAACCATACCATCTTTATTCCAACAATGGTATGCAGCATATCTTTCAACTCAGTCAAATACAGTGTAATGAATTGCGCTAAGATCCGTTGTAATAATCCAGTGGCCGCTGCCACCAGTGTAATAAATGTGAGGTGTCACCACTGTAATGAATCGGTAGATTCCGATTGTATATTTATTCTTTGTAATGAATATTTGGTCACCACTGTAATGAACGCTGTGGTCGTTTAGGGTTAACAGCCCTCCGTTACCAGTGCAGGACAACCCTCGAATTTCCATTTCCTCGAATTTTGCAGCGTGCTGTCACCAGTGCCTTATGGCACAATTTAGAGCTAGGAATTCCCCTGTGGGTAACCTCGATGAAGGTGGTTCCCTGGCACGAGCGGACAAGGTCTCCGTGGGGTCTCTTGGGCTTATACAATGTGCCAAGCCTGAGTTCTAAGGCAGGTCGCGTCAACCCGTTCAATACTGCTGGTCCTATGGTAGGGGTTGTTGATAAAGGAAACAGACTGGGTGGATGATATGTACATAAATGTTACAAACACAAAATAATTAAGTACAGAAATTCAGCCCTGGTTGGGACAAAATGGAAATCAATCGGGGGAGAATGTCCCGGTACGATACACTAGAAATTAATTAGGAAAAAACGTCTTTCATAATCTGGAAGTAGTTTCTCGTAATTATGACAAAAGTGAAAGATGTCTCGCATATGGCTATCCCTGTATAAGCATTGAGAAAAAATTAATATGACTCGAGCAAAACGTCTTCCATAATCTGAAAGTAGTCTTTCCTGATTATGACATAAATGAAAGATATCTGGCGTATGAATATTTCTGTATAATATAAGAAAATAACTATCCGGACTAGTGCAAAAAGTCTTTCGAAATCTGAAGGTATAAATACGATATTTCTTACATATGAATATTTCTGTATTATATAAGGAAGTAACTATCAAAAAAAATCTTTCGAAATCTGAAGGTATAAATACGATATTTCTTACATATGAATATCCCTGTACAATATAAGAAAGTAACTATCAAAAAAAGTCTTTCGAAATCTGAAGGTATAAATACGATATTTCTTACATATGAATATCCCTGTACAATATAAGAAAGTAACTATCAAAAAAAAACTCTTTCGAAATCTGACGTTAATCTGACCTGGTTATGATATAAACAAGATAATTCTCATATATGAATATCCCTGTATAATCTTTAACTTCCCTTGACTAAGGTTTAGGGTTCCCCTGGATTATTAAATCGATTGCAAATCGTACTATTTCCTAAATATGTTAGGTGAGGGGCTCAAGTGTCAATAGTGCACTTGATATGACCAGGAAATGTATCTTTGGACACCCAGTCAAATCAAATAAAAAGTCAATACGATATTTGTTAGAAAAAAATAATTATAAAGACATAGAAAAAACTTACGTTTTTGAAATATAACAAATCACAACAACACAATATCACTGTTTACGTACGCCCGTCGAAGTGTCAGGCCATACAGTACCTGAGCACTCTATGAGGGTTACTACATCACTGCCCCTGTTACCAAATTTTCTGCTATTTATTCCAGAATATTTGGGATATGTTATTTAATTTCCTTCGTGTCGCCCTTGTGTCATAGTTTTCTTTATTTTCGTAATTGAAGGTTAGTTTCCAATTTCTTTATACTAAGTTGCAAGGTTGGTCTATATTTTGATAAACAAACCATCGTGTGTTCTGTCATCGACCTTGTCGCTTGTGTAAAATTGTTTGTTTGAATTCTTTTCTGGTCTAGGTCAACAATTGTTTTTATATTAAATTGGATTCGACTTATTCTATTATCAAGAAAATTATATATCTATATAGGGTGTCCCTAAATTTCCCTTTGCCATATTTCGTGTTTATTACAACAGCAATCCTCTAAGGGACATATGTCGTTTCTTGATGTTGGTTTGACATCTCTCGGTCTGCTGTAACTGGTAATTCTCTGCTTTTCTGTAATATACCAATTTCTATTGTGACGTGTTTCCATTTTTTAATAGAATCACGTACGTCACTATGACAACCACGGCTGCAGTATTTCCTTGATTTTCACTATGATTAAAGGTCTTTTAACAATTTTCAACAGAAGTGTCTGGTAGAGATCTGATTGCAGCCTATTTATTATGCTTTTGCCTTTCGACCGTCAATGCTTAATTGTCAAATCTAATACACCTAAGGAGGAACAATAGCTATTTGTGTATTAAGAGCGGAAAGTGATACTTTGTCGCTTGAGGCAGAGAGTTGCCCGCGCGACGCGTAGTGGAGCGCGGGAAATCTGCCGAAAGCGCAGCGCACTTTTTGCTCGAATTGCACACAAGATTTTTTCTACGATCACATTATTTTTAGACAAATAATTTAAAAAAACATGAAAAAGCCTTTTACTGCGTCCCAAAGCTCTTCGTGTTCTAAATAAATCTGTACCGCGAATTTCCACGTACCATAGTTCTCGTGCCCTTTTAGATGCATGATCAGCGGAAGCTGGCTCATGATATCACTTATTAACACAAAAATAGAACAAATTACAAACTCCAGAAGCTTCAATATTGTCTCACGCGTATCCTGTGTCCATAACCTCTTGCAATTTGGTGTTTTGAGTCAAGGTTTCGAGAAGAAAAATAACTTAATCTATCAAAAACGGCGTAAAAGCAACTAATGGCAATTTAAAACTTACAAAAGTCGTAAACGACATTAAGATGACATTTACAGGGTTAAAAAAATTGAGATTCGAAAAATATTGGGAGTAATTAGTTATAGACTTTGAATATTTTTAAATATTAACTACAACTATAACATAGGTGTTTTGGGCGGGTTTATAAGATAGAAAATAATAATTAAAATGGCGTCTGAATCGGTCTAGTCTATAAGGTCTTATAACACTGCGCCCTCGTGCTCGAAAAATCGCGCGTGTTTTTAAGACCAGTTATCCACGAATACTTTACGCTATTTTTTTTATTAGCGCACTTTGACTTACTACAAAAAATGGAAATCCGTCTTCGATGCCCAGCAAAGTTTCATTTCATAAAAGTCCGTCCTCGATGCCCAGCCAAGTTTCATTTCATAAAAATGCATCCTCGATGCCCAGCCAAGTTTCGTAAAAGTCCATCCTAAGTAGTATTTATTTTTATTAAAAATGTATATAGATTGATTACCTCGGGGATTAAATGGGTCCCACCCGCGGGATTAAATGGTTCATCACTTTAGTCGCTTGGTGTATAATGTACTATTAATATACCTATTATTTACTTACTTTCTTTAGTTTATTGTGAATGAAAACATGTGAGCGGAAAAGTACGCTCTAGAGCGGAAATAATGTCAAATTATGACAGATCACGGAAAACATCAACTTTGCGGTTAGATTTGAGTGTGCAAAAGCCTACTTTGGGTAGTGATCTTTTGTAACGCATGTAAGCTCTAATTGCCATCAAACCCGTACCATCTCTATTCCAAATTTTTTCAACATTGGTATGCAGCATACCTTTCAACCCAGTCAAATACAGCAATCTTATAAGGGCACATATGTGGTTTCTTGATGTTGGTTTCACATCTCTCGGTCTACTGTAACTCGTAATTATCTGCTTTTCTGTAATAAACCGACTTGTTTTGCTTCTTCAATAGAATTACTGACGTCACTATGACAACCACGGCTTCAGTATTTCCTAGATTTTCTCGGGCGCCAGATTTTTGTCGTGGATTACTCCTCGAGAATACGGCGTCAAGACTTACCAGCAACCGATGGAGGTTCAGTCATTCCAGGGGTCTGTTGTTTTTGACCTTGACGGAGTCCGTAGTGGGGAAACAGACTTTATTTGTTGACCATTATCGGAAAATGAAACTGTTAGTTGCTGATGGAATTATAAATTTCAATCAAATTTAAAATTATTTATTCTTAATTAATCAATGAAACTAATTTTGACTTGCTAAAGGACTATTAGAATTGATCAGTTTCTACATTAAATAACTACGTTATTATCAAAACAAAAATATAGTCGACCGGCCTTCATGTGTTTTATTGACTTGCAGAAGGCCTTCGATCGAATACAATTGAAAGACATAATACACCTTCTCTATGATAGACAGATACCATACAATGTCATTAAAATAATCGAAAATATATACTCAAAAAATACTATCCAAGCAAAAATAAATGGTGACCTAACTGAACAGATACCTGCAAATAGGGGCATTAGGCAAGGGGGCTCTCTCAGCCCGCTCCTATTTAACATAGTGATGGATGAAATCATAAAACAAGTACGCAAACTGAGAGGATACAAAATGGAAAATAAAGAGGTCAAAATCCTGCGCTATGCAGACGATGTGGTACTGTTGGCGGAGAACGAGGACGATCTCCAAAGGCTACTGTACCGATTTAACAAAACAGCAAAAAAGTTCAATATGATAATATCAGCGGCAAAGACAAAATCACTGGTTACTTCCAAGACACCGATCAGATGTAAGCTTGTGGTGGATAACAAAATAATACACCAGGAAATGAAATTTAAATATCTGGGAATCGAAATATCTGGACACGGGGACGTGGAGACGGAAGTAATAAACCAAGCTACAAGAGCCTCAAGGGCAGCAGCATACCTAAATGACACAATCTGGCGAAATAAATACATTCGAATTGATGCCAAAGCCCGCATATACAAGACCGCAATCAGACCTATATTATCCTATGCAGCAGAGACCCGACCTGAGACCCCAAAAACGAAACGGATACTGGAGACTACAGAAATGAAAATAGTTCCAAGAATAGCGGGATAAACACTAATGCATAGAGAAAGAAGTGAAAACATAATACGAACATGCGGGATAGATAACATCAATGACTGGGTACTGGATAGAAAGATAAAATGGAATGAGCACATTGACCGCATGACGGAAGAACGAATTGTGAAAATATCAAGGGACAAGTCACCAGCAGGACAAAGAAGCCTTGGTAGACCTACGAAAAGATGAAGTGACAACCTCCCAGGTGACTGAGCAGAGGCAATGATGTGAAGAAAAACGGGCCATGATGCCTATACACAGCAGGAAGAAGAACAAGAAAAGCAGTCTAACACCAAGCAATAAATATTTTAGCTATTTTACAGGTCAAATGTAGACTAACGCACAAGATTTTACTAGTATGTCGAGATGCAACAGTGAAAAGTCCTAGTGATAAGATGCCATATGCGAAGAGAAAATCTTATTATTGCACTATTAGAGCTTAACAAATCGTTTCTTAGTATTTGTGTATATATTAAACAAAGCAGAAAGGAAAATAAATATTGAACTAATTTCAGTTACAGGTTAAAATTGTCTTGGAAACCTCTAGAATTTTGCGCCGTACGGGATTACTCCAAGTAATTTCAGATCAAATGAACTAGTTTTATATAATTATAACAGTTGCCTTCTATACTTAATCAAATATTCAGATGATATTTGAACAAGACAATCAGAAAATCCCTCTATTGTGCTCCGGCCTAGACAGCGAACACGCATGAGATTACCTCGTATCTTTTAAATCAAATTTGCATTGGAAACCTCTCGAATTTTGTACCGACCTAGGCAGCGTACTTGTACGAGATTATTCCAAATTGTTCATATCAATTCAACTAATTTTATAATCATATAATGTTGATTATTTTGATTTTTGAGGTAAGAAAAATGCACCAACTGTTTCTCTATAAATAACAAAGATTTTTATTATTATATACAATATTTACAATTTTATACATGATATAGAATATTGATCCAACCTGTAAATAACAAAGAAACAACATTCAATGTTATTATTCACTAGGTTGCTCTCAAATTACTTTAAAATATTTTATCTGATTGCATTTGGCATGTCTGGATTAATCATACTCCTTGACATGTGCCAAATTAACGATATGAGTTATATTAGGAGATCTGATTTACCGACTTAATTACGCGCGCAATTCAATTAGACTAAAGATATTCCTTACATTCCCCCCCCTTAAGAGGGGGTTAACCTTATTTGGGATTGATAGTAAGACTTTGTAAAACAAGGAATGGCAAAAATCATATTACTGGGACCTTCATAGAAAAAATCGAGATTTTTTTTTCATTTTCTGCTTGTGAAAGGTTGGATCTAGGCATCTCTCGAAGTGCTTTTTTAATTTTTTGAAAAAAACACTAGAAAAAAGTTAGAGATATCGGCCATATTCACTATTTTTTATCTGACAAGATATATCGTATTTCAAAAAAGTACTCCGAGAGATGCCCCAATTACACAGTTGTCTTTATTAAAAAAAAACTTATCGTGATCCATTAATTACTACTAGGTCAAAAATTATTTTTGCTGAACCCCTGCAGACACAATTACGGAGTATTTTTGATGACTGATTCGAGCGCCCTCGCAGTTTTATATAGATACCAAAAATTATTGAATAAACCGTAATTCCATTCATAAAAACCAAATATGGCACTGAAGCTATTCCAAAAATTTCAGCACGTGTGATGATGTCAATAGAAATTGCGAAAGCGATTCATTGCATTCTCAAATAAGATTAGGTATAATATTGAATAGGCGATAAAAATGTAAATATTTTTTGCGAACGGCGGCGGCGAGGGTGATGGACAAAGAACCGGCCAGATATGCATGTATATCAGACGAGAAAGACTTTCTGTTAGGAAATTGTCAGTAAAAAAAAGGATTTTGAGATTAAGTAAGGTAAGTAAATATTTTTAGATGGGTAGTGGTATATATCTGTAGTTCAATATAAAATAAGTTATTCATACCAATCTACTAGGAAGTGTTTTATAAGAGGAAATACCCAGATAACACCGATAACGGCCGACTATGAAAAATTAAAGTATTTCAAAATAGTTCATCAGGAGTGCTTAAGAAGCGGTGCAATCAGCACACCTCCATATTTGCTTTCGGCAGTATGTGCAGGTGTACTTCTCAAGCGCTCCCGAATCTCGCTTCATCAACTGCCTTTATGCATGTGTGATTTCGCTGCCGGTCGAGTACCATGAAATGAAATACACGCATAAGAGGCAGTTGACCTGCATCAATCATGCACTAAAATCTGTTGCCGTTAGAGCGCTTCCAAGGCACTTTCAATTGCCAGGAGAGTATATCACGTCCGGCTGGCATTCGCCTTGACACCTCGATGCTGGGAAAGTATTATTTGCCTGGCCAGAACATGAACTGCCGGTAGACATGTGCGATACAAATGCTGGGCCGATGGTCGATGTTATCTGGGTATAGTTCTTTTCATGGGTGCTTGATGACTGCATAATGATGAATGTCCCACAACCAGATGCTTATTACAATATGTGTTTCGAATTTGCGGAATTATTTCCTAAAAAATGATTTGAATCGATATTCCTACTTATTGAAGATTAATCATCTTTTATTGAAATTATAAGCACTTCTGATTGTTTTGATAGTGGATTAGACTTTGCTGATGTAATTATGGATGGAGTTTTTCGTTTGAATAATTTCCACATGAAAGAAACTCCTTCAGCATTAGGCAAGGTACAATTGAAAAATGGAGAATATTTAGATATTTCGAATCAAAAATCCTATCTCAAGATTCTGCATGATCTTGACATCAACAATATCCATATTTTTTAAACTGAATGCTCGGGAACTACCCCAAGTGATGGCTCAAACAACGCGGATCTGAATTATTTGAATATGGAAGATGAGATGGAAGGTGAAGTAGAACTTGTCAATGGTGATGGAACCAACAAGTTGAATGAAGAAAATGTTGTGAAATTCCAAAATAACACACACCAGATGATGGATGGATATGAACTCGAGGGAAGGCTATTGATAGATATACAACATTTCATTGATTCCTTGAAACGGGCAGCTAATCATGCCCCTCATTTGGCATGTACTTTGGATAATCTTGTAATTGTTGGAGAAACCAAAAGGGGTATGGCATCCAACATCCATTTCCAATGTTCCATGTGTCTAACCCAACATTCCATATCAGTTGTGCAGAACAAAAAACAGTTGAATAATGATGCAGTATTGGGTGTATTGAATACTGGCTCTGGACATGAACTCCTTAGTCAGATTGGAGCATCGTTGGATATTCAAGTTATGCCTGGCAAAGCATATACTAGATACCAAGATAGTTTGGGCAATTATTGGGAATCATCTGCCTTGGATGAGATGACTAAAGCCGCTGAAGAGGAAAAGGATTAACTATGTCCTCAGACGTTCTCACCAGTCTCGATGTTTCGCGTCAGTGGTAAGCCACAATACCAAAATTCCTTTGGCTATTATATACAAAACTATGAATGTTGCGAAAAACCAGATCTCGAAGATTATGAATTACAGCAGGCAATATCCGAATATTTGTAAGGATTACAGTTGACTGTGACAGGAAAGATAAATATAGAAGAGATAACGAGAAATCAGTTAGATTCGGAAAGGTGGAAAAATGAAAGAAGAAAAAGAGTCACAGCTTCTAAATTTGTGAAATTTGTAAGAAAAAACCCGAATATTCAAGAAAAAATCAAATTAAATCAATTCTGTATCCTAAGAAAATATTTGCCAAATCTTTGAAACATGGCGTGGAAAATGAAGAAAGTGCTATTAAGCAATTAAAGAAACACCTGGGAGTTCAAATTTCTCAGTGCGGTTTATTCATCGATCGGAACATCGACTTTATTGCTGCAAGTCCTGATGGCGTTATCGAAGGAACCAATAAAGTTATTGTAGAAGTTAAGTGTCCTTATTCTGCACGAGATATGACACCAGACGAAGGCATCGCTAAAGGGCTTATAAAATAGTGGAGGAAGAATGGGGAGTTCAATGAAAAACATAACTGGTATTACCTAGTTAAAGGCCAGTTGCATGTAACTGGCTTTGGATTTTGTTGTTTCGCGGTATGGACATATAAAGGTATACAAATTGATCGTAATGATACATTTTGGCAAAATAAGATGGATTCCAAATTAGTAGATTTTTATATGAAATATTTGCTGACTGAAATAGTTGACAGTAGATACGAGAGAAATATGGGAATAAGAGATTGATATGAGGGATTTCTATACACTTAGATTGTTATGTATATATTTGGTTTTCAAATATATCCAGTGAGATTTTAAGTTCAGTGAGCATACTGAATACCTTTAAAAATGTCATTTCTTCATACCAATCGAATATAATATTTCTAAATATTTTGTTATGTATGAAAATGTTCAATAGAGTTTTTCCATTAACAGCATTTTTGCAGAGTTTCTTTTTTCTGTGTGTATCTATTTTTTAGTAACTATCTACCCATATCCATATTCATCATACGCGAAATATTCATTACGAAAAAAATGATACTCATTATATTTTTAATATTCATATGGGAATTTTTTGATAATACAAACCTATTCTAAGAATTCCAACGGCCGACGACGACAGCTGCAGACCCCGCGAGGTCAAATTTACTACGAAAGTTACGCGACAGTGAGTTGGAGTGAGACGCAAACAGCACTAAGCGTTTTTTGTTCGTCATTGGTCTCCGCCCCTTTCACTCGGGATTTTTACTTCCCGCTTTACACCGAGAATTTACCCTGACATGTTTTTAAAGGTTAACCCCCTCTTAAGATACATTTTTTTTGTACAAAATTTTTGGTATAAAATACAGTACAATACAAAATTATATGAAATAGCGCTAATTACATTCTGTGGTGTTCATCGCCGAAGTAGTAGGAGTTAGTTACGAAAAATAAATTTGAATCTGATTTTTGGTATCCTACGTCAACCTCATACATTGAGTGTGATATTTTCTTTAAAATTGTGTACGGTCCGATTCTTAATTCATCAAGTTCCTTTCGATTCATTCTTTTACCATTCTCAATATATACTAACAAGGAAATTATATTTTTTCCTATTTTTGTCGTACAGTTTCTTATTGTATTCATGACATTTTATACTGTTCTGGAATGGAGTTGTTCTATCGTTTTCTAGTTGAATAATGTTCTCTTTTTTCGATTCATTAGGTAATACTGGTGTATCTTCGCAATTTAATAAGTATTTTGGGCTGAATCTTGTCACCGTGTGCTCAGTTTTATTATACTGATTTATGCAGTTGTGAGCTACAGTGGTCCATGCATGTTTATTTTTGTCTTCATTTATTGGACATCTTATTTTATTTACTAAGGTTTGATTGAGTCTTTCGTTTAAACCATTCGAAAATTGTGTATTAACTCCTGTAAAGATCATTGTGATTTATTTTTCTAATAAAATTTTTTTGAAGTCTTTACCGTTTATACCTGGGTATTGATCTGTTAACAGTATCTGAATATCGTGATCTTTTAGTACATTTTCTGTTAGTTTGACGAAATCATTTGCATTTTGTGTTTTCGTTGGTAATATGTGAGCATATCTTAAAAAGTGGTCTACTAGGAGATGTAAATATTTTTTCGTGGATCTTGAGCCACCAAATCCACCTATTGTATCTATGGAAACTATTTCGAATGGTTTTGTTGCGGGACGAAGATGTGACATTAATAAGCCAATTTTATCTTGCCCGCTTAATTTTTTTTGTTCACATATTTGGCAATGTCAACAAACTTTTTTCATGTTTACTGATATCGTTTTTGCTGTATAATACGTCAGTATTTTATTTTTCATTTGATTAATTCCAATATGACCGAGTTTCTTATGAGTGTCTCCTATCAGTTTTTTTGCTAAATTTTTCCGATAGTAAGATTTTCTGTTTATTTCTTGCTTTTTTATGGTACAAGTTATTTTTAATGTCTAATGTCAGTGCATTTTTATCAATTTTCATGTCTTTCTTCTTCTTCAGGTCTTCAAAAATATCCTCTAGTTTTATTATATTCACTACTTTTAATTTGTCTTCCCCTTCTTCTTTAGCCTCTAGTACCGGATTTCTGCTTAAGCAATCTGCTTCTAAGTTATCCTTGCCCGGGCGATACACTACTTCAAAGTCAAACTGCGACAAGTGATGAGTAAGATCCCCTAGTTCTTCGTCAGTTCTAGCTTTCATATTCATTTTTTCTAGAGGTTTGTGATATGAAAATACTGTGAAATGTTTGCCTATAAGCCAATGTTGCCAATACTTTACCGATTCTTTTATTGCTATACATTCTAAATATATTGCTTTTTTTCTTTTCTGTGATTCGTTTAATTTCCTAGAAAAATGCGACTGGTTTTTCTGTTTTAATATTTTCGTTCAATTGTGGTTGTTTTAAAACAGCACCCATGCCTTCGTATATATATGAATTGGTAAATTTGGATCAAAAACAGCTAAAACTGGTTGTGTGCAAAGAAAAATTTTCATATATTCAAATACTTTTCGACATTTGTCTGACCAAATGAATTCCAGTCCTTTTCTTAGTAAATTATGCAGTGGGTCTAAAGTTATTGAAGTTTTTGGTATGTATTCGTTATAAAAATTAATTTTACCCAAAAATTGTGGAACATTTTTTCTATTTTTTGGTACAGGAAAATGTCTTATCGATATTAGATTATCTTTCATTGGCGAGATTGAATTATGTTTTATTATGTGGCCTAAATATTGCACTGAGTCAATTGCAAATGTGCATTTCGAGAGTTTTAATCCCAATCCTTCTTTCATGATTGCTTCTAATAACTGTGTCAAATGATCTATGTGTTCTCTAAAGCATTTCGAAAATATGAGGATATCGTCTATATAGTTAACTGTGAAACCTGATAATTTGTGTTTAATCATTATATTACTAAGTTTTCTTTGAAAAATAGCCGGTGATGTTTTTAATCCGAATGGTAGGCAAGTCCATTGGAAGTGACCTTCTTGGGTGACAAATCCTGTTTTTCTTCTATCTTCAATCCTTAAAGGAATTGACCAAAAAGCAGAATTGATGTCCAGCTTAGAAAAAAATTTGCAGTCTCTTGTTTTTATTACTTAGACTTTTATCAATGGAAACGGTTGTGATTGAGGTACTATTATTTTGTTCAAATCCCTAAAATCTATGCATAATCTTGATCTTCTATAGTCATCATTTTTGGAAGCTATAGTTACAGGGGCAGCAAAAGGGTTGTATGATTCTTCTAGTGAGTTTCATTCAAGTAATTGAGATATTTGTTCTTCTATTTCTTTCTTGTCATCAATCGTAAGTAGAGGATGGGCCCCTTGCGCCTGGGAACTTTTTATGACGTCACATGACCACGCTCCACTTTCGCGACCTTGACCTAGTTTGGGGGACTTTGGCCCGGGTCAAAGGTCAATGACCTAACATAACGTGGGAACTTTTGTGACGTCACATTACCACGCCCTATGACATCACATGACCACGTCCTCTGACGTAGCTGTCATCTGTCATCTGTCACATGTGTCATCTGTCAAATATGTCATCTGTCATCTGTCGAATGTGTCATCTGTCATCTGTCAGATGTGTCAACAGTCATGTATTCTGTACCATATGTCATAAGTGTCGTGTCATCTGTCAACAGTCATATCCATCTTATGTTCTGTGTCGACTCTCATGTGTTCCATGACGATGTGTCGTATGTGTCATCTGTCAACCCCCGCCACGTGTGCCAACTGTCATATGTATCGTATGCCTGTTCTGTGATTTCATATTCTCCATGATTTGTCTATGTGCCGTATGTGCGTTCCGTCGTATGTGTCATCCGTCAAATGTCTCATCTATCATATGTGACGTATGTGCCGTATGGTCATCCGTCGAATGTCTCATCTGTCATATGTGACGTGTGTGCCGTATGTGCGTTCCGTCGTATGTGTCATCCGTCAAATCCTTGCCATCTATCGTCGTCAACCTACATTATTCACCAGGTGTCGGTAATACAGTTACCTGTCTTGCCATCTGTCGTCGTCGTCATAAAGATGCCATAATGGCACTAACATATACCTATCTGTTATCCACCGGGGTGCCAAAATGGCCGTGGGTGGTTGGGGTAGCTAAGCTACTTTTTCCGTGAACTGCGCATGTTTTCCGTTACAGACAGGCCGTAAAAGACACATTTCAACGTTCTGCGCACGTACTAAAGGCATTTGCTCATATCTCTGTTATTATTTGTCGGATTGGAGTCTAATAAACGCCATTATGATTGTTGGAATATTATCGTAACCAGGATGTACAAAAAAGATGTCATTAGGGCACTAACGTATATCTCTGCTATTATTGGTCGGATTGACGTCGAATAAACGCCATTATGGTTGTTAGATTATTATCGTATACAGGATGTGCAAAAAAGCCATTAGGGCACTAACGTATATCTCTGCTATTATTGGTCGGATTGAAGTCAAATAAACGCTATTATGATTGTTAGATTATTATCGTACACAGGATGTGCAAAAAAGATGCAAGTAGGGCACTAACGTATATCTCTGCTATTATTGGTCGGATTGAAGTCAAATAAACGATATTATGATTGTTAGATTATTATCGTATACAGGATGTGCGAAAAAAGATGCCATTAGGGCACTAGCACATATCTCAGCTATTATTGGTCAGATTTTTATGGAACAAACGACATCATGATTGTAAGATTATTATCGTATACAGGATGTGCAAAAAAGATGCCATTAGGGCACTAACGCATATCTCTGCTATTATTGGTCAGATTTTTATGGAACAAAAGACAATATGATTGTTCTATTATTATCGTATACAGGATGTGCAAAAAGATGCCATTTGGACACTAGCACATATCTCTGCTATTATTGGTCAGATTGAAGTCGAACAAACGCGCTAGAAGATGGACTTATACCAATAACAGAACCATTTCGTGACAACATAATGCTTGTAAAGTTATGCGGCTTTGAGGACTGCGATGGAAATTCCTAACTTGTTAAAAAAGAAATATGTGGTTCTTTTAATAGTTATATACGTAGAAAGTTTGGCGAATTGGTTTCTGCAAAACACGGTGTTAAGGCTAAGCTGTCTTTCCTCTTACTAATTAACAAAAACCGCTTGCCCTTGGAACAAGAGGAATAGTCTAATACAAAGTAGAATTGGCGGCCGTTAAACTCGATAGGCTACTTAAAGAAATACCAAATTTTCCGACAAACAACTTTAACTTTTGCATCCAAGAAGAGTATAAGGGAAGGTGCAACGTTATTGTAAACAACGATAAAACAGTTGGCATAGATTGCCTCACTTGACTCACATCTAATGCAAGTTTTAAAATATACAACAAATTTATTTGTCAAATAACCAGTCCTGGATTTAACAAGAGCATTGGAAACCATATTGTAGATATCGTTAACTGCCCAGACGCAAGATTAAAGGAAACTTTCTCTTCTGCATTTGCCAAGAAACACGGCATTACCAGATTGGAAGCAACGATATATAACTACTCTATTGGAAATTTCCATGTAGAAGGCTATACTCCTTTAGAAGATTGCATGACTCTGCTACAAGATAGTAAATTGTACTTCCAGAATTCTTCGTTATACTCTGAATCGATTTCAAAAATGTGGGCAGAGTTGTCAAAAGTCTGCAAAACAGTTGTTGTCTTGTGTTTAACAATATGCTGCAGTATGTTTATTGGAGTAACAGTAATACAAGGAAGTTGGGGGGCTTACAAATAAATCTACTAAAAGAAATCGACGCAAGGAAGAAGGTTATAAATTACATTCTCTCTGCATGCACCTTTAATAGCCTCCCCTGGTAACCATATAGAAATTGTAGAAGTAAGGAGAACAGAGACAATGTTCGAATTATACAAAAGTGTTACATTATAGCTGGAGAGACTTACTTGTCTAGAGCCAGCACCCCATTACCAAAAACAATAAAAAAACAAATATATATTTTTTAAGTGTTTACAACAATAGAGCAGTTCTTATTGCAGTTGGTTATGTTACAATACTTTATAATAAATGTATGGCGATAATATGTTTGCCTACGGAAGAAACTTTTTTTAATATTTACTACAAATGGTATTACGTCTTACCAAGGCAACACATTCGCTAATATAGAAAATATTTATAATTTCGTGTAACAGAGTAACATGGAATGTATCGGGAGAATTGTAACGTAATTGTGAATAATAATAATAAAACAGCTGGTATAGATTGCCTTACTTGGCTCACCTCTAATGCAAGTGTTAAAATATACAACAAATTTATTTGTCAAATAACCAGTTCTGGTGTTAACAAGAGCATTGGCAACCATATAATAGATTTCGTCAACTACTCAGATATGAGATTAAAAGACACATTTTCCAACACTTCAGCCAGAGATTAGGGGATTACAAGATTAGAAGTAACCATATATAATTATTTCATAGACGAAAACAAAACAGGGGAATACAATTGCTTAGAAGACTGTCTATCCTTACTGGAGGTAAGCAAACTTTATTTCCAAAATGCACCATTATACTCTATCTCGTTTGCTAAGATGTAGACAAAGTTGTCCAAAAGTGTGCAAAACAGATTGTATTTAACAATATACTGCAATATGTATACTGGTGGAATAGTAATACAAGGAAATTAAACGTTCTACAGATAAGTTTACCAATAGAACCCAACGCAAGAAAAAAGTTGTAAATTATTGTCTTTCTGCATTTAGTTTTAACTTCTTACCAATTAATTATATAGAGATCGTAGAAGATACGAATAATAAGGAGAAAAATGTTCGAACCTCTCAAAAAAGCTATTAAGGTTGGAGATACATTCTTTACATCCAGGAGCTCGGACGGGTATATACATGTAATATTATACCCAAAGTGCTAAGAAAGAGAGAGTGAACAAAAATAGTAAGCTAATGCCTTTTTTGCTAAAAGAAGAAACACCAATTTCGCATATTTCTGTATTATCTGTAAAGAAACGGAAATTAGAAATGGAGGAAACAGAATTAAAGGAAAGGAAGATGGATTATTTAGAAAATACAGCTACCGTTGAAACGGAATATAGACCGTCCAAGTGGATGTGGAGAGGGTTAACGTCGTTACAATGCAAGAAATTGCGGATAGCATCAAATTTAGGTATTGTCATCGACTAGAAGAATTTGCAGAAGGTACAGAAGTGGTAATATCTGTAATTAAAGAAGTTATGCATAGAGGTAGAATCTGGTACATATTAAAACTAGACAATATATAAATGTTTTTTACCTTTGGAATTACTGGTTAGAACAAGAATTAGAAGAAATAGACTAAGAATAAAATATACACTCGACAGAAACAAAGAAAGAGTTATATTTTGTGTAGAAGTTTTGTTAAACCTGTATAAATCTTCTAATAAAAACTTTTAAAGATATCGTGGTTCACAAATTTTTTCCACCTTTGTTCTTATCTAATGTAAAACAAATATAATAAATCCTCATATTTTGAATGCAGTAATACTTTGCAGTGACCTTCCTGTTATAAAAAACCAGCCCGCCCTGAGGCAGTCGAAGCGTGAGTCTTACGCAATAGTGGAAAATATGTATGTATTTAATTATTCTATAAAAATTTAACATATGTTTCTATATACCAATAAGATGCATTTTTATCGAACAAAAACAATAGGTCACTACATCGATCGGTCAATATAAAGGGTGTCGACATAAAGATGTAAAAAAAACACTCTGCTATTATTGGTTTGATTTTCATCGAACGAAAACAATACGTCATTACGACGTTCGATCAATATACAGGGTGTCGACATAAAGATGTCAAAAAAGCACTACTACGTTCGATCAATATACAGGGTGTCGATATAAAGATGTCATAAGGGAACTCTGATACTATTGGTTGGATTTGAAGTTGAACAAACGGTATTATGTTAGATACGTCACTACGACGTTCGATCAATATACAGGATGTCGACATCAAGATGCCATAAGGGCATTCTGTTAAAAAAAGATGCCATTAGGGCACTAGCACATATCTCTGCTATTATTGGTCAGATTTTTATGGAACAAAAGACATTATGATTGTTAGATTTTTGTCGTATACAGGATGTGCAAGAAAAAGATGCCATTAGGGCACTAGCACATATCTCTGCCATTATTGCTCAGATTTTTATGTAACAAAAGACATTATGATTGTTAGATTATTATCGTATACAGGATGTACAAAAAAGATGCCATCAGGGTACAAGCACTCTGCTATTATTGGTCAGATTTTCCACGACCCCCACTCCTGTCGCTTACCTCCCTTTTACCATGCTCCACTATCCTCCCATCCAGATAGATGGTTTAACATTGAATAAGAACAAAGGTGGGAAAATTTGTAAAACAACGATGCCTTTAAAAGATTTATTAAAATATTGATACAGGTTTAACAAAATTTATTCACAAAAAACAACTTTTTCTTTGTTTCTGTTGGGTGTATGTTAAACACGTCAAATTTTATTTTAATCCTATAATCTAAGTCTATTTCTTCTAATTCTTGTTCCAACCAGTAATTCGAAAGGTACAAAACATTTATATTGTCTAGTTTTAATATGTAGCGGATTCTACCTCTATTCATAAATTCTTTAATTTCAGATATTACCAGTTCTGTACCTTCTGCAAATTCTTCTAGTCGATGACAATGCCTAAATTTTATGTTATCCGCAATTTCTTGTATTTTAACAACGTTCATCCTCTTCACCTCCACGTGGGTAGATGGAACGTCTACATTTTTCCATGCGCCTGTGTAAAATTGCAAGTTTTCGATTTTGACAAATGTGTTAACGTTAAAACTCATATATCCATTTGTAGTAAAGGTAGCAAATGGTTTTTCGTTTGGCAAACATATTAATTCCATTCCATTGTTATATGGTAATGTGACATAACCGTCTGCAACAAGAGCTTCACTATTATTGTAAACGCGTAAAAACGTATTTTTGTGGTAAGCCTTTATGTAGTAGACGTCTCTTTGCCCTTCCTTATGCGCCAAAACTCCTACATAGGTATATTTATTTTTGTTGTTAACGTTGAACGCGGATACGCTGTACTCTCCATACGATTCTAAGTTCTTCCACCTGGTGCAGAAATAATGTTCTAGTCTCTCCTTCAACTCTGCCATCTTCTGTTCTTTCTCGAAAAAATGTTTATATTCCTTTTTAACCGTAGCTGTATTTTCTAAATACTCTATCTTCCTTCTCTTTAATTCTGTTTCCTCCATTTCTAATTTCCGTTTCTTTACAGATAATACAGAAATATGGGAAATTGGTGTTATTTCTTTTAGCACAAAAGGCATTAGCTTACTATTTTTGTTTACTCTCTTTCTTAGAACTTTGGGTATAATATTACATGAAATTACCAGTCCTAGCTCCTGGATGTCGATATATTCCGGAATAGTGCTAAACAGTGTGGAAGACCGGGTAAAGAATGTTTCTCCAGCCTTAATATAGCATTTTTGAGAAATTCGCACATGTTTCTTCTTGTTATTCGTATCTTCTACGATCTCTATAAAATTAATGAGTAAGAAGTTAAAACTAAATGCAGAAAGACAATAATTTACAACTTCTTTTCTTGCGTTGGGTTCCATTGGTAAACTTATCTGTAAACCAGTTAATTTTCTTGTATTACTGTTACCCCAGTATACATATTGCAGTATGTTGTTAAATACAAGACAGCAACTGTTTTGCAGACTTTTTGACAACTTTTTCCACATTTTAGCAAACGAGATAAAGTAAAATGGTGCATTTTGGAAATGAAGTTTGCTATCCTCCAGTAAGGTTAGACAGTCTTCTAAGCAATTGTATTCCCCTGTCTTGTTATCGGCTATGGAATAATTATATATGGTTGCTTCTAGTCTTGTAATTCCATGTTCCCTGGCTGTTGGAAAATGTGTCTTTCAATCTCGTATCTGGGCAGTTGACTAAATCTATAATATGGTTACCAAATCCTCTTGTTAACACCAGGACTGGTTATTTGACAAATAAATTTGTTGTATATTTTAACCCTTGCATTAGATGTGAGCCAAGTAAGGCAATCTATGCCAACTGTATTATTATTATTTACAATTACGTTACAAATCTCCCGATACATTCCATGTTTACGAAAATTGAAGTTACTTGTTAAGTAGTTTATCATTTCTTCTCTCTGGGATACCCCACAGAAATCTTGAGTAATATCGAGGTCTAGAAGATAATAGTCTGCTTTTTGTGATTGTTTCAATAATTCGGGTAATTCTTTTAACAGTGTTTCCCCATTTACATCTGCTAGTTCCACTTTATATGGTATACATACAGATTTATCATATTTTTTCGTAATTATTTCCATACTTTCTCCAAGAACTTCTCGAACACCTTTGGCCATCTGATTGTCGCTGTGCAAGAAGAAGGGTAGCTTGGCTTTAACTCCGTGTCTCGCAGAAACAAGGTCACCAAATTTCTGTCGAAGGTAACTGTTAAACGAGCCACAGTCCTCCGAACCGCATAACTTTACTACCATTATATTGTCACAAAATGGATCCGTTATCGGTCTAAGTGCCTCTCTGAGTAGCTCTTCTCCTTCCGTGTAATCGATATTTCCAATATCCGTTATTAGATTGTCTATATTTTCTGTTAGTAACCATGTTCCGAATCTTTCGTTAGTCGGTTTAACCTTTCTCCCGTATAATTCGCTTACAGTGTAAACTCCGTTGGATGACATGTTAACACTTCTACGATCTGGCGATCAGTAAACTGCTTTAGACGCTCTTATCTATAGCAATCGTGGAAAGAAGTTCGGTTATTTTCGCTTATCATCGGACAGTATTGCATAACAAAAGTAATTAATGTGACAAACTCGCGACTTAAGCTGCGGAAGGTGGCAAAAGGGTGTAGAGGCGAAATTAAAAACATTACTATGGAGAAGATTAAAGATCGTATTAAATTAAGGTTTTGCCAGCGCTTAGAAAAAATTGCCGACGTACAGAAGTGGTAATATCTGGAATTAAAGAATTTATCCATAGAGGTAGAATCCGGTACATATTAGAACTAGACAATATAAATGTTTTTTACCTTTCGAATTACTGGTTAGATTAAGAATTAGAAGAAATAGACTTAGATTAAAGGATTAAAATACAAATTTACGTGTTAAAACATACACTCGGCAGAAACAAAGAAAGAGTTGTATTTTGTGTATACGATTTGTTAAACCTGCATAAATATTCTAATAAAACTTTTAAAGATATCGTAGTTTCACAAATTTTTCCACCTTTGTTCTTATTTAATATTAAATAATCTATCTGAAATTGGCTCCTGCAATAAATCAACCTGTGAAGGTAACCAAAGAGAGAGTCTTACGCAATAGATGAAATCATGTATGGAGATAATTATTCAATGTAATTGCATTCTCTTAAAGATTACGCATTTGGAAAATAAAAAAATATTAGATTTGATTTGTATGTATGAGATCAGTTTTTTGAATAACAGAATGCCCTAATGGCATCTTGATGTCGACATCCTGTATATTCATCGAACGTCGTAGTGACGTATCTAACATAATACCGTTTGTTCAACTTCAAATCCGACCAACAGTAGCAGAGTTCCCTCATGACATCTTTATGTCGACACCCTGTATATTGATCGAACGTCGTAATGACGTATTGGTTTCGTTCGATGAAAATCAAACCAATAATAGCAGAGTGTCTTTTTTACATCTTTATGTCGACACCCTGTATATTGACCGATCGATGTTGTGACCTATTGTTTTTGTTCGATAAAAATGCATCTTATTGGTATATAGACACATATGTAAAATTTTTATAGAATAAATAAATACATACATATTTTCCACTATTGCGTAAGACCCACGCTTCGACTGCCTCGGGGCGGGCTGGTTTTTTATAACAGGAAGGCCACTGCAAAGTATTACTGCATTAAAAATATGGGGATTTATTATATTTGTTTAACATTAAATAAGAACCGAAGTGGAAAAAATTTGTGAAACAACGATATCTTTAAAAGTTTTTATTAAAATATCTATACAGGTTTAACAAAACGTATACACAAAATACAACTCTTTCTTTGTTTCTGTCGAGTGTATATTTTTACACGTCAATTTTTATTTAAATCCTTCAATCTAAGTCTATTTCTTCTAATTCTTGTTCTAACCAGTAATTCCAAAGGTAAAAAACATTTATATATTGTCTAGTTTTAATATGTACCGGATTCTACCTCTATGCATAACTTCTTTAATTCCAGATATTACCACTTCTGTACCTTCTGCAAATTCTTCTAGTCGATGACAATACCTAAATTTAATGCTATCCGCAATTTCTTGCATTGTAACGACGTTAACCCTCTCCACATACACCTGGACGGTCTATATTACTTTTTAACGGTTGCTGTATTTTCTAAATACTCCATCTTCCTTTTCTTCAATCCTGTTTCCTCCATTTCTAATTACCGTTTCTTTACAGATAATACAGAAATATGGGAAATTGGTGTTATTACTTTTAGCACAAAAGGCATTAGCTTACTATTTTTGTTAAATCTCTCTTTCTTAGAACTTTGTGTATAATATTACATGTATATACCCGTACGAGCTTCTGGATGTAAAGAATGTATCTCCAACTTTAATATAGCTTTTTTGAGAGGTTCGAACATTTTTCTCCTTATCATTCGTATCTTCTACGATATCTATTTAATTAAAAGATATGACGTTAAAACTGAATGCAGAAAGAAAAGAATTTACAACTTTTTTCTTGCGTTGGGTTCCATTGTTAAACTTATCTGTAGAATGGTTAATTTCCTTGTATTACTGTTCCACCAGTATACATATTGCAGTATATTGTTAAATACAAGACAGCAAACTGTTTTTCAGATTTTTGGACAACTTTGTCCACATTTCAGCAAACGAGATAGAGTATAATGGTGCATTTTGGGAATAAAGTTTGCTTACCTCCAGTAAGGATAGACAGTCTTCTAAGAAATTGTATTCCCCTGTTTTGTTATCGGCTATGAAATAATTATATATGGTTACTTCTAATTTTGTAATCCCCTGTTCTCTGGCTAAAATGTTGGAAAATGTGTCTTTTAATCTCTTATCTGGGTAGTTGACGAAATCTATTATATGGTTACCAATGCTCTTGTTAACACCAGAACTGGTTATTTGACAAATAAATTTGTTGTATATTTTAACCCTTGCATTAGAGGTGAGCCAAGTAAGGCAATCTATACCATCTATTTTATTATTATTATTATTTACAATTACGTTACAATTCTCCCGATACCTTCCATGTTACTCTGTTACACAAAATTATAAATATTTTCTATCTTAGCGAATGTGTTGCCTTGGTGAGACGTAATACCATTTGTAGTTAATGTTAAAAACGTTTCTTCTGTAGGCAAACATATTATCTCCATACATTTATTATAAGGTATTGTCACATAACCAACTGCAATAAGAACTGCTCTATTGTTGTAAACACTTAAAATATATATATTTGTTATATATCGTAGCTTCCAATCTGGTAATGCCGTGCTTCATGGCCAAGGCAGAAGAGAAAGTTCCCTTTAATCTTGCGTCTGGGCAGTTAACGATATCTACAATATGGTTTCCAATGCTCTTGTTAAATCCAGGACTGGTTATTTGACAAATAAATTTGTTGTATATTTTAAACCTTGCATTAGATGTGAGTCAAGTGAGGCAATCTATGCCAACTGTTTTATCGTTGTTTACAATAACGTTGCACCTTCCCTTGTACTCTTCTTGAATGCAAAAGTTAGAGTTGTTTGTCGGAAAATTTGGTATTTCTTTAAGTTGCCTATCGAGATTAACGGTCGCCAATTCTACTTTGTATGAAATGCCTACAGGTTCTTTATGTTTACAAATCTTCTCCGACTACTTCTCTTGTTCCAAGGGCAAGCGGTTTTTCTAACTTGGTGAGAGGAAATACAGCTTAGTCTTAACACCGTGTTTTGCAGAAACCAATTCGCCAAACTTTACAGGTATATAACTATTAAAAGAACCACATATTTCTTTTTTAACAAGTTAAGAATTTCCAGCGCAGTCCTCTGAGCCGCATAACTTTACAAGCATTATGTTGTCACGAAATGGTTCTGTTATTGGTATAAGTCCATGTTCCAGCGCGTTTATTCGACTTCAAACTGACCAGTAATAGTAGAGATATGTGCTAGTGCCCAAATGGCATATTATTGCACATCCTGTATACGATAATAATCTAACAATCATAATGTCTTTTGTTCCATAAAAATCTGACCAATAATAGCAGAGATATACGTTAGTGCCCTAATGGCATCTTTTTTGCACATCCTGTGTACGATGATAATCTAACAATCATAATGGCGTTTATTCGACCTCAATCCGACCAATAATAGCAGAGATATATGTAAGTGCCTTTATGGCATCTTTTTTTCGTACATCTTGTATACGATAATAATCTATCAATCATAATGGCGTTTATTAGACTCCAATCCGACAAATAATAACAGAGAGATGGGCAAATGCCTTTAGGACCTGCGCAGAACGTTGAAATGTGTCCTTATATATATATATATATATATATATATATATATATATATATATATATATATATATATATATATATATATGTATATAGAAAGTAGTTATTTTGCCATTAACTAGTTAGAAACAAATATTAGTGGGGGATTTGGCATCTGAGACAAAGAATACTCTGTTTAATTAGAACAGGCATACGATACATTTGACAGTTGGCACACGTGGCGGGGGTTGACAGATGACACATACGACACATCGTCATGGAACACATGAGAGTCGACACAGAACATAAGATGGATATGACTGTTGACAGATGACACGACACTTATGACATATGGTACAGAACACATGACTGTTGATACATTTGACAGATGACAGATGACACATTTGACATATGACACATTTGATAGATGACAGCTACGTCAGAGGGCGTGGTCATGTGGCGTCATAGGGCGTGGTCATGTGACGTCGCAAAAGTTCCCACGCTATGTTAGGTCATTGACCTTTGACCCGAGCCAAAGTCCCCCAAACTAGATCAATGTCACGAAAAGTAGGTCTAGGTCACGAAAGGTCATTGACCTCTGACCCGGTCCAAAGTGGCCCAAACTAGGCCAAAGTCACGAAAGTAGGTCAATGTCACGAAATTTTGAGAGTTTGGCCCGGGCCAAAGTCCCAAAAATATTTCAAGGTCATGAAAAGTAGGTCAAGGTCAGAGGGCGTGGTCATGTGACGTCACAAAAAGTTCCAGGCGCAAGGGGCCCATCCTCTACTATCGTACATATATAGGGCCTTCAACTACAATATTTATGTACTATAAAATCTAGTCTCACTTCATAGTCTTTTACGGTAACTATATCGTTCTTATCTTTAGCAAAAATATTTTTATATTCATTTACTGAATCTGTTATGATTTTTTCTTCATTATTCTTCAAATGATGCTCAATAAACAAAAATTGAGATTTAAAAGTGAAGAGAGATTGTTCATCCAGGATGACTTGTCGAAGAAGGATAGAGAAATTCAAGAAAAGAACAAATTGAAAGCTATAGAAGGAAGAGATGAAGGAAAACGAGTGAAAATTGGGTTCAGATAAATGTTCATACAAACAGAGGAATGGAGATGGAACACGGAGGAAGAGAAGTTGGAAAAAACAAAACAGAACATATCGACAAAAAAACAGTGGCGACAAGCATAAACTCAGAGGCAGAGGAAAATGAAGTAGACCAGGCAATGGAAATGGACAAGGAAATGCAAAAGATGAAGAATAGTACAAATAAAATGATTACAGAAAAGCAACAATTTAAGGTAAACTCCGGCGTTAAACGAAAGCAAAAAGAGAAACAATATGGAATGAGAATATGAACATGGAACGTGAGAGGTACATTTGAGGAGGGGGCCATAAAAAACTTGATCCATGAAATGCGAAAATACAAATTAGATGTTTTAGCAATACAAGAAAATGAACAAAAGGGGAGAGTAATTACAGAGATAGACGATTATATGTTCTTTAATAGTGGAGTAGATAATAGAATGCTGGGTACAGGGTGTATAGTAAGCAGTCAACTTGAAGCAAATATTATAGATTTTGAGGGAGTATCAGATAGACTATGTAGAATAAGAATCAAAGGAAAACACAGAAAAACGACATTAGTTAATGCGCATGCCCCTTCTGAGGACAAAGATGAAGACACGAAAGCAAAGTTCTATGAAGAACTGGAACAAGCAGTCAATAAAATACCGAAATTTGATGTTAAATGTGTAATAGGGGATATGAATGCAAAGGTCGGACAAGAGGAAGAGTATATAAAAGTAACGGGAGGAAAAAGTAGACACGCACTCAGTAATGATAATGGCAAGCGACTCATAGAATTTACTTTAGAAAATAAAATGAAAATTGAAAGTAAGTCATTTGACCATAAGAACATCCACAAGGAAACCTGGTTATCACCAAATGGCAAAACAAAAAACCAAATAGATCACGTCTTAATAGAAATGAAGCACTTAAAAAGGATAAATGATATACGAAGTTATAGAGGAGCTGATGCAGATAGTGACCACTTTTTAGTAGTTACAAAACTGAACGAAGATAAGCCAACTAGAATTGAACAAGATAAAAAAACACGGAAAAAATACGATTTAGAAAAATTGAAGGACGAGACCAAAGTACATCACTTCCAACAAGATATTAATAGAGAACTAAATGTAAGACCTTGCGTCGAGCAACTAGAAGAAGAATGGTCACAGAAAGAAGATGTAATGAGAGATGTAACAAATAGTATACTAGGGAGCCCCAAGGGAAGAAAAAAAGATGAGTGGTTTGATGGACAATGTAAACAAGCGTTGGAAAAAAGAAATAAAATCAGACAAAGACTATTAAAAGAAAACAGTGAAGAGAATAGACAAGAGTATAAAAAAAGCAAGGAAATAAGTCTGCATATTTGTTTAAATATGCAGAAAGAGCAAAAAAAATTACTTTGAAAGGAAATTAATAAAAATTGAAGAAGCTTATAAAAATAAAGAAGTGAGAAATTTTTATCATGAAATAAGAGAAGGGAAAGGCCACAACCGGAAAGCACCTTATTTTTTGAAAAGCAAAGAGGGATATCTAATAGGGGATAGGGAAGAAAAAATAAATAGATTTTCACAGTATTTTGAGGAATTACTGAATGATGGTGAGGAAGAACTAGGGGAAAATGATAATGAAATGGAGGAAGGAAATTGTGATGAGTAAAGATCTAGCCATAACGGTCCCCAAAAAACTGGAGCTGACAGAATGCTTGAAACATATGAAAAATGATATCAGTGCAGGAGAAAACAATATTCCAATAGAAATTTTAAAATATGGAGGTGAACAATTAACGAAGAGAATATGGCAGTTGTTGAAACAAGTATGGCGAGAAGAAAAAATCCCTGAAAATTGGAACAAGGCATTAATAATTCCAATCCCCAAAAAAGGTCCCAAGGAAGAATGCGATAATTACCGCGGGATAGCACTTTTAGATGTAACATACAAAGTTCTGTCAAAAATACTTAAAAATCGATTAGACAAATACCACAATGAAAATGTAGGAGAATACCAAGGAGGTTTCAAAGCAGGTAGTTCGACAATAGACCACATTTTCATTATGAAACAACTTCGGGAGAATGCTTACGAACAAAATCTAAGTCTGCATATTCTTTTCATCGATTACAGACAGGCATATGATACTATTAAAAGAAAAAAAATGTATGAGGCAATGATAAAGTTAAAAATACCAGGTAAATTGAGAAAACTAGTGGAAATGACCATACGAAAAACCGAGAGCAAAGTAATTTTGGAGGGCAGTACTTCTAACGAATTCAAGATAGAGAAAGGTCTGAGACAAGGAGACCCATTATGCACAACCCCCTTTAACCTAGTTCAGGAAATTATACTAAGAGAAAGTGCTATAAAAACCCGAGGTTTAATTCATGGGAATAAACATCAGTGTCTAGTATATGCGGACGACATAGTACTTATGGCAAGATCCAGGAAAGAACTGCTAAGCGTATTTGAGCTACTAGAAGAGAAGGCGAGAGAATATGGTCTAGTGATCAACGAGAAAAAAACAAAATAAATGGTAATGAAGGATAATCAAAAACCCGATATTATTATAAATTGTAATGGAAACAAAAGCTACAAAATAGAAAAAGTGGAACAAATCGAATATTTAGGAGTCACTATCACAAATGAAGGAGACGAAGAAAGGGAAATAGAAAAAAGGTTAACAAAAGGCAGTAAAGCAGCAGGAATGGTATCACAGATGTTTAACTCAAAAGACATATCACGAACAGCAAAAATAAGAATGTACCAAACAATAATAAGACCGTCAGTTACCTACGCTTGTGAAACCTGGACAGTGAACAAAAAAGAGCAGGATAAACTAGATATATGGGAACGTAAAATGCTCAGAAAGATTTATCGTTGAATAAAAGAAAATGGAATATACAGAAGAAGAACAAACAGAGAATGATCAGATTTATATAATCGCCCAAGTATAACCCATTTAATTAAAGCACAGAGAGCGAGATGGTTAGGACATATAGGTAGAATGGCAGAAGATAGATGGGTAAAACGAGTGCTGAAAGGGGGAGAAGGTGGTAAAAAGAGAAAAGGAAGACCAAAGAAGAAATGGTTGGAGGAGGTTAGGAGAGACCTGAGATCAGTGGGACAGTGGGAGTAAGGGACTGGCAGAACGAGGCGAGGAATAGAAAAAAATGGAGAGAGAGAGAGTGAAAGATCTCGAAGCCGAGGGCCAGATAGGCCTGTATTGCTATATATATATATATATATATATATATATATATATATATATATATATATATATATATATATATATATATATATTCTTCAAATGATTTGTTAAAATGTCTATCTCTACATGTTCATTAAAGTTAACTTGATACTCATTCATTAATTCATTAGATTCGGAATCTTTTTGTTCTATCTATATTCTCTCATTTTGTATCAAGTCAATTTTTTCTGTACAATCTAGTCCTATGAGGAAATTATACTTGAAATTTTCGTTTTTACATTAATTAGTCTGGCATTTATTAATGATATATTGGAGTCTGGATCATAAATCGCAGGCATTTCCAAAATATCATTTAACCTAATTTTGTGTTCAATCAATGGTGGCACTTTTAGTTTTTTGGATCATCAGTACTTAAATATGTATCTAAATTTATGTTATCTACTTGTCTCGATTTGTAATTTCTCTTTTCTGGATCTTTAAACCACTATTCTGTTTCGGGGTGAAATCTTGTTCCTTTGTTATTATCTTTGCATATTTTGCAAGGTGATTTTTCTGTTGTTATCTTGAAGTCTTGTTTAATCTTTTTCACTTCAAAATTCCTCTTAATGGTTGAACATTCTAATTTATACAATTCATTATGTAAATCCTCTGATTATTCTAAGTTTTCTCTATCAATTCTGTCTTATATGTAGTTAGGTAAACCCATGGCGATAAGATCCACAAGTGTATCACTATCCATAGTCTTCCTTACTTGTAATAAGAGTTTTTCTTTTCTTAGAGAATATTCTAGTAATGAACTTGTTTGGTATTTAATTGATAAAGCATATTGATTTGAGACCAACCTTCAGTTGCAAATGCATTACAAAAATTGTCTCCCCATTCTTTACATTCTGCTTTGATTGTAAGCTTAAAAAGTGTAGAAATATACCAATCTACAGCACTTTTCTCCAGGAATGACTTCAAAATCTCCATTTTTTTCATCTTTTTTCAATTCAAAGCGTTAACATTCTTGTTCAAAATCATTAATTCATTGATCCGCGTTTGAATTTTTACCATCAAATGTTTCAAGAACAAATTCTCCAGCTAAATTCCCAATATTTATTTTCTCAGATTTTTCTTCATTTTTTTCTAATAGTTTTTCTAATGATTGTATCAATGGTTGCTCTGAGGTACTAGCCGTTACGTCACTATCTTCTTGTTTTTCAATTAACTCTTCAAAATACTCATCCTCAAATACCACATTCCCTTCTTTATCATAAAAAGTTTCTTTCAATTCTTCGTGTGAACTTACGCACACTTTTCTCACTTGATTTCTCAGTTTTATTGCTTTCCTCACCTTAGTGAATGCAGGAGTTTTCATAAGCTCTTCATGGTTTTGTACACCATAGTGGTCAAATGGAATTCTATATGTATGACCATCTTCTGTGGTAATTCTGGTGTTACACAACACATTGGATTTTTTATCTGATGCTTCTAGTAATTGGAATTGGAACTGTAACTTTTCCATCTTGGTATACAACGAGAATGTTGTTCTATAATGTTAATTATTTTTGATTTTTGAGGTTTGAATAATACACGAACTGTTTCTCTGTAAATAACAAAGATTTTTATTATTATATACAATATTTACAATTATATACATGATCTAGAATATTAATCCTACCTGTAAATAACAAAGAAACAACATTCAATGTTATTATTTACAAGGTTGTTCTCAAATTACTGCTCAATATTTTATCTCATTGTATTTGGCATGTCTAAATTAATCATACTCCTTACCATGTGCCAATTTAACGATATGACGTATATTAAGAGATCTGATTTACCGACTTAATTACGCGCGCAATTCAATTAGACTAAAGATATTCCTTACAATAATATTACAACAGCTTCTTGTACTAAATCAAATATTCAGGTAAGAATTGAACAAAATAATTCGAAAATCGCTTCTTTGAGCACCGGCCTAGACAGCGAACACGGATGAGATTATTTCGTATCTTTTTTAATCAAACTCGCCTTGGAAACCTCTCATATTTTTCACCGGCCGAAGCGACGTACATGTACGAAAATATTCCAGGTTGTTTCAAATCAAACACACTAATTTCATATTAATATTACAACGGCCTATTGTACTAAATCCAATATTCAGATGAAAATTAATTTCAAATATGTCAGTTCGAGATTGTGCACAAATACTTCAGAAATCTAATGTTAGAACAAAAACGGATGAACTTATCGCTAACCCCCCGTCTAAGTAACAATTGTTGTTATTATCATAATTTTCATTTAAAATATCATAAAAATGTCACGGTTTGAAAACGATTTTTTAAGTTTAATCCAAAAATAAGTGATTGAAAATTAGCCAAAAAGAGTAATTAAATACCGTGTAATGTTGTTTAAATAATATAAATTTCGCATTGATACAGTCTAATCGAGAAATAATCTATCGAATTACACTCGTGAAAATAGTAAGATCATTATTTTTAGTTATATACCTAGTCCATGTTGCTTGTAATATTATTAGGAAGAATACATATTATTACAACCATCAGCCCTTCGGGGAAACCCTTTCTTAACCCAAACATCTGAATCGGCCAGTTTGGATGTACCTACAAGAATTTTATTTACTCTTAAGACCCATAAAAACGGCATTATAGAATTGATTCAAATTTTAACGATAGACTCCAGATGGATTATACCTATTAGTGTTTTAAATGAAACTCAATGTTTCTAGTTACTTCCACAATATAATGAAAAATGTTTCGAAATTCTAAATTCAATGTAACTTCTGTCATTCTGAGGACGATATTCAGTGATCGAAACAATTGTCAATTTTTTAGAATTTTCAAACATTTTTCATTATATTGTGGAATTAACTAGAAACATTGAGTTTCATACAAAACACTAATATGAGTAGATTCCACGAAGTAAGGGTCGAGAAAGTTAATTGGATTATACCTAGTTTTTAGAAAAATAAAAATACCTATGTCATCAATTTTGCTTACAGTACATTTTGCTTGTAATATGAAAGGAAAAGTACGTTTTTTATACTGCTCAGCCCTCTAGACCTGCCGTTCTTACCCAAACATCTGGATTTTTTACAATTCATTTATTTCGAATAGTTCTGAGGTAGTAAAAAATATCAAATGTCCATGGGTCAAATTGAAAGTACAATAATTTTATTCCGTCTTTTGAGTTCTTTAAGACCCAGTCTAACAATCCGCTGATCTCGGCAAATAACACAAGTCAAAGTGAACCAATCGATGTAACACAGTCGCACAATTTGACCTCAATGTCATGATGAAGGACTCATAAAACCCAAGTACACCAAAATTGTAGACAGATTGGAGCAATGGACTATAACTCACATTCGTATTCTTAGGAAGTCCTTCCATTACCCATATGGTAACAAAGCATAAAAAAATTAGTCCACTTTCTTTGTTCCGCGAACTTTGGTGATCCGCCATGTTGAATTTAGAATGACGTCACATACATAACCATGGATTGGCATAAGTTAGACGTATATACATAATTTCAGCTCAATCGGTTGAAGATATCTGCTTCTAAACTGAGTTGCAAGATTGCAACCGAACCAACATACATTGCCAGTCACATACTAAAAACTTTGAAAAATACATAGTAGTGTTGGTATCTTATGATATGCCACAAAAATATTTGAAGCTCTGATTAACTGGCTCTAAGAATTAAACGATGCACGTTCTAAGTAAACTTTAATTTAAAAAAAATCTGATAGTGAAATGCAATATTTATGTTATCATTAGGTTTGTTCCAACCGAAGTAAATACCGTTTTATTACCGTACAATCCCAGTAACGCAACAAATTTGATGTAAATTACACAGACTTACCATAATCACTAACCAACAGGTCAACTGGGTTTGTATCGTAATTGTGCGGTTTTTGTGTTGGTTGGAACAAAGCTATTGCAATGGTTAATTATCTATCAACTTCGGCAATAAATATTCTGGCAAATTTAAATATAAAGTTTGAGTGTTCCTTTTAAATAAGGACTTCAGTGAACCACGATCAGTCTAAAATATGTATTCTCAATATATTGGAACATTTTTAGGGATCTCAGCCGCCCCTTCCCAGATTGCACAACTTTGTACAAAGGACATATCCAACGGCTTCGCTTTTTTGTACATTTATTGATCCAATGTCTGTACGCAAACGTTTGTACAGTCTAATCGAGAAATAATCTATCGAATTACACTCGTGAAAATAGTAAGATCATTATTTTTAGTTATATACCTAGTCCATGTTGCTTGTAATATTATTAGGAAGAATACATATTATTACAACCATCAGCCCTTCGGGGAAACCCTTTCTTAACCCAAACATCTGAATCGGCCAGTTTGGATGTACCTACAAGAATTTTATTTACTCTTAAGACCCATAAAAACGGCATTATAGAATTGATTCAAATTTTAACGATAGACTCCAGATGGATTATACCTATTAGTGTTTTAAATGAAACTCAATGTTTCTAGTTACTTCCACAATATAATGAAAAATGTTTCGAAATTCTAAATTCAATGTAACTTCTGTCATTCTGAGGACGATATTCAGTGATCGAAACAATTGTCAATTTTTTAGAATTTTCAAACATTTTTCATTATATTGTGGAATTAACTAGAAACATTGAGTTTCATACAAAACACTAATATGAGTAGATTCCACGAAGTAAGGGTCGAGAAAGTTAATTGGATTATACCTAGTTTTTAGAAAAATAAAAATACCTATGTCATCAATTTTGCTTACAGTACATTTTGCTTGTAATATGAAAGGAAAAGTACGTTTTTTATACTGCTCAGCCCTCTAGACCTGCCGTTCTTACCCAAACATCTGGATTTTTTACAATTCATTTATTTCGAATAGTTCTGAGGTAGTAAAAAATATCAAATGTCCATGGGTCAAATTGAAAGTACAATAATTTTATTCCGTCTTTTGAGTTCTTTAAGACCCAGTCTAACAATCCGCTGATCTCGGCAAATAACACAAGTCAAAGTGAACCAATCGATGTAACACAGTCGCACAATTTGACCTCAATGTCATGATGAAGGACTCATAAAACCCAAGTACACCAAAATTGTAGACAGATTGGAGCAATGGACTATAACTCACATTCGTATTCTTAGGAAGTCCTTCCATTACCCATATGGTAACAAAGCATAAAAAAATTAGTCCACTTTCTTTGTTCCGCGAACTTTGGTGATCCGCCATGTTGAATTTAGAATGACGTCACATACATAACCATGGATTGGCATAAGTTAGACGTATATACATAATTTCAGCTCAATCGGTTGAAGATATCTGCTTCTAAACTGAGTTGCAAGATTGCAACCGAACCAACATACATTGCCATTCACATACTAAAAACTTTGAAAAATACATAGTAGTGTTGGTATCTTATGATATGCCACAAAAATATTTGAAGCTCTGATTAACTGGCTCTAAGAATTAAACGATGCACGTTCTAAGTAAACTTTAATTTAAAAAAAATCTGATAGTGAAATGCAATATTTATGTTATCATTAGGTTTGTTCCAACCGAAGTAAATACCGTTTTATTACCGTACAATCCCAGTAACGCAACAAATTTGATGTAAATTACACAGACTTACCATAATCACTAACCAACAGGTCAACTGGGTTTGTATCGTAATTGTGCGGTTTTTGTGTTGGTTGGAACAAAGCTATTGCAATGGTTAATTATCTATCAACTTCGGCAATAAATATTCTGGCAAATTTAAATATAAAGTTTGAGTGTTCCTTTTAAATAAGGACTTCAGTGAACCACGATCAGTCTAAAATATGTATTCTCAATATATTGGAACATTTTTAGGGATCTCAGCCGCCCCTTCCCAGATTGCACAACTTTGTACAAAGGACATATCCAACGGCTTCGCTTTTTTGTACATTTATTGATCCAATGTCTGTACGCAAACGTTGGTCATTGCCTTTTTTATAGTGTGACGTAATTTGCAACTTATTTCTGGTCGGATTGTTTCTGATTCCGTGAATAAACGGTTCAATTTAATTATTTTGTTTTATTAAAGTTACTATCATTTTGACAAAATTATTTTTAAAAGTGAAGGTTTTTTGTATTCTTCCGTTTTTTAGTATTATTTGAATAGATAATTATCAATTTAATAATAGATAATTATTAATTAAACAAATACCCTACTAGATTGGAGATTATAGATATCACGCACAATCCGGCAACAGCTGACAACAATAATGCTGTTTAGGAGCCATTTTTTATAGGAAAATGATGTTTAGGGACAAATACATCCAACATTTCCATTCATTCGTGAAAGTATAATGTTATTTTGCAGACACCCTCCACCCCCTGAATTCAAAAGCGTTGTTCATGTACTAGCTATAAAAAATTTTGTGCTAGGTTGTGCTAGGTGTCTTTTATTTGTGCTAGCATTTTGGCGTTCACCTGGCTCCACTCGAATTCCAAAGCATTTTTATTGTGAGCTGTTGGTGTGCTAGCTATAAAAAATAGTAAGCTAGGTTGTGCTAGGTGCCCTTTATCTGTGCTAGCATTTTAGCGAAAAAAATCCAAACGGGTGAGCTAGCGTTAACCTGGCCCCACCCGAATTCAAAAGCGTTTTTATTGTGAGCTGTTGGTGTGCTTGCTATAAAAAATGGTGTGCTAGGTTGTGCTAGCTGTCTTTTATTCGTGCTAGCATTTTGGCGATAAAATTCCAACCGCAGGGGGCTAGCGCTAACCTGGCCCCACCCGAATTCAAAAGTATTTTTATTGTAAGCTGTTGGTATGCTAGCTATGAAAAATGGTGTGCTAGGTTGTGCGACATGTCCTTTATCTGTGCTAGAATTTTGGTGCAAAAATTCCAACCAGGGGGGGCTAGCGTTAACCTGGCCCCACCCGAATTCAAAAGCATTTTTATTGTGAGCTGTTGGTGTGCTAGCTATAAAAATTGTTGTGCTAGGTTGTGTTAGGTGCCCTTTATGTGTGCTAGCATTTTGGTAAAAAAAAGCTAACGGGGGGGGGCAGCTTGACGGACCTCCGAATATGAGCGGAATGATAGCAATAAAGAGCGGAATAATAAGATAATTATGCAGCACTCCTTTGCCTTTTTATTAAGTTTTACGACCCCACTCACGAGGTCTCCTACTCAAAATTTTGAGACATGCGCATGAAGTAACAGACTGATTTAAGTGAATATTATAGACCGAGAGCTCGCGTGCAAAATGGCGAACTATCTGAAACAAAATTTTGGACATTTTGGGGTAAAATGTATGAACATAGCGAACATACATCCGCCCGTCTGCCGGTCGTAAGTTGTCAACTGAGTAAGGGGGTGGCAACTAAAGGAGGAAGAAAAAGCAAAAAAACAGGAACTTTAGAACAAACGTAATATGTTTACAGTTATGTGCGGAAAGTTTTATGTAAACAATATTACTGCGGCAGACGCATTTTTTTTGGTCAACCTTTTAGCGCAGTACATTCTTAGAGATTCCTCAATTACCGATAAAATGCAATTATCAGGAACACGATATCTGGACACGTCAAATGAGAGGTAATTAAATATAGAATTCAGACATTTAAACAAATTTTTGTTAGACCGTCGCATAACGAGAGCAGACGCCGTCAAATTTGCATATGTACCTCGTTAGCGCTATACGGCATACGCTGAAGAGTAAGGTGGCGCGCGGCTCAGAATAAACACTGACAAGATTTATATTCAAAGAAATGAATTACTTATTTGTGTCTACAACAGTTATAACTTGAGTTGCGTTTATTGATAACGACACATATTTATTAACTCAACATAAATAAAACAAATATTCTGAAGGTATTATTAATTAATAAACAAAAAGTAACAGGAAATGAAATATTATTTGAGTTAAAAATAAATACTAAGCAATGATTTTAGCCTTATCGTGAAATAAAAAAATAAGAAACTAGATTGTAGAATAAATTTATCCTTTAAGCTATCAAAGTAGACCACAAAGGGTGTTACATAAATTACTTTTTTTACGTTTCTCTATGGTTTATTTAACTATTTATACTTCTTCATCACTAGATGATAATTATATGTCATCTTCATCGTTTAACTCAGTAGACTGGGAAAAGCTTATTTCTTCTATAGATGTTGGTGTTTATTGTCCTTCAAACCAGTGAGGCTGTAGTTGGCCAGCAATTAATACCCAACCGAGTTCTAGAGGTGAGTAAAACATTCATTTGAGGTTGCATGATTCCATTTGGCACAAATTTGGTTAACTTTTTCTAATTTGCATATAAAAACGTCTCTACATAGTTGTAATAAAGAGCCATAAATTTTTTTCAATTCTTCTAAAGGTTTTCCTTACTTTTTTGGTTTATAGCAGTTCATAAAAAGCTCAAAACGGACATCCTTGATGTCACTACTATTTTTGTGACCATACATTTTACATGAAAAGGTTTCAACGTCTTTAATATGTTTGTCGGTCAAATTACTACTATATCCGAATGAGCTGAATGCTTTTTGAGCCACTTCATTATTTTCTAATAATTTGAATTGTCTAATTTTACCTTTTCTAGAAAACTCCGGAGTATAATCGCAACCGGTAAAACTGTGAAATGCGGGTAAAGCTTTGCATAAATCTACTCCTAAAGATTGTGCTATACTATTAACATTAATATGTTTCAAAGTAGTTTTTGATTGTATACCTACCTCTAGCCAAAGCAATATATTTTGTAGAAGTTTGTGAATGTTACCTAAAATTATAATTAGAACATCTGTATCTGAAGTTTTTATTATAACTTTGATATTAGAGGGCATTTTTGATAAATGGTAGACAATTCTACGGTCGGCTACTTCATGTGTACAAAACAAATTCTCTTCTACTATTCTATAAATACGTCCCTCTACAACATAGAACTTATAACAAGTGTCTTCACAATTGACATATGAAGTTCTGTTATGCAAAATAGGAGCATGAAAATAGTTTTGCTAGATCTTACAGAAGAATTTTACTAAAGATATTTTGAAATCATCATTTCTTAAAGCCTTTAGAAAGTCTATAGGTGTACGCTGATCTGGACCGGAGATTACGTAATCCTTAGTAGTATCTATAATATTACAATTACAATTTTATTAGAGAGTGTTTGGATAATCCCTTGAGATTGGAGCAAAAATCACAAAACAAGACATATCATCTTTTGCGTCAGAAAACAAGTCTTGTGAAAAAATCTAATGCAAAAATTGAAGAAGTTACAACAGAACGTGACTTATTTGGAAGAATTTTAGTCCTGTCTGTGGAAAACAAATTAGATAAAAAAAATATTTTGTCTTCTCCACTAATACCTGTACCATTATCCATGTGCCATATTGATGATCTATGAATAAAACTGATGAGTCAAAACTCTTAAGAATTCTTGAGAATCGCGCAGAACATGTTTTACCTGATCTTGCTGACTGTACCGTTATTGATGTATTTTATTTATTGCATTCAGTTGGTGAAATTCCAGTGACTTTTGGAAAATTTGCTCAACGTTTCTTGAGCAAAATTTGAGCATCTGCAGGAAACCGAATTGACCTAATGTTTGATAAATTTATTACTCCATCAATTAAGGATATCGAACGTCAGAGGGGAGGTAATATGATAGATACTACTAAGGATTACGTAATCTCCGTTCCAGATCAGCGTACACCTTTAGACTCTCTAAAGGCTTTGAAAAATGATAATGTTGAAACATCTTTAGTCAAATTCCTCTGTGAGATCTGGCAAAACGATTTTCATGCGCCTATTTTATGTCAATTCTGAAGAAACTTGTTGTAAGTTCTATGTTGTAGAGGGACGTATTTATAGAGTAGTAGAAGATAATTTGTTTTGTACAGTTTCATAGTCTACTGAGTTAAACGATGAAGATGACATATACCAATCATCTAGTGATGAAGGAGTATAAAGAGTTAAATAAACCAAAGAGAAACGTAAAAAAAGTATTTTATGTAACACCCTTTGTAGTCTACTTTGATAGCTAAAAAGATAAATTTATTTTACAATCTAGTTTCTTATTTTTTTATTTTACGATGAGGCTAAAATCATTGCTTAGTATTTCTTTTTACCTCAAATAATACTTCATTTCCTGTTACTTTTTGTTTAATACTTAATAATACCTTTAGAATATTCATTTTATTTTTGTTAAGTTAATAAATATGTGTCGTTATCAATAAATAAATAATAAATACCACTCAAGTTATAACTGTTGTAGACACAAATAAGTAATCTATCTCTTGAATAACTATATAAATTTTCAGTGTTTATTCTGAGCCACGCGCCACCTTAATCTTCAGCGTAAGCCGTATAGCGCTAAGTGAGATACATATGCAAATTTGACGGCTTCTGCTCTCGTTATGCGACGGTCTGCCCAAAATTTGTTCAAATGTCTGAATTCTATATTCAATTACCTTTCATTTGACGTGTCCAAATATCGTGTTCCTGATCATAGCATTTTATCGGCAATTGAGGAATCTTTAAGAGCATCTGCGCTAAGAGGTTGACAAGAAAAATGCGTCTGCCGCAGTAATTTTGTTTACATAAAACTTTCCGCACATAACTGTAAACATATTACGTTTGAAATTAACTGTCTCGACCCTTACTTCGTGGAATTTGCTCATATTAGTGTTTTAAATGAAACTCACGGTTTCTAGTTAATTCCACAATATAATGAAAATTATTGAAAATTCTAAAAAATTGACAATTGTTTCGATAAATCAATATCATCGTCAGAATGACAGAAGTTACATTTCATGTGATGCCTACCTGATGTTTAGTAGCTATTTTGGGCTAGACCAAGAAGTGACCTAACTTGTGATTGACTCAATATATGTTAATAGAAAAAAGAAGAAGATGTGATATTACAAATATTGAAGCTTAGATATTATTAGCCCTATGGTGATATCCTGGATATCATTTTTCCAAATAAGATCAGTATAACTGTGCAATGATATAGAAAACCAGGAATACTATTTCTGCTGATCTTTACAATTATCACTTAAGAAGACAGTTTATTAGTGGAGAACTCCCTCGATTTAACTGTTCATTGACAACTTCATATTGTGGGTTTCTTAAATGTCTTCTAATTTCCAATTCTTCAAGGGAATCTAGTTCTTGTTTCTTTCCACAAATATGCAGCACTTCTAGTTTTGTGTTAGGTGTCAATGAATGATTGGTGTCAAGTAGATGTTTTGCGTAGTGAGATTTATCTGGTTGTTTTAATCTGTACGCTCGTAAGTGTTCACTGCATCGGATTTCAAAATTCCTAAGGGTCTGAACCAAATAAACAGCATTACATTCTGGACATTTGAGTTTATATATACCCGACTTCTTCAATGGTGGTATTTTTGTTTTTACATTTAACAATTTTGTAGTAACGTTACTTCCTGTTTTAAAAGAAATTCTTGTATTCGTTGCTGAAGAATCTCTATGTATCATTGGATCACATGCCGCTAGTTTGTGTGACATGAGGTGATTGGAATTGAATGGAATTATCACATCAGTCTGTGTTGGTTTGCGGTAAATTGAATAATCAAGTACATTAATAAAATTGATTGAGCTATTTTCCTCAATTTCTAATGTAAATTTAATTTTTTGGTGTAAATTATTGATGTGGTTGAAAAATACATCTAATTATCGTTCACTACTCATAAAACAAGCTAATATGTCATCTTCATATCTATAACAAAATGAAATATTTTTCGAAATATTACTTTTAAAAATTCAAAGAGTTAATAATGTACTTGATTATTCAATTTACCGAAAATCACCCCATGTCACACAGACTAGCGTCATATAATTCAATTATACATAGAGCTTTTTCAGTTCCTATGAACAAATGTAATTTTGATAGAGAGAATAATACAATTAGAAAATAGCAACATCCAACGGTTACCCATTACATATGATAAATGAGCTAATTAGTAAAAAAGAAGAGAAAGTGGCATTACAACTAATATTTCCTGAACAAACTGATAAAATAAAAACTTATAAAACCATCACATATGCAGGAAATATTTCTAATAATATTTCAAAAAGGATATCTTCAGCAACGAATACAAGAATTTCTTTTGAAACAGAAAGTAACGTTAGTACAAAATTGTTAAATGTAAAAACAAAAATACCACAATTAAAGAAGTGAGGTATATATAAACTCAAATGTCCAGAATGTAATGCTGTCTATTTGGTTCAAACCCTTAGAAATTTTGAAATCCGATGCAGTGAACACTTACGAGTATACAGATTAAAACAACAAGATAAATCCCACTACGCAAAAGATCTACTTGACAACAATCATTCATTGACACCTAACACAAAACTAGAAGTGCTGCATATTTGTGGAAAGAAACAAGAACTAGATTTCCTTGAAGAATTGGAAATTAGAAGACATTTAAGAAACCCACAATATGAAGTTGTCAATGAACAGTTAAATCTAGGGAGTTCTCCACTAATAATTGTCTTCTTAAGTGATAATTGTAAATATCAGCAGATATAGTTTTCCTGGTTTTCTATATCATTGCACACTTATACTGATCTTAATTGGAAAAATGATATCCAGGATATCACCATAGAGCTAATAATATCTAAGCTTCAATATTTGTGATATCACATCTTCTTCTTTTTTCTATCAACATATATTAAGTAAATCACAAGTTAGGTCACTTCTTGGTCTAGCCAAAAATAACTACTAAACATCAGGTAGGCATCACATGAAATGTAACTTCTGTCGTTCTGACGATGATATTGATTTCAATAATTTTTATCATATTGTGGAATTAATAGAAACCGTGAGTTTCATTTAAAACACTTATATTAAGTTTGTTCTGAAGTTTCTGATTTTTTGCATTTTCACCCTTCTCTAGAGGCCACCCCCTTACTTAGTTGACAACTTACGGCCGGCAGACGGGCGGTTATATGTTCGCTATATTCATACAAAATGTCCAAAATTCTGTTTCAGATAGTTCGCTATTTTGCACGCGAGCTCTCGGTCTATTATACTAGGTATCTTAAAAGTAACACATGTATTCATAATTAAATCTCAACAACTAGATGACACTTAACAGGAGTGATTAAGTTATTAAAAGGAATAAAATTTATACTACATGTTATCGGAATAAAAAAGTAACAACGTCACAGAATACCCCATAATTTCGTCAATCATATCAGTATTGAAAAATTGATAAAAAGCATCACTCTATGTGGCGATTTTTACTTTTCCGCTCAACCTATCTAATATGCGAGAAAAGTATTAGTTTACTCCAAAAAAAGTTGGAATTTTGAAATTTTTTTTGAGTTATTTTCACGTTCTGTTGTCTTGTTAGCACGATACAGCCTCCGGAGTTCAATAAGTCACCAATTTTGTGAATGATTATTATTCAGAACATTTCACTGATAATCCCTATCGATTTTCAGCTCACCAGATCCAATACAACAGGTGCTACAGTACTGTAAGTACGATATTTTTGGAGAAATTTCAGTTTGTTAACACGATATTGCGATATTAACGATGGATATTGCAGTCTTGACGGAGACCAAAAAGAAAGGCACCGGTACAGAAATACTAGACAAATATGTGCATATATTTAGTGGTGTCCCTAAATACTAGAGAGCAAGTCGAGGAGTTTCTATTTTGATTCATAAAAAACATCGCCACAAAATTACGGATTTCGAAGCCATAGATGAAAATATACTACGAGTAAACCTAGTTTTAAATCAAAAATCTGTTACAATCTTGGGAGTATATGGTATTTCCGATGACGAACCCAATAACATAAAGGAGGAATTTTTTGAAAAAATTAACGATGAAATTATCAAAATTGGAAACCTAAGAGAGATCATTTTAATGGGAGACCTAAATGGAAGAGTCGGAAGAGAACTACAGAGCAAAATAGTAGGCCCATATGGGGAACTGACTAGAAACAATAATGGAGAAAGAATAATAGAAATTTGCGAAAATAACAAACTAAAAATAGCAAACGGATTCTATTAACATAAGGACATTCATACATATTCATGGATACAAATTACAAGAAACTTAAGATCAGTCATAGACTACATTATTATTAGACAAGCCTCTACGATAAAAATAAATGATGTACGAGTGTACAGAGGTGTAACATGCGACTCAGATCATTATATAGTCAAGTCAAAAATATTCTTACCATACAGACGCACGAGAACAAAACCCAATATTGATGTCGAAACAGAGGACATAATAAAAATAACACCCAAACACTACAACTTAGACAGCCTAATAAATGAAAGTACTAAAATGCTGTACCAACGCAGACTAGATAGCAGACTATTGAGTTTAGCAGCTGACCAAACTGTAGAAATTGTTTATGATAATATAATTGCCAGTATGCATGAAGCAGCAGAGGAATCCCTAGGAGAAAGATATAAAACTAGTAGTGGTAAATTGTGGATGAATGAAGAGATAGAAACACTTGCAAAACAAAAGAAGGAAGCCTACGGGAAATGGTTAAGTACCAAACAACCAGATGACCGAGATAAATACCTAGAACTGAAGAGAACGACGAGAAGAACAGTAAATCAATCAAAAAGGGACATGTGCGACCACAAATGCCAAGAAATAAATACCTATTTAGGAGGCAAAAAATGTACAGAAACATGGAAGTTTATAAACAGAGTGAAAACAACAGAAAAGAAAGACACAAATTTACAATTAATCTCTATCAACAAATGGAAACAACATTACGAGACGCTCCTGACAAAAAATAGAGACGAATATATGATAACCACACCGACGGATGTTGTTATTGAAGGCGAAATGATTAAAATCGATAATGATAAAGTGAAGGAAGCTATAAAACACTTGAAAACAATAGAGCATCAGGACCAGGAGACATTCCGGCCGAGTTACTTAAGAACGGAACAAATAAACTTTTTGAAGCAATAACATGGTGCATGAATCAATTTTTAAATGGAGCTCCTATACCAAAAGAATGGAAAATCGCCTACATTTCGTCTATTCATAAGAAGGGAAACAAACTTGACTGTGCAAACTATAGGGGTATATCTGTTACTAGTACCATGAGCCGCTTATATGGAAGAATCCTTCGAGATTTAATAGAATCTGAATACAGGGAACAAGAAGAAGAGGAGAAATCGGGTTTTATAGCTGGAAGAACCTGCACAGACAACGTTTTTTGCTTAAAACAGATGATAGAAAAAAAATTGGTACCAATCAGGATGTACATCTCATGTTTATTGACCTCCAAAAAGCATCTGATACGGTTCCTGTAAATAAGTTATGGAAAGTCCTACAAGGAACTAATATTAGTCATACCCTAATAAAAGCCTTGAAAAATCTCTACGACCAAACGATATCACAAGTAAAAGTAGGCAATAAATTGTCACCAGAATTTATAGTAAATAAAGGACTACGCCAGGGATGCTGTGTCTCACCCACACTATTTAAAATCTATGTAGCCCGAGCACTAAACCTGTGGGAGAGAAAGTGTAAGGGAATGGGTGTTGACCTTGGAGGTGTCTGTCTATATACCTTACAGTTTGCGGATGATCAAGTCTTAATAGCAAATGACAAAGATGATTTAGAATATATGACACGTAAACTGCAGGAAGAATACGAAAAATGGGGTTTGCAACTATATACCCAAAAAACTAAATATTTACCTATAGCACAAGAGAAGATGAACATAGAACTGGAAAAGGAAGAAATTGAGGCTTGCTATGAATATACATATTTAGGTGTAACTTTCGACATAACAGGGAAGGACGACAAAGAAATAAATAAACGTATCACACAAGCTAGACGGATAATTGGGTGTTTAAATGGGATATTTTGGAGTAAGGAAATCGGAAAACATAGAAAATATAATATCTACGAAACCCTCATAAAGAGCAGCCTATTATATGAGTCAGAAACGTGGCGAATAACAGAAAACAACAAAAGACGATTAGAAGCTGTAGAAATGGATGTATTCAGAAGATCGTTAGGAATCAGCAGAAGACAAAGAATACGAAATGAGGACGTACGTCTTCAAATGGGGATAGAAGGCTCCTTAATAACGGACATCGAGAGAAAACAATTAGTGTGGTACGGGCATGTTCAGAGGATGGAAGAGAAAAGACTTCCCAAGAATGTAATGAACTGGATGCCGCCTAATCGTCGAAAACGCGGAAGACCTAGGAAAACATGGAAAGAAGGAATAGCTAAGGCGATGAGCTCACGAGACCTGAGAGAGGGCCAATGGGACGATAGGAAGAGATGGAAGTTAGACATCGGACAACGTCGAAAGACGTTTTAAAACCGATATATATATATATATATATATATATATATATATATATAACACGATACAGGCTCCGGAGTATATACAAGTGACCAATTTTGTGATTGGATATTATTCAGAGCGTCTCATAGATGAACCCTATTGATATTCAGTTCACTAAAGCTAGTACAACAGGGGCTATCGTACTTGAAGTACGATTGATCAATTTTATGATTGAATATTGTTTAAGGTGTCTCACATATGTACACTATCGATTTTCATTTGACTAGAGCGAGTACAGTGGGTCCTATAAAACCAGATATACTACATTTTTGCTTATTTTTGTAGAAATTCCGGTTTGTTAGCACGATACATCCCCCAAAGTGTATACAAGTAACAATTTTATGATAGAATATTGTTCAGGGCCACAGATTCGGAAAAGAAAGTTTCAATATTTAAAACCGTTTATTTTTAGAAGTAACACGGTAGTTTTATTTTGAATAACCAGAGTAGCACCAAATCTTTTTATTGCCATTTCAAAAAAACGACTCTCTCCTGATCTTCATCAACATAGATATCCTGGACAGAATCATCTTACATTTTGAAACTGCTATCGTGATCTCAATAGTATAATTTTTCCTCTTCATCAATGAATGAATCCAATCCCAATCCCTAATCGCTTTCATATTAATGTACATTATCTTCATCAAAAAGGTCGTGTAAAACTTATAGATAGTCCTGTTCTTTCAAAACTTTTGACCTCAAAATAATATGAAATTATTCCAACGCTGTTTATTTGGCAACAAACTTTTAGCGTATTGAAATGTGCAAGATGAAATAAATTGAACAATATTTACATGACTAGACGCGCTGGTGAAATAAGTTCACCCACTTAAATCACGTTGATTTTTAGATTTCCAGATGATGTATCCGTACTTATAGGCAGTCAAACCTTAACTGAAATGCTTTTCGTAAGTCAGTTGAAAGGTACTGGGCATACAGGAATACAGAAGTGGTGTGAGTGGTGAACGAAGTATATTTTCCTCATTTAAGATGACTATAACGGTGCAATGATATAGAAAACCAGGAAAAGTATACCTGCTGACCTGTACAATTATTACTTAAGAAGACAGTTAGAAAATGGAGAACTCACTAGATTCATCTGTTCATCAACCAATTCATATTATGGGTTTCTCAAGTGTCTTCTAGTTTCCAATTCTTCAAGTGAATCCTGTTCTTGTTTCTTATCACAAATATGTAGTACTTCTAATTCTGTGTTAGGTGTCAATGAATGTTTGGTGTTAAGTAGATATTTTGCGTAGTCGGGTTTATCTGGTTGTTTTAATCTGTATGCTCGTAAGTGTTTACTGTATCGGATTCCGACAATTCTAAGGGTTTGATCCACATAAACAGCATTACATTCTGGACATTTAAGTTTATATATACCAGAATTCTCTATTGGGGATATTTTTGTTTTCAAATTTACCAATTTTGTACTCATACTTTCTTACTTTCTTTGTTAACGCTGACCATTTGATTCAAACACTTAGATGTTTCGAGATCCGATACAGTGAACACTTATGAGCATACAGATTGATGCAACCAGATAAGTCCCACTACGCAAAACATCCTCTTGACACCAAATATTCATTGACAACTAACACAGAACTAGAAAAACTATATGTTTGTGATAAGAAACAAGAACTGGATGTCCTTGAAGAATTGGAAATTAGGAGACACTGAAGAAACTCGCACTATGAAGTCGTCAATGGACAGTTAATTCCAGTGAGTTCTCCACTTTTCAACTGTGCTCTTAAGTGATAATTGTAAAGACCAGCAGATATAGTTTTCCTGGTTTTACACATCATTGCACATTTATACTCATCCTAAATGGGAAAAAATATATCTAGGACATCTCCATAGGGCTAATAATATCTATGCTTCGATATTTATGATATCATATCTTCTTTTTTTTATTATTATATATCAAGTCAATAACAAGGTAGGTAGATCACTTCTTGGTCTAGCCGTAGGCATCAAATGAAATGTATCTTCTGTCATTCTGACGATGATAATTAGTATCGGAACAATTGTTAGATTTCCTTTTACCAATATATTGTGGAATTATCTACAAATAGTTAGTTTCGTTTGAAACAGTAATTTGAGTGGATTCCACAAAGTAAGGGTCGAGACAGTGAATAGAAACATATTGATCAGACGACAAAGACATATTCAAAACCTTCGGAAACGAATAAGAGCACGATTCAGAAAGGAATATATAGCAGAACTGGTTAACTGTGGATGACGAAAGCGATGTGAATTAGTAGCCAGCGAAATGTTTCTCATTGGTATCAGACGAACAGATTGGAAAATGGGGAAGGTATTACCAGTATACCAAGGAAGAGATGGAATTTCGAGAGTAGCGAAAGTGGACAAAAAGTCTGGCGAATTCTTACGAGCTTTCCAACGTCTGTCTAAAATGGAATTAATAGATTCAATAAGGTTAACGGCAAATCGAACTGGTCAACAAAATTTGAAAAAAAACAGAAGACAAAGTGATGAACACAGAAAGAACCCGAAGGAACGAAGATGAAGAGGAGAAAAGGAAAATCTCAACAAGAACAGGACGTGTGATAAAGCCATCAGATCGTTATGGCTTTTGATAATTTCGGGGGTGGGTAGGAGATTATTAGATATAAATTCAAATGTTATATTGTTTTATCAATTATTCTCTGCATATAGACTTACAATTGATGTTTTTCCATAGTAATGTCATAATAATAAACTGTCAAGTATTTTCAATCTACAGCTTTTCAAAGATAATAAAGTAAAGATTAAACAGTTAAAAGTAACTTCTAATAAACAAACGAAAAAGCTTATTTAAACAAAAAATTCCTTCACTCAGTTCCCATTTTATATCAGTATAAGAGTCAGGAACATCCGATTAATTATAAATAATTCGGTTATAAATGTTCTCAGATACGTTGGAATATGTTTAAAACGAACGTAATAGTCCCAAATTGAATTACACGGTACACTTATTTTTCTTGAATGTAGAAGCTTAACCAAAACAAAATATCCTCTAAACGTTTCTATAACGTTGTATTTAGAGCCTGGAAGTATGGTTGATTTAATTAGCCGCATTATCGTCAATGTTATTTGGAATTATACCTGTCTCGCCTCTGCAAATCTAATTATTCGGGTCTTTATAACGATGCAGACAAACAAACAACAAAACAGAACAAGAGAAATTCAATTTATTTGTAATTGTGTTGAGAATGTATTGTCGACGGATTTCGGAAGAGAATAATATTTGAGATGATTTAAATTCAGATTTTTTCTCACTTAAGATGAAGTGCTCTATTAGTGATCACTTAAGCAAATATTTTAGACATTTCGTATTGCAAAATGTGTACCAAATGATCTATAGTTTTTTTAAAAACTGTTTTAGATAGATTTAATCTTCTACTTTTTGAAAAGTCATGTACTCTTCAGATACATTATATATAAATAAAATAAATGCAATTTAATAGGAAAAAAATAAAAATAACCTATTTGAATCATGTGTTTATTAATAAAAAATAAACGAAATGAAAATATTGCCTTCCCTTCCCCACGTGATTGAAATAATTTAACTAGTTTTGGAAGATTAGACAAAGCTGCATCGTTTTTTAAATAATTCTTAAAGTATATAGTTTCATATTAGTGTTTTTAAATGAAACTCAAGGTCTCTAGTTAATTCCACAATATAATACAAGTTATTGAAAACTCGATAAATCAATATCATATTGATTTATCGAAACAATTGTCAATTTTTTAGAATTTTCAATAACTTGTATTATATTGTGGAATTAACTAGAGACCTTGAGTTTCATTTAAAAACACTAATATGAGCATATTCCACGAAGTGAGGGTCGAGACAGTCAATTTCATTTTATATATTTTCAGTATTGAATGGAAATAATTCGGTTGCTCTGATACCATTTTGAATAATATGAGCTTTATTTTTGAAACCATATAAAGATTTCACAAGGTGATCTGCAAAATCTTCCTTAGAAATTTTGGCCCCGCTGTTGTTCAAGCGCCAATTCTTAACGGTTTTCTTCCAAGCCATTTTCAGAGGTAAAAAAAATTGCAGCATCCAAAGGTTAAATAATATGGGTCGCATTAGGAAATAAAGCTATAAGATCAATTTTTTTCTGAACCAAATTTGCTTAATGGTAAAGTTGAATGTGAGGAATGACCGTCAACGAAGAGAACTACTGGAAGGAGAAATTTGTTTGTCAATAGCCATTGGTTAAAAGTATTAACCCGCAACGGCTACAATGCGGTATCGCATACGGCTAAGATATTTTATTCAAGAATATGTTTTGAAATCTTTTGAAGCCGGACCTGAATACACGAGTACCTTTCAAGTGCATCGAGGCGGAATGGTTAGTATGTGTCCGAGCTCTCACTAGGGACGGGCGTGTTTATAACAGACAAGTTTTGAGGTCTTGCGGTACGTGATACCGATTCGGAGACTAGGGCCCGTATTCCTAAACGCCCAGTAAGAGTTATTGGTCCCATAAAACCGCTATTGGTTCAATAAAATCGTTTTCCGCATTCAGAAAGGACCCGGTAAACTTATTGATTCAATAGCGCTATAGGTTCTATAAATACGACCGAATTATGCGTTTTCGTATTCCCAAACGTTCAATAGGCGTTATTGGTTTCATAAATCGACCCATAAGTTACAGATCGAACAATCTTCCAATACTGACGCTATAGGACCATTAGCGGTAATGTTGGAGTAGATGAAGCTACAGTTTTGATGTTTTTGTATGGTACTGTGCTGAAATCGATCGAATAAATTTATTATGAAAGGTAAGTAAATTGATAAATAATTATAAAATATGTATTACAGATGGTTATAATGTACTATTTGATCTTGATCGCTACTTATTGTAATCATAATCTTAAAAATATGTGCAGAAATAATAAAATTTCTGTGTTTGCAAATACAATAGTAGAAATATCTGGTACATTTGCGTCGTTATTTCTTTAATAAACTATGTATATAAATTCTTCATTTTGTAGCAATAAACTAAATGATCATTTTAATTTAGAAAAATATTTACTAAGGAAAAATATATTAGATAAATTTTTTTCCTAAATACATATTTTCTCATTCAAAATCATGAAATCCTCAAATCCTCCCTATTTATTTTTAAATAATATAATTCCCTACATTCGTTTCTATAGAATTACACCTACCCTATGGCAAAACCAGTAATTTATGTGTTTGAACATATTTACCATGAAATAATAGGATTTTTACCACATCATGGATAATAAAGGATATTGTTTTCCATACATATATTCACCATAGTACAAATGGTTTCTACTAAGAGTCATGATCGGGTACAACAACACGTTGCTTATTTATATTAACTTTAAATCCATACACTAATCGAGCAATGTGCTATGGTGCCTTATGAAAGTTTTTAGTTGAAATTATGATACCATGCCTGAGTGAAAAACAATATATTTCATGTGATCATGATGTTTTCAAATCATCAATGGATATTTATTTACAGTTTCAACTTAACTAATATTTTTTTCTTACAGATGGATTATCTTTTACCAAGATTTGCTACCCGCTTATTAGAGGGTTCGTCATCTTCTGAAGATGAGGTTGAACCTAAGACAAGAGAGTACAAGCGGCCAGATTATTTCACCCAATTAAATGAAGCCGATTTCAAACGGCGCTTTCGAGTTTCGAAGTAGTCTGCTAGGCGGATAGTTGATGTTATTGGACGCAAGTTGGAAAAACCTACGAAGAGAAATGGTGGCCCCACAATGCAAGTGCTAATTGCACTACGGTTTTATGCAACAGGGTGTTTTCAATTGGTAACTGGAGACTTCTTTAGTGCGTCCCAGCCAACAGTGTCAAGGATAGTGAATAAGGTGACTCTTGGACAATTACATAGACATTTTATTACCACTCCTGAAGACCTTAATGTAGCAGCAGAAGATTTTTTCAACATTAAAGGTTTTCCTCGTGTCATAGGTGCAATAGATTGTACAGATGTCAAAAGAACCTCACCTGGTGGTGAAAATGGAGAAGTATTTAGGAATCGAAAAGGATGTTTTGGTATTAATGTCCAAATGGTTTGCGATGCAAAATTATCCATCTCGCATGTTGTTGCAAAATTGCCAGGCTCAACACATGATTCCACCATTTTTAGTGACTGTTATCAACGTGTACAGTTATAAAATGAAGAATTTGGACAGAAATATATTCTCGGGGATGGTGTATATGCGTGTAAAAGGTAACAATGTAATAAATAAGAATATAAAAATATTACCTACCTAGAATTATACATATTTCTTTTGAAGATATGCTATATTTGTATATAAAAAGATGAATTTAATTCAGTCAATAGTCTTCTGTCCCATTTAATAGTGAGATGTACGAGTATATCAACCCGCAATTATCTACTTATGTCCATATATACTCAAAAAGCTGGACCAACTGAACTCAGTTTCTCTCACAATCAGACTTATCTTTTCAATAAGTAAAGTACATGTTATTTCATTTCTTAGGTATTTGTTTATTTCGTTGTTAAACCCAACCACACCAGCAGAACAGAAATACAACAAGGCACATTGCTCTACCAGAAATACAATAGAAAGGTGCTTCAGCATTTTAAAAAGAAGATTTCCTTCTCTACCTGTAGGGATGTCCATCAATATGAAAACAGTGATTACTGTCACTGCTGTTCTCCACAATATCTGTCTAGGTGAAAGTGATTTTTTAGAAGACAAAAAAGAAGAAGTTGAATAAGATCCAAATGATGGTGTCATAGAAAATAGGAATAATGTTGATACTGCAGTGAGAACTTCTTTAATAAACACTGTATTTAGCGAATAAAGTATTCTATGAAATTTAATGCACTCTTGTTTTATTCTTTATTAAAAATCTTTTTTCCTAAGATAGTTGCTTGATTTCAATGAAGAACTTTATTTTATTGATAATTCCTGCGAAACTTTTTAAGGGTGAACAGACCCTTAGTTGGTAAAAATGTATTAGTTGTGATATTTTATTAAGTTAAATTTCTTATTTTCCATTTAACCTTTTACTCCTATTATTTACTTCCATCGTCTGTACTTATTATAATACAGAATTTCAGGCAGGATTACAAATGTATAGCCCGTACACATACATATTAATCTTATGGAAAGGTGTCACAAACTCAATGTGAATGGGCTATGGTACAATATAAAAAAATCTGGAGTGGTCTCCACTTAACCTTTTCATATGCAGATTCTTTATCGATTAAATCGTTATTACTCTGAAATACTTTTCCTCAGGAGTGTGCCCATGGGGGGATTTTTGGGGAATTTTTTTATGGACGTCTTTGCTAAGAGAAAGTTGTGGGAAATTGCATTTGAAACAACTTTTATTTATAAATTCTTTCCATAAAACTATACGTTTATTACAACTACACACCTATGAAATTAAAGTTGGTACTTTAATATTCCTTTTGCATTAATATAATGTAAGTGCGAATTGAACAATATAACTTATCATCAGCTACCCTTTTTTGCGTTCCGCTTCATTTCATCATATAATGCTTGGAGTTGCCCCGCATTTCTAACTCCCGTCTTCTGCAAAGAATTACGAGTAATACGTGTTTACCACGACGTCATACGTGGCTTTTTTAGCTTTCACCGAGATACCGTCGATTTTTTTATTTTCTATGACACTCTCGTGACTTCACAATGGCATATAACTCAGCCCATTCGTCTTCCGTGAATATACGGGAACGCTTCCTCTTATTTTTTTCTTCCATTACACACTTAAATGAACAAACTGAACCAGGGAACGATCGAATGGAAATGAACAATATGAATTAATAGTTTGTGATTATTGCATATCGTTAAAAACGCATGCGCAATGGTTAAATTCCATTGTTACACATCGAAGATACTAAAATTTCCCTAGATTTTATGAAGCCCATAGATATTGATTCTATAAATCGACCAATAGTTATCGACTCCATAAATAAGCGATAGGAATACCATTTACAGTTATGGAACCAATAAATTTTATCGAACCAATAGTTATAGACCGACTTATGGATGCTTTAGGAATACGAGTCTAGGTGTACTAAAATTTGATGGTTAAAGGTATCTTGTTAACCTAAAATTTGTTACGTTCCTGGCGGTTCTTTAATTACTGCTTGTAAAATTTCAACACAAACTGGCCCATTCAAAATACACCCTGATGATCCGGAATTTGAAGAATGGTATCTAAATATTTTAGAAGAAGGTGACAATAGTGGTGAAGATCCTGACTATGTTATCGAAAGTGATTCCAATACCGAATCCTAGATATCTGGAGATGAAGATTATTTTGAACTTTTGGTGGAACCTGTTCAGCAGCAAGAAAACCAAGCAGGTCAAAACCAAGAAGAAAACAATAGAGACTGCAATTACGGTCGTGGAAAAACAAATAAAACCAAGTGATCAGTGGTCTTGAATTTCATATATTTACACCTATACCATGTTTTAACATTCTTTCGATGTATTTATTGGTTAATTGGGAGTATGAAATTTTTTTCAATTTTTATATAATTAATGGTTCTTCGCGAACTTCTTTTATAAGAAATTAAACTTCAAAAGCTTTCCTTTTTTTCCTACGTTTCGAATCCAATTTCGTTATAAGACAATCTGCTTCAATACCTTATAACAATAAAAACGTTTTCTATTTTTATTTAAAGATGATATTAACATTATTTAATCAAGATTGAAAATATAAAATTGAGAGTTTACAACAAACATCAGTTAAATATCCCTATTATTTCTTATATTACAAAGCTCAAAATTGAAAAACTCACCAGCTACTTTAACATATCCATTTTGGTTTTTTTAAAAACAATTATAGTTAAACATACATATAAAACGAGGACAGTGAACTTTTTAAATTCATCTAAGTCCTTTTCAGAATGAAATTGTGGTAATTTTTATGGTCTACATATTTCCATTGCTCAATTCATTTTATATTTCAAATAGGTAGAGAAAACTTTACTGGATGTATTGCTGGCGATACGAATTTATTTCTTTATAAACGCAAAAACACCAAAATAATAAAACATTTTAGTACGGTTGTAGATGATATATTGAAACGGGAAGGTGGAGACATCACAAGTTTGAAATTAAATTTTGTTTAGTAGATTGCTATATATTTATTATCCAATTTATCTACATCATCACGAAAATTAAGTGAATTGTTAGTTTTTTTAATGTGAATCATTTCTTTGATACATCTTTTATGAAAATTGGTTTCAGTATCCAAAATCTGAAAACTGTTGAAATTAAATTCATGGCCAGTATTAAAAGAATGACTGGACAGAGCTGTATTATTTTCTACATTCTTGACATCATTTTGGTGGTTACGTAGTCTATTTTGCAAGTATTGTGAGGTTTGTCCTATATATGATTGGTTGCAGTTGTTACATTCAATTTTATAAACTGTATTGGGTGTTTCTGTTTTTGGAATAGCAGGTTTGAAGTTAGGGAAAAATTGTTTAGTTTTATTTAGCGTTTTGTCGGCAATTTGTATATTGAAAGGTTGGCAAAAATTCTTGATTTTTCTGTTAACATTAGGGATGTAGGGTAAAGCAATGTATATGTTATTATTTTTATTATTATCGTTATCATTATTATCATTTCTATAGTCTACTTTTTGATTTGAATTTGTGTTATAATTATAGTTATTAAGATTTGTTGTAATATTGTTATTAGGATTTGTTGCAATGTTGTCATGATTACTATTGTGGTTGTAGTTATTTTGATTTGTGTTGTTATTCGTTGATTTGGAATTATAAATCGTATGTATTCTATTTTTAATAATAGGTTCAAAAAACTTTTTTGGGAAATTATTCTTTATTAAATTTTTTTTCTTCTTTTTAATGTTATTTGTTCTAATTATAGGGTGTGAAAGCTTCATGGCTCTATCTGTTAGGCTATTAACAACACTTTTTTATATTTTTAAGGGACATTAGATTTAAAATTCAAATATCTTTCAGACCAGATACTTTTTGTATACCAATTTGTGATACTTTTTCTTTGTGAGTTGTGAGTGATATTATTATCAAGGAAATTTATTGATTTATTATTTTCTTGTTCAATTGTAAATTGGATTTCATTATTGTAGCAGTTGAATTTGTCAAGCATATAATTTGATTTCTTTTTGGGTAAACATGCAATACAATCATCCACGTATCTTTTAATAAATAAGGGTTGAAAATGAAGATCATTCAATACATCTCTCTCCAAATCCTACATTACTAAATTGGCTATACTGGTAGAAATAGGTGAGCCCATGGCAACGCGAAAAATTCGCCGAGCCGTTGTAAATTTAATTTGGCTAACCTGTCGACTGAGAGAAGTCACAGCGCTGTCGGAACCGAGTTAAGAATTTCAGTCCTCCATTTGCCGTCAAGGTGTGAACACACATCTGAACAAAAGATATTTGCATGTGCTCTGGGAGCCATAACGCTATTTCACGGAAAGCCTGATAAATTTTACATAGGGGAAGAAAATATCGCTCGATTTAACTAATCGAAGGTCTGACCCAATAATATACTGGACCAGGGGGTGCCGATGACCGAAGGATTCCAGTAGAATTGATGGATTTAAGAAAACACGTGGAAAATTCCCGTAGACGGCGTTAGCTGGTAGGATTCAATAAAAGGTAAATGGTTGAAAGATACTTTCTCGGAATTAACAGATTTGTAGGCAATTTAACGTAGAAATTCTGCTTGATTCGTAATTTATTGGAGTTTGTAATCTGGGTTCGCGGGATAGATTCGTTATAATTTTATAAATTCTTATTAATTCATATTCTACATGGCTTTATATTTTGTTGAAATAAGAATATATCACAGGGGTTGTATAAACATTCAGGGATGTGTCCAACGACGTAGTTTTTATATTATGGGTTTTTATTGGTATCGTAGTTTTTTTGCTAAGCGGAAAAAAACCAGTCATATAGTTTTTATTTTCAGAGTAGGTGGCTTTTATACAGTTAAAAGTCATGAGGTGTAATTATTTGCGAATTTCGGGTATAGTTATTATAGTCAGTATGATGGGATATTACGGGGGTACGTCGAAAAGTTGACCGGGGTAAAATGTAAACCCTATGTAGAGGCTAATTCGTTTCTCTATTTTAGGGGGGTTTTAGTATATGGACATAAAAACGCTGATTGGAATTTAATGGGTCGGTGAGACCAGTTCCAGGAGGCCTGGATAAATCTGGAGGAATTTCAGTTCCTGTTCTGGTGCCGGGAAAGGAAAGGTTACAGTTTTCCTTTCTTATTTCTTTAAACTCAGTAGTAAATTCACATCTATGCTTCACAAATTACCGTTTTTTTTATATTAAGTTTTATTTATTTTTTTTTCCTTACTTGAATTTTGTATTTAAAATATTTTGAAATCTTGCGCATAGATTAAGATACGCTGGAACACTTGGTACGTACCTAGTATAGCGGTATTTAGTAGTTTTTTTTTGCCTATTTCTAATGGTTTCTTGTATATAATTTTGCGCCGTATATAATTTTGAGCTGTATATTCTCCAGCAACGCTAAACTCGTTGTAATTTAAATTTCTGGCTTATGCAACCATTATATTGGTATAAATTGCGGAAGTGTGAACCCTTGTAACTGTACATTGGTGTTTTTTGGACATATATATAATATATTATCGTTGTAATTTTGGAATTTTGTACATGAACAATTTGATCGATTCTCTAGAATCCTTGCTTTGAGACATCGGTGTAGTTTGGGGCCCTCAGCTCTACTGCACCCTGAGATTACAGCCTTCAGCTGAGCTCAGACGATTTTTTTTTATAATATTTTTCTTTTGGTAATGATATTGTATCATATATTTTGAAAAGAGACCTTTGGTCCACCAAGATTAATTAAAATTTCAATCAGGGTGTATTTGCTGACTTTTATTTATTTATGATAATTTACCTATCAGTTTAACCTTTGGAGTGTGTAGTGAGTGTTGTTAACCCACTGAGGAGTTGTGGGCTAACTTAGGAAGTCTTGGGTGCTTGCCAAAACTTCTCTGGCGCCCTTTATGTATACTCAATAATTTTTTCGAAGAATCCACCCCTTCTTCGACTCGAAGCTAGTCGACTGGCGAGCACGGGTTGTACCACGTGAGACAACCCGCATACCTATAACGAGCACTGTGAGGGTTTGTAGGTTTTTCTCGTTATATGTTTTTGGTGCCCATAACGTGGGGCCGTTAGTATTTTTTTTTGTTGTCAGCAATACATATCCTGTAATTTAAACTTAAACTTTTGAAATTAAATTTTTTTTAGCATCTTTGATTAAACTTAAACTTTAAAAATCAAAATTTCAGTTGTAGCCACTTGATTAAACTTGAACGTTTGATAAGTTAAATTTGCAGATTTATTTTCAGTTTATTTTTAGCACCAGATTTAAGTGTAATTGTTTTATTGGGGCGTACCTGGAAATAATTTCTCTTAATATGTTTTGATTGTGCCAGATTTAAGTGTTTTTAGTAAATCTGGGGTTGTGTTCAATTCGAAGGGAATTGTTTTATTGGACGTAATTTGTAAGCAACTTACCTTATTCTGTGAGATCATAATATATATCAAACTGAAAATTTTATAGTACAAATCAAAAAAGAGTTTATTGGTTCGTGGGCAACATTTATTTTCTTTTCATACTGATTGATTATTGGAATTTTGAAAAATTCAATATTGTAGATTTTATCTTTTTTTTAAACTTTGATAAATTTTCAACTTTTTCTTAGAAACTCAGTCATTGTAGATTTAACTTCAGTTATTGTATCTTTTGTAATCTATTGCACCAGATTTAATTGGGTTTTTTTTATAGTAAATCTGGGGATTGCTTAACTTTGAAGGTAATTGTTTCAATTGTGGGCGTAACCCGGAAATAATTTCTCTTAATTAGTTATTGATAGTGCCAGATTTAAGTGTTCGTAGTAAATCTGGGGTTTGAGGTCTTGAAGGGAATTGTTTTATGGGGCGTAAGTGGTAAACAAATTCACCTAATTTTGTTAAGCAGTGTTAAATATTAAATTGAAGTTTCAATACAGGAAACGGACAGATTGTTCATTGTTTGATGCGTTTTGTTTTTTTTTCTTCTTTTTCAGGTAGCAAGTGACTAAGAAGATTTCTGATATCGATATTATTGTTTCAATAAAAATTGTAATTTTGAAAATTTTATTTGATTATCTATTGTATAATATTTGTAATTTATAGATATTGTAAATTTAAAAGGTGAGTTACATATTGGGTCACACTGTGTATAAATTTTAGTATCAGAACAGTAACTGAATTCGTAAATACTTTGCTTTATGGTAAGTTTATTTGACTTTCGACGATTGTAGGCTGCATTGTGGGTTCGAACCTTAGCGGGTCGGTGTTTGGAAGTGGTGCCTTGGGCTTGTGGACTCCTGTATTTTGGAATCGCTTTTGAGGAAGGAACGTTGCGTCGGTTCGAGAAGTACACACTTCGTGGAAACTCTGTGGGTTGGAGATATTGTTTGGACAAATAGGGACTTTTGGACATTCGGTATCTGGATTTGGGTATTAAATTCCTTATTAGGTTTCAGTTGGAGGGAGACCATTTGAGGTACAGGTGTGTCGGTGAAGAATTATTGTTCCGCTAGGTTGGAAATTGGTTTGTTGCCTGGATTGCTTGTCAGATTAAACTTAAAAAGAAGAAATGTCTCGTAGGTTTGTGGTTAATCGGTTGGTTCAGGATGAGCTTGTGTATGAGTTGACAATACGTGGTATTGCAAGTGGCACGGTGTCTGAGATGCGGCGTAGTTTAACTTTAGCGTTGCAGGTAGAGAAGGAAGATGATAGTATAGATCCGCCAGAGTATCCGTATACAGCTGCCGAAGACTTGAGCGCAGTTGAGAATAAGTTAGATCAGATTGAGCCCGGTGTAGAAGAGTTCAACGAAACTCGTGTGAGTCGTAGTTTCCAGAAGTTACAGAGTCAGTTGGTGCATGTCATAGGTCGGTTGGAACGTGCGACTAATTTCGAAGCAGGTGATGCTGGTGTTCGACAGAGGGCAAAAGTAGATGAACTAATGGCTAAAGCTCTCTCCTTATACGAATCATTGGGAAGTAAGGCTTCTAGACATGAGCGTTCTCGTCAATCTCAACCCCCCCAATTGGAAATCCTCTCTCAACCTGGGCCGTCCTTTGCAAATTTGTCAACTATCCGTAGATCGACTCTCAATGAAGTCAGACCACTTCCTAATCCTGGTAATGCGTCGAGGAACTTGTCTAGTATTAAGACGATCTTGCCTAGCAAGTGGGGTTTGGTGTTTTCTGGAGATCCCAAAGGTATTTCACTATCGAGCTTCCTGGAAAAAGTGGAAGAGTATCGAGTTTCGCGTAATGTGGATAAGGAAATTTTGTTAGCTAGTGGTATCGATTTATTTTCTGGTAGGGCTTATCAGTTTTATTTAGCTTATAGAGAAGAGGTAAACTCTTGGGATGAGTTCGTGGATCTATTACGGGAAGAGTATTTATCGGTAGATTACAATGAGAAACTGTTCGAGGAAATCAAAAGGAGGACTCAAGGTCCGGACGAAAGCATGGGAATCTACTTGGCTGTGATGTCTGGTTATTTTAAAAGGCTGTCTTGCCCTATTTCAGAGGAGACGCAACTCAAAATTTTGTTGAGGAATATCGCGCCGTATTATCAAAATCATTTGGGTCTAGTAGAGGTTAATAGTGTGCGGGAATTGTTGACTCTGGGTCGTAGACTGGAAGCCAGAAAATCGGCTATTGAAAATTATAGTGTACCTTCGAGGAGATCGAATTGTTTGGAGCCAGACCTCGCGTATGTAACCTCGCAAGTGGAACCAGTGGCTGAGATCAGAGCGTCACATAACTCCATCTCGTCTTCCGCCCCTAGAGAGACGGTGTGTTTTCGTTGTAAACAGCCTGGACATCGGGCTGTAGGGTGTCTGCAGGCTGCCAGTGTAAAATATTGTTTTAAATGTAAAAAGGAGGGATACACAGTTAGAACTTGTCCTGTTTGCTCTCCCAGATCCAACCAGGGAAACGAACCAAGACGTGCTTGAATGATCGGGTAGAGTGCGTCAGTGAAAACCCCCCGGTCGATGATTTCCGTGTCGCCATAGATTACGTACTGGATCACGCTGCGAATGATGAACGTCCTTATCTTAAGATAGATATCCTAGGGAAAACTTTATTAGGACTTTTGGATTCGGGCGCTTCAAGAACTGTTTTAGGAGGTAAGGGATATGAGGTAATTTCTTGTTTAGGGTTGACTTTGGATAAAAGTAGGACGACTAATTGTACAGTGGCAAATGGTAATGTGTTACAGAGTATTGGAACCGTAGTGTTGCCCGTGGTTTTGAGGGGTCGTATGCGGTTGATTGAGGCTCTGGTTGTCCCTGAATTAACTCATATTTTGATCCTTGGTATAGATTTTTGGAATTTGATGGGCGTCGTCCCAGATCTTCGCCATGACGAGTGGCATTTTTCGGCAGATCCTGTGTTGATAAATAGTGTGAAACATGTGTCATCTAGAACGGTACTCACTCCTTTGGAACAGCAGAGACTTCAAGCGGTGATTGATAGGAATATGGAGATTATGGGAAAAGGTCTAGGGTGTACCGATAGAGTAGAACACGTGATAGTGACTTCTAGTCCCCCCATCAAGCAGCGATATTATAGGGTCAATCCCATTGTACAGAGGCATATCGATGCTGAATTGGATGAGATGCTGCAGTTAGGTGTTGTAGAACCCAGCAATAGTCCGTGGGCTTCTCCAATTTTGTTGGTCAGGAAGAAGGATGATTCCTATCGATTTTGCGTTGATTACAGGAAGTTGAATGCTGTCACTGTTCGAGATAGCTACCCTCTTCCCCTGGTAACGGATACTTTAGAGAAGTTGCGTGAGGCTAAATATTTGTCTAGTTTAGATGTCAAGTCCGCTTATTGGCAAGTTCCGGTAGCCGAATCTTCAAGGCAATACACGGCTTTTACGGTACCTAATAGGGGTCTATTCCAGTTCAAACGACTACCATTTGGTTTACATAATGCCCCAGCTACCTGGCAGAGGCTTATAGACAATGTTTTAGGCCATGATCTTGAACCGCATGTTTTTGTCTATCTTGACGACGTGGTTATTTGTACGCAAACTTTCGAAGAACATGTACGGGTACTCGAAGAGGTTTTTAAGAGGTTAGCGGATGCTAAAATTACTGTTAGCGTGGATAAGTGTCAGTTCTGTCGTCCTGAAATGAAGTATCTTGGGTATGTAGTTGATCGTTTTGGGTTGCATGTGGATCCGGATAAGGTGAAGGCAATGTTGGAGTTACCGACTCCTCGTAATATTACGGAAGTTCGTCGTGTGGTTGGAACCTTCTCCTGGTACCGGAGATTTATACCTAATTTTTCAACCATCATGGTCCCCATTACGGGTCTTCTGAGGAAAAATCGTCCTTTTGTGTGGTCTTCTGAATGTGAGTCTTCGTTTCGTCGTGTTAAGGAATGTTTGGTTTCTGCGCCGATTCTTACGTGTCCCGATTTTAATAAACCCTTTGTTGTACAGACCGATAGTAGTGGTTATGGTTTAAGGGTTGTGTTGAGTCAGCCTCACGAGGATGGTGACAAGGTTATTTGCTATTTAAGTAGATCTCTTACTCGCCAAGAACGGCATTTTTCCACCACTGAACGCGAATGTCTCGCTGTGGTTTGGGCACTTGAACAACTTCGGCCTTATTTAGAGGGTGTTTCTTTTACCGTCATTACGGATCACTATAGCCTACTGTGGCTACAGAAGTTGCAGAGTCCGAAGGGTCGTCTAGCCCGATGGGCAGTCAAAATGCAACAGTATAGCTTCCAAATTATACATCGCAAAGGTCGTGAACACGTGGTACCAGATGCTCTTTCTCGGTCCGTCCCTGTGGTCGATGAGGTGTCTGTAGAGGTTTCATCTGAAGAGGTACCGCCCCCTCTGTTTGATACAACCAATGATAAGTGGTATTGTAAGATGGTGAAGAATGTCGCTAGTAATCAACTTAAATTCCCGGATTGGCGTGTGAAGGATAATCTCCTCTTCAAACATGTTGTCAATAAGTACACACAACCGCTGTCGCCTGGTGAATCTTGGAAACTGGTAGTTCCCAAGGCTGGTAGGTCGCGTATAATCATGGAAGCCCATGTCCCTCCCACATCTGGACATACGGGTATCTTTAAAACCTTCCACAGAGTAGCTGAGCGTTTTTACTGGCCGAAAATGAGGGTTGACGTCGCTAGGTATGTTAATCGTTGTGAGGTGTGTGCGGCGCATAAGGTGTCACAAGGTAAACCTGTTGATAAGATGGCGTCTCATCCAAAGCCTAGCAGGCCGTGGGAAATGATTTGCACAGATCTGATGGGGCCTCTTCCTAGGTCGAAACGAGGTAATTCTTTCATCCTTGTCGTTACGGATTATTTGACCAAGTATGTGCTGATATACCCACTTAGAACAGCGTCGGCAGCGGCCGTTGCCCGTAAGATTGAAGATGAAGTATTTCTTGTATATGGGGTACCCAAGGTGATTTTGTGTGATAATGGTCCCCAATATCGTAGTAATCTTTTCCGAAGTTTAGCTTCCCGATATAGCTGTCGTATCAAGCTGAATGCCAATTATCATCCGAGGGCTAACCCGTGTGAAAGAGTTAACCGTGTGATTAAGACTATGATGGCTTCCTATGTCTCGGATAATCATCGTTGTTGGGACGAGCATCTCGCTCAGATAGGATGTGCGATTAGAACATCTACTCATGAAGTCACGAAGGTAACACCGTATTTCGCTAATTTTGGTAGGTCTATGCTGTTGTCTGGGGCCGATTATGTTGATAATTCAGATTTAGATCTGGGAGATAGTGTGAGAACTCCCGAGAGTAGTCGTAATGAGAGTTTTAGGAAATTGTTCGCCGACATCAGGAAACGGTTAGAGGATGCCAATCAGAAGGCTTGTGATAGCCATAATCTGCGGCGTAGGCATGTTGAGTATCTCCCGCACGATTTAGTGTGGAAGAGGAATTTTGTCCTTTCGGATGCTGCGAGGTATTACACGCGTAAGCTAGCGCCTAAGTATATAGGGCCCTACTCGATAGCTAAGAGGGTATCTCCGTGGACGTATGAGTTACACGATAAGGATGGAGCTACGGCAGGAGTATGGCACTGCAAGGACTTGAAACCATACTCTACGCAACCGCCTGACGATGAAAATTAACCTTTCCGGGTTAATTTTCTTTGACGAAAGGGGGGGAATCTGTAACGCGAAAAATTCGCCGAGCCGTTGTAAATTTAATTTGGCTAACCTGTCGACTGAGAGAAGTCACAGCGCTGTCGGAACCGAGTTAAAAATTTCAGTCCTCCATTTGCCGTCAAGGTGTGAACACACATCTGAACAAAAGATATTTGCATGTGCTCTGGGAGCCATAACGCTATTTCACGGAAAGCCTGATAAATTTTACATAGGGGAAGAAAATATCGCTCGATTTAACTAATCGAAGGTCTGACCCAATCATATACTGGACCAGGGGGTGCCGATGACCGAAGGATTCCAGTAGAATTGATGGATTTAAGAAAACACGTGGAAAATTCCCGTAGACGGCGTTAGCTGGTAGGATTCAATAAAAGGTAAATGGTTGAAAGATACTTTCTCGGAATTAACAGATTTGTAGGCAATTTAACGTAGAAATTCTGCTTGATTCGTAATTTATTGGAGTTTGTAATCTGGGTTCGCGGGATAGATTCGTTATAATTTTATAAATTCTTATTAATTCATATTCTACATGGCTTTATATTTTGTTGAAATAAGAATATATCACAGGGGTTGTATAAACATTCAGGGATGTGTCCAACGACGTAGTTTTTAGATTATGGGTTTTTATTGGTATCGTAGTTTTTTTGCTAAGCGGAAAAAAACCAGTCATATAGTTTTTATTTTCAGAGTAGGTGGCTTTTATACAGTTAAAAGTCATGAGGTGTAATTATTTGCGAATTTCGAGTATAGTTATTATAGTCAGTATGATGGGATATTACGGGGGTACGTCGAAAAGTTGACCGGGGTAAAATGTAAACCCTATGTAGAGGCTAATTCGTTTCTCTATTTTAGGGGGGTTTTAGTATATGGACATAAAAACGCTGATTGGAATTTAATGGGTCGGTGAGACCAGTTCCAGGAGGCCTGGATTAATCTGGAGGAATTTCAGTTCCTGTTCTGGTGCCGGGAAAGGAAAGGTTACAGTTTTCCTTTCTTATTTCTTTAAACTCAGTAGTAAATTCACATCTATGCTTCACAAATTACCGTTTTTTTTATATTAAGTTTTATTTATTTTTTTTTCCTTACTTGAATTTTGTATTTAAAATATTTTGAAATCTTGCGCATAGATTAAGATACGCTGGAACACTTGGTACGTACCTAGTATAGCGGTATTTAGTAGTTTTTTTTTGCCTATTTCTAATGGTTTCTTGTATATAATTTTGCGCCGTATATAATTTTGAGCTGTATATTCTCCAGCAACGCTAAACTCGTTGTAATTTAAATTTCTGGCTTATGCAACCATTATATTGGTATAAATTGCGGAAGTGTGAACCCTTGTAACTGTACATTGGTGTTTTTTGGACATATATATAATATATTATCGTTGTAATTTTGGAATTTTGTACATGAACAATTTGATCGATTCTCTAGAATCCTTGCTTTGAGACATCGGTGTAGTTTGGGGCCCTCAGCTCTACTGCACCCTGAGATTACAGCCTTCAGCTGAGCTCAGACGATTTTTTTTTTATAATATTTTTCTTTTGGTAATGATATTGTATCATATATTTTGAAAAGAGACCTTTGGTCCACCAAGATTAATTAAAATTTCAATCAGGGTGTATTTGCTGACTTTTATTTATTTATGATAATTTACCTATCAGTTTAACCTTTGGAGTGTGTAGTGAGTGTTGTTAACCCACTGAGGAGTTGTGGGCTAACTTAGGAAGTCTTGGGTGCTTGCCAAAACTTCTCTGGCGCCCTTTATGTGTACTCAATAATTTTTTCGAAGAATCCACCCCTTCTTCGACTCGAAGCTAGTCGACTGGCGAGCACGGGTTGTACCACGTGAGACAACCCGCATACCTATAACGAGCACTGTGAGGGTTTGTAGGTTTTTCTCGTTATAAAATCTGAATTTTATTTGAAGACTGTAGATTGTAAACAAAGTTTAATTCCTTTGGAAAATTCATTTGAAGGTAGTGAAGTAAATTTTCTGATCTCATCCCAATGTCTTTCAATACTCTTAATTGCAAGGCTTATAGAAATGTTAGTATATAGAGAAACAAGGATGTGATCATCAGGAACAACTTGACTCTATAAAATCACAAAAATCCCATGAATCTTTAATATGATATTGATATTTACCAACAACATTGGAAATACAGTTCGAAAAAAACAATGATAGTAGGAGAACTAATACAATTAATTATGGGTCTGAGAAGTATATTAGTTTTATGTAACTTAGGTAGTCCATATATATATATATATATATATATATATATATATAATAAAGAGATTCATGGGTAATTCACGCAAAATAAAGGGCTACTGAAATAGAGTGGTAACCGTAGACATGCATGTTTCTGGCTCATTTTGCATGTCTACGGTTACCACTCTATTTCAGTAGCCCTTTATTTTGCGTGAATTACCCATGAATCTCTTTATTGTTAACATATCACGCGATATTCCTACATCTTCTTTGTTATTATATATATATATATATATATATATATATATATATATATATATATATATATATATATATACAGGGTCTCCCGGGACTAATGGGAAAAAAGTCAGGAGCGTATAATCTGAGCCAAAATAATGTTAGTACTTCATATAAACTTTTTCTATGCAGGCCCTCGTTTTCGAGTTATAGGCATCCAAAGTTTTAATTTTGAATTTGGTTTTTATTTTTATTCTTTGTACTAGTTATTTGATCTTTATAAAATTCACGGCAAAGCTATAATGTACGTGTATGTTTATTTTGGAAAAGTTAACAGATTTATAGTAGTGCCTTGAAGCCAGGGACGGACTACTCGCAATGGTTAGTGGTCCAAAAATTTTGCAGGGATGGCACACCCTGTATGAAATTATCGAAATTCACTTCCCCACACATTAAGCTAACGAAAAGGTACTCTTGCTGGAATTCGATAAAATAAGCCGTTTGGCTAATATTTACTGTTTTATTAATGCACTACGTACACATTTACTTAACTAACTTATTAATACGATGTCGAATATTTACCTACAGTACTACAAAAAAATAATTTGATGATAGCAGATGATAAAAACATTAAGAACTTATTCAATGGGAATTAAATAGGTACCCAAACAACGTAATTAGTTGATTTTAATCAAAATTACGAACTCAGCATCATTAAATCATTAAGAAAACCTAAAAAACACAAGTTATAAAACATTGGACTAAAACTAATTCCTAAACAACAACAAAATCTAACGTTATTCTAATAAATGTTCAATATGAGCTCCTCCTACTTCCACGCACATTCTAAGTCTACGAAGGTTGTTTCTTTGCACTTGAAAGAGCAATCCCACATTATTTCTAATAACATTGCAGTGTAACACAATTCTGTCTATTAAATCTTGCCTTGTTTGCACAGGTGTTGCGTATACCTTATTTTTGAGATAACCCTAGAGAAAGAAATCCATAGAATTAACGTCTGATCGCGGTGGCCATTGAAAAGGGCCTCCACGACCAATCCATCTATTAGGAAACCTTGTGTGTAAATGCTGTCGTACATCTACACTGAAATGAGGAGGGGCCCCAACATGCATGAACCATAAATTCCTACGAGTTTGCAGTAGCACATCATCAAACAGGTTCCATAACTCATTTTGGAAAAACTCCAAATATCTCTGGCCGGTCAAAGTACCGTCAATAAAGTATGGCCCTATCAAATGATTGCCAACTATTTCTGCCCAAACTTTAACCATGAATCTATGCTGGCTCCTAGTTTGAATTTATGACTCCATCTCTGGTGAAACCGGATTCGTTCGTAAAGAGAACGTTACTAATAAATGTATTGTCTGCTTGTTGTTGTCGCAGAAACCACTGGCTATACTCAAGTCGAGCAGGATAATCAGCCACTGTCATACGGTGTACTTTTTTCATGTGAAAAGGATATAACAGCTGTTCTTTTAGGATGCGATGAACAACTGATTTCGGGACGTTATGTTCTCTTGATAATTTTCATAAACTCGTTGATGGTTCATTATCAACTGCATTTAACAAAAGTTTTTACCAACTTTCCAATTAATAAGTCGTTAATGTTTTTTATTTTCTGCTATCGTTAAATTATTTTTTTGTAGTACTGTAAGTACATCTTGGACATCGTATTAATAAGTTAGTTTTACCTCGTGTACTTATAAAAATGGTGAATGCGTAAATTGGTACGTAGTGCATTAATAAAACTGTAAATATTAGCCAAACGGATTATTTTATCGAATTCCAACAGGAGTACCTTTTCGTTAGCTTAATGTGTGGGGAAGTGAATTTCGATAATTTCATACAGGGTGTGCCATCCCTGCAAAATTTTTGGATCACTAACCATTGCGAGTAGTCCGTCCCTGGCTTCAAGGCATTACTGTAAATCTGTTTACCTTACCAAAATAAACATTCACGTATATTATAGCTTTGCCGTGAATTTTATGAAGATCAAATAACTAGTACAAAAAATAAAAATAAAAACCAAATTCAAAATTAAAACTTTGGAGGCCTATAACTCGAAAACGCGGGCCTGAATAGAAAAAGTTTATATGGAGTACTAACATTATTTTGGCTCAGATTATACGCTCCTGACTTTTTTCTCATTAGTCCCGGGACAACCTGTTAATATATAGAGGTGCAAATCCATTATAACATGTAAGTTTATTTTTTGTATTAAAGTCTATCAGTTTATTTTTAAACCAAGATAAAATTAATTTGTTCATGTTATTTTGTATTTTGTTGGTTTGATCAGGTCTTTCTTTTTTATATGTAGAAATATCAGACAACAAATTGTTCATTTTGTTATGGTATTCATCTTTGTATATAATGACAGTTTTTTACATTTGTCAGCAGATAGGATGTAGATTTTTGGATTGTTTTTAATGAAAGCATTCGTTTGTTCAAAGAAATAATTGATTTGTGCATGAATTTTTTTTCATCTGTTATGAATTTATGGTAATGGTTAGTTAAGACATTATGTGTATTATACGAATAGCCCTGATGATGAACCTAAATAAAGGACTCGAAACGTTGGAGAAAGAAAAAAAAGCTTTTGAAGTTTTATTTCTTATAGAAGAAGTTGGCGAAGAACCAATAATTATATAAAAATTGAAAATTCTTCCGAAGGTTCTGATACCTCTTTCGTTTTTGGTCAAAGCAATCGCCCCCACTGAACGTAAGGAACTCGGAAGCATAATTTAATAGTGAGTTTTCCTAGCATTCGAGGGTCTACAAAAAGAATAGTGGATAATCCCGGTCCACAAAAAGTATGGGACTCACAATTTACAGAGGACATTCGAAATGAAATAATTCAATGCACCAATATCAAACTGACACAATGCAGGGAAAAATATAAGAACAGCAGTCACTACAGTTCACGAGATCTTGATCTGGACGAGTTTAAAGCATTTCTTGGCTTACTGATATACACCGAAGTTTCTAAATCGGGCAATGAAAACATTGACACACTTTTCACAACGGATGGAACCGGAAGGGATTTATTCCGATGTACTATGTCTAAAAGAACATTAGAAACATTGTTGTGTATATTAAGGTTCAACAATTCTTTTGATATGGAAGATAGAAAAAAGACAGAGACTGCCTGAGCGATAAGTAACATTTTCAATATATTTATTGCAAATTCTCAGTAGTAATATAACAAGAGAGTGAGAATAAATTGAAAATAATTTGACAGATTTTTTGAAAACTTGTTGCCAGGCAATAGTCACGAGAGCCCGCAGGGCTCGAGTGGCTATTGCCAAATGGCAAAATGGAACAAAATTTGTCAAATTATTTTCTAATTTATGGAACTCTCGAGTTATATTTGACTAGATTATTTTTTGATTCACAAATTTTTACAATAGAAAAGATCAATAAAACTATCATAAAATTATAGGAAGATTTAATCTAATTAATTATTACAATATACGAAAATATCGTTAACACATCATGAATATATTAAAAGAATTAACAATTTAAATTAGTACAATGAAAAACGCAATTATTAAAAATATTTCGAGACTCATTATTTATTGAGGATTTGGAATTGCTTGTTATATTAAGTGTTTCCTCCTGCGTATTTTCTCTAAGATTGTTTATTATCTTTAGTTTCTATAATCTTATTCGTTATTTCTTCATCAGAAAAGGTACTAAACCGATGATGTTCACTCATGTTATATATAACGTTGACACAATTAGATAATTATTTTGACAACTATCTGACACTTGCTAGACAAATAAAAGCAACAGTGATTATTCCCGAGAATAATCACAAGAGCTTTATTCCCACTATAATAATGACATGATTGGTTGAAACTTACCCTTGTGTCAAATAAAGAAGCATTTCATTGGTTTTAAGAAACGTCAAAAAATAATCAACAAAATTTCTCGATCGGCTCTTATGTTTGTGTAGATGAAGCTTCCGTTGCATTCTGAGGTAGATGCCGATTACGGATGTACATGCTTAGGAAACCGGCTAAGTATGGCATCAAAATTATGTGCCTTACTGATGCTAGGAATAATTATCATTTTAATGCCTATATATATTACGAGAAAGAATCTGATTTACGTTATCTGCAGAAGAAAGGCACCTGAAAATATCTACAGAAGCGATTACAAGGCTGGCGAAACCTATAAAAAAAGAAACAGGAATCTGACAGCGGATAACTGGTTTTATCCTTGGAAGTAAATCTTGAATTTTAATAACGTTTACTGACTTACTCGGGTATATTAAGACGTAATCAACCATTTATTCCTTGCTTTGTGCCAAATGAAAATCGAGAGATAAACATATCTTAATATGTGTTAAGGAGAATGTAACTTAGTAGTCGTATGTCACACAAGAAAATAAAGCCGCCATTCTCATCTCATCAATGCATCATTCCCAAAAAGATGATCCACATACTACGAAACTCGAAATTATTTCAGTTTATAACCTGACAAAAGGAGGGGTGAATAGTTTAAAATATGTTTAGTTTAATAAATATTTTCAAATATAGTCTGGTATTTATTTCAAATAAAGAAGACACACAAATTACTCAGTGTAATAACTTTTAATGGTAACCGTTGCGGGTTAACAATATATTCAAAATAATATTTTTCTGTCATTCATCTCGAATCGTTTTGTCCTAGAGCCCAACCTGAGGGTCCTTGACTACTTATTTTACAGGCATACGTTTATGAGGGTATACGACCATAGTAGAAGGAACATTTCACATAATTAGTGTTATCAAGCATTTTTATTATCTTTGGCGATGGAAGAATATACTACTTTTTCACCCTTATTTGCCAGAATCCTATGGAGCATGAAAAAAGCCGATTCATCGCAATCGTACATATTTATTCGTAGCACCTGTTCTTACATTTTTCGGTGGACAGTGTTTGTTCCACTTTGTTATTTTATCTCTACCTATAAAGTACTGTTTTCTTCTGAAACTATCATCATTTCCCCCTTTTTGTTCATCTTCTAACTCTTGTTCAGTATCACTAGATTCAGATCTTTCTTCTATATGTTCAATTACATTTTGTTCATCGTCATCACCTTCGATGGGATGCGTCTCCTCGTTAGTAGAAACTTCCTCAAATAATCTCATTAATCTTTCTTGTTCCTTCTCGTAGACCATATCTATATAATATAAAAAATATATAAGCAAAAAAACGTTGAACAACTTAAATCACTTACTGATTAAAATTTACCATATCTTATAGGAAAGTACAGAAGTGTGTACGAAACAGTCGAGCCTGGTGTACTAGACCGTGGCACCTGATAATGAAGTTATAATGTTTTTTCTTACTCTGCAAAACGTACTTCGCCGGTGGTTGATTCTCGACCAAAGAGGTAAATGTAGCAACAGTACCAAATTTTCTTTCAAATCCAAGTTACTGGAATTTATTTACAGAGCCGGTCTGACACACCGTGCGCGAGTGATGGAAGGTTAAGTTAGAAATGTAGCTGATCTGGGGTTTCAGTCCGTTGGAAATATTCTTGTTCTCTTATATATTTTAGGAATGTTGAATGCTTGGCTAGTGTTTCCACTGGACATACTATTTTGTACTGCTAATAATGCATTATCTAACACAGTGGATCTTAAACTTTTTTAGTGACGGAAACCCTTTGGAAAGCGAAATTCTTGACGGACCTCTTCAATGAAACAATTGATTTTCAAAAATGTATTCTTTATTAATAAGCATAATAAAAGTACAATGTAACATTTACTACTTATTACTTACTCAGTAAATTACTATATAACAAGTATAATGATAGAATATATTAAATAAGAAAAAATCTAACTAATAGGAGGTGTGGGACTGTTTTTTATTTTTCATCAACTGGTTGATGTCAGGTTTGATAGAAGAAAATTGAAGTCTCATATCAGGTTAGGCGTCCCTTCTATTGCGATATTTTGTTTTCGTGGCTTCATATGTTGAGAAACCTGTTTCGCACAAATATGTTATTGGAAACAGGAGAAAAATATTCAGAGCCATTTTGGAAACATTGGATATTCATCACGAATTCTGCACCAAAAATCGTTGATAGGCGTCGTTTTGAACAGTGACTCCATACTTGTATCTGACGACATTTTTGAGAGATTTATATATCTTATTAGTGTTTTAATTGAAACTCACGGTTTCTAGTTAATTCCACAATATAATAAAAGTTATTGAAAATACTAAAAAATTGACAATTGTTTCGATAAATCAATATCATCGTCAGAATGACAGAAGTTACATTTCATTTGATGCCTACCTGATGTTTAGTAGTTATATTTGGCTAGACCAAGAAGTGACCTAACTTGTGATTGACTTAATATATGTTTATAGAAAAAAGAAGAAGATATGTTATTACAAATATTGAAGCTTAGATATTATTAGCCCTATGGTGATATCCTGGATATCATTTTTCCAATTAAGATCAGTATAACTGTGCAATGATATAGAAAACCAGGGAAACTATATCTGCTGATCTTTACAATTATCACTTAAGAAGACAGTTTATTAGTGGAGAACTCCCTAGATTTAACTGTTAATTGACAACTTCATATTGTGGATTTCTTAAATGTCTTCTAATTTCCAATTCTTCAAGGAAATCCAATTCTTGTTTATTTTCACAAATACTAAACATCAGGTAGGCATCAAATGAAATGTAACTTCTATCATTCTGACGATGATATTGATTTATCGAAACAATTATCAATTTTTTAGTATTTTCAATAACTTTTATCATATTGTGGAATTAAGTAGAAACCGCGAGTTTCAATTAAAACACTAATATGAGCAGATTCCACAAAGTAAGAGTCGAGACAGGTAATTTCATATATCTTATTTGACATACTTTCGGGATTTTGGAAACTGGGTGAAAAAGGATTACGAATCCATGAATTCAGTTTCCTATTTGATTTCTGTTTATCGGGAAAATACTTTTCAAAAGATGCGTGCATCGGAGTGAGATATTGGACCAATTCTTCAAATACATCATCTTGAAACATTTCTTAGTCGTTATCGCTAACAAACTCACTGAGTGACGCGAAGCTTCCTATTTTTCTATTACCAACGCAAATAATTCAAAATCTTATTTTCTTTGCAAGGCAGTTATTTTGTTACACACCTGGAACACTGTTGTCTGTTTACCTTGTAATGTTAAATTCAATTCGTTCAGTTCGGCAAAAAAGACGGTCGGAACATCCAAGTTTTATCATACAAACGATCATTCAAATTAAAATAAGTATCTGAAAGAAACATTTGTAACACGGCTCTAAGATAAAATTGTCTTATTGAAGTTTTACCCCAAGATAGCCATCGCAATTCTGTATGGAGCAGCAGTGTTTTATGTTTGCTGCCATAATCTTCACATAATAATGAGAACAATCGGGATTGTAGTGGTCGTAATTTGATGCAATCAATTATTTTCTCCTCTTCATCCACAACTAATTTTAAAATTGACGGCGTTCGCACGCCACTGGGGTGTACACTTTCTAAATACCGGCGCAACTTGGCAGGTGGCATGACACTATTAGGAAGCAGTAATCTATAAACAACAAATGGAACGACAATACAGTAGGATGCGCGAGGAATTTTTTCGGCCACTATGCGAGTGCCGAAAATTGGATACGGGTCATGCGCATTTTGTATCTACGTCACAGTGGATGTCTGAAATCACATATCTGGCGTGTTGTTGATACGTATGTTAATTCTTATTGCAGAATTTACCGGAGCTGGCACGGCCATTTTCATTTTTAGTCGTTCTCGTTTTACCATACAATTTAAGAAAATTGTAAACTGCACGAAAAGTATAATAACTAGGAATATAACAGCCTCATACCATTCGAAAGAGAAAATTTTTTTGAACATGAGGAATTGTTAAAATACAGGATGTTCTATTTAAAATAAGCCCGATATTACACATTGAATGATCTAATAATGAAACTGAAAATTCCGAACACCCTGTAAAGAGATGTTAAGTACTCAATCGTGTAATACATTCAACGAATGTCCAACTATTTAGATGTAAGAGAAAATTTGTTATAATTATGAGTTATTAATTTTTTTCTAAATGTTCACATTTTAAAAAAAGTCAGCATAATGTGGACTCTTAGACGAATGTTTAGGATCCCTTGGACAGATCTGGTAAGAAATGAAGAAGTCCTTAGAAGAGCCGGTCTGACCAGCCGTGAACTATTCGACGCCATTAAGAAGAGAAAGACTTCCTATCCGGGTCACATCCTGCGTGGTCCTCGTTACGAATTCCAACGTCTTATCCTCCAAGGAAAAATCGAAGGAAAAAGGGGAATAGGAAGAAAAAAACTTTCATGGCTCAGGAACATTCGACAATGGACAGGAATACACGACTTTATGTCTCTCCAAAATGCTGCTCTAAATAGAGAAATCTGACAGGATGTAAATAGACGGTCGCCTACGCAGGAATCTGCTTGGAACTTTAAGATGGAGAAGCATAACTCGGAACCTTCGGTATTTAGGTATAGGGAACCATTCTGAAAATGTAATAAAATATAGGGTGTCCCTAATATCTTTGATAGGCCACACATTATTGGAACATCCTGTATATTTCAAAATAATTTTAAAATGTAGCCTCTATGAATGTACAACTACTAAAGTGACAAACGTTTTGAAACGTTTACCGTTTCGCTATAAACCTCCATCATGAGAGTGTACGAAAGGTAAAACACGCTCCCAGTGAAAGTGAGAAATTTAGTGGTTTAAAACTATCCTTTTGATTTAAAACTGTATCAGTCTGCATTAAATTGCCAAATTGATCAAAGTGATGTTCTAAGACTTAATACCTGCAAGTAAGTGCTGTTAGGAACAATTATTACGTTTTTAAAGCATAAATATACCTTAACCAGAAATGAATATAAACTCGTATTTTGTATTTTTTATTCTGTATCGCAAGTAGAAATATAAACATTACTTAGCATAGTTGCCGGACTGTTTTTGAAATATGGATGGATTAAGACAAGAAGTTATTAATAGTAAGAAAAAGCTACAAAATAGAATACATGCAAGCGAGATAAATATATTATTGAAAATGGAAATAATCCTAAATGGAAAAATAAGAAGACTAGAAAAACAAAATTTGGAACTGAAAGATGAAATAGAAAGGTTAGATAGGAGTAGTAGAAAAAATAATATAATCATATTTGGATTTCCGACAGCAGACAATAATATCCCTGTAGACGACGTGTGTAGTAAATTGGATAGCTTATTAGATATAAAGATTATTACACAAAATATTGGCAACATCTACAAACTTGGAAAAAGCCAAAAAGCTCCGATCAAGGTAGAATTAACATCTACTTTTGCGAAAATTGACATTTTAATGAGCTGCAAAAAGCTCAAAGGGAGTAACATCTCAATAGTGCCCGATTTGACTAAAATTCAGCAGAAGAGAAATGAAATACTCAAGAATTATCTGAAAACATGAAGAGACACAACCCAATATCGCTGCTATATAAAGGGCGAAAAACTCTATAGAAACAATATAGTATACACAGTTGAGGAGATTGTTGGATTTGAAGAGGATCGGGCAGCTGTTGAAATAAAACCAACGCACAGCGAACCGGAAACTCCAAGAAAAGATTGGCTCGATAATTTCGAAATAGCTGAAAATACAATACAATTAGATGATAATATAATAAAACAGACCAAAGAAAAACAGGAAGTACGGAAAAACGTAGGAGCTGAACTGAGAAAAAAGAAAGAAGATGAACTAAAAAATAAGGGTAAACCTAAAAACTCCCCGCCTACCCCAGTAAGAGAGAGAAAACCTTCATCAAGAAATAGAAAAAATTAATTTTAGAACTGGATCCATTCATTGCAAACTATGAATGTGAGGAAATATCAAGAAAACTCATATATGATATACAAAATTTTAACCAAAGCTATTTGACTCATGAACACCCAAATTTTAAAATCTTACATCTGAATATCAGAAGTGTAGCAAAAAATTACGATGAGTGTCTGATATTTCTTAATCAGTTTTCTGAGCAATATGAAATAATAATTTTAACGGAAACTTTCACTATCTTCGATGAGGATGTATACACTATTTCAGGTTATAGCAATGTCTACGTTTACAGTGAAGGAACATTACACAAAAATTAGGGGATCTCAGTGTTTATTAAATGTAATATAAAATACAATTATAATATTGTTCGGGTTGCCCAGAGTACTGCCATTGAATTACATATTATTGTTAACAAAATTTAATTGGTTTCACCAGCTATTTACAGATCACCCAGTACAGATAAAAATACCTTCATTACAGAGCTTTATGATTATCTTCAGTTAAGGAAACAAAATAAATTCCATATTGTCATTGGAGACATGAATATTGATCTACTGGAAAACACTAATGATTCCGATGATTATAAAAATGTTTTTAACTCATTTAATTTCATTCCGTATATAAATCAAGTCCCAAAACCTAGTAGTAAAACATGTATGGACCAAATATTTGCTGAAAATAATTACAATCGAAATCAATTTAATTCATACGTTTTTAATTATAATATAACTGATCATATTCCGATTGCAGTTATCTACAACTATGAGTCAATTTCTACCGACAAGATTCAGCAAAATAAGTATAAAAAATATATTAACTATCAAAATCTAAGAAATTCTCCGAACAATGAACAGTGGATCGATATCTACGATTCGGAAAATGTCGATTTGATAATGGAAAACTTTATAGAAAACCTAACTAAATATATCCAGTTACACACAAATACTATCAAAGTAAATACGAAAAAAACTAGAAAGTCATGGATTACCCCAGAAATACTAAATATAATAAATTAAAAAAATAAAATGTATAGAGAACTGAAGGTACATCCTTAAAATATGATACTAAAACAAAATTATAGGTGCTTAAAGAACACACTTAGAAAGAATATTAATAAGTATAAATAAGAATATGCGAATAGAATCATAGAGAATAGTCCAAATTCTTCTAGCGGATTATGGAACGCAGTTATTAGTATTTGCCCAAATCGAAAACCTAACGCAGCAATAGAGACATTAGAGGTGGGTAATGAACTCAACATCAAAAAATGAAATTGTAAATATATTCAATAATTATTATAGCGACTTAGGTGAAAATTATGCAAGTAAAATGAATGATATGAAAATTTTTTAAGATAATATAACCAATATAAATAATACTGTGTTTCTCTATCCAGTAACAGAAACTATAAATATCATAAATAACTCATAACAAAAAAAAATCCCCAGGATGGGATAATATCAGATCAGAAACTTTAAAAGAAATAAATATAGAAATTGCTAAGCCTTTAACTAATATTTTCAATAAATGTTTCCAGAAAGGTAAATTCCCAAATGGTTTAGAAATTGGTATCATTAAACCACTACACAAACACGGTAACAAAAAAAAGTCGAAAATTACCGCCCTATCTCATTATTGTCGGTGTTTTCGAAAATACTGGAAAAACTTATAAAGAATAGATATTATGAATTTCCTGGAAAGTTTCACGTATTCTCTAATAACCAGTTCGGATTTAGAGAAGGGCGCTCGACTGAGGATGCCATAATGCAGCTGACATCGCAACTATATGAGGCGTTAGATAAAAAAGTCCCGGTCATGTGCATATTTGTGGATTTATCAAAAGCCTTCGATACTGTTTGTCATAAACGTCTATTAGAAAAACTAAAATGCTACGGTATAAGAGGTCAAGCTTATTTTTTATTAAAAGACTATTTATCACAGCGAAAACAAATAGTGAGTATAGACGGAGTTTCAAGCTGTTCCAGGACGGTAACATGTGGTGTTCCACACAGTCCTGGGACCTTCATTATTTAGGATTTATACAAATTGTTTATTGTATTCTCAAACATCAGGAAAAATAGTCAGTTTTGCAGATGATATGGCCATAATATATGAGGGTGAAAGCTGGAGAGACCCCAAAGTATTAGAAGAACAGGATTTAAGACAAACATGCAACTGGTTCGAATATAACAAATTAACTCTGAACAGCCAAAAAACAAGTTACTCACCGTTCACATCCTTCTCCAATCACCTTCCTGATCTGGGGCCATTGATAATTGATGACCAAGTACAAATTTTTGAAAAAGATCGAATCAAATACTTAGGAATTGTAATAGACAGACATTTAAGGTGGGTGTTTTTAAATGAAACTCAAGGTCTCTAGTTAACTCCACAATATAATACAAGTTATTGAAAATTCTAAAAAATTGACAATTGTTTCGATAAATCAATATCATCGTCAGAATGACAGAAGTTACATTTCATTTTATGCCTACCTGATGTTCAGTAGTTATTTTTGGCTAGACCAAGAAGTAACCTAACTTGTTATTGTCTTAATATATGTTTATAGAAAAAAGAAGAAGATGTGATATTACAAATATTGAAGCTTAGATATTATTAGCCCTATGGTGATATTCTGGATATCATTTTTCCAATTGAGATCAGTATAACTGTGCAATGATATAGAAAACCAGGAAAACTATATCTGCTGATCTTTACAATTATCACTTAAGAAAACAGTTTATTAGTGGAGAATTCCCTAGATTCAACTGTTCATTGACAACTTCATATTGTGGGTTTCTTAAATGTCTTCTTATTTCCAGTTCTTCAAGGAAATCCAGTTCTTGTTTCTTTTCACAAATATGTAGTACTTCTAGTTCTGTGTTAGGTGTCAATGAATGATTGGTGTTAAGTAGATGTTTTGCGTAGTGGGATTTATCTGGTTGTTTTAATCTGTATGCTCGTAAGTGCTCACTGTATCGTATTTCAAAATTCCTAAGGGTCTGACCCAAATAGACAGCATTACATTCTGGACATTTCAGCTTATATATACCTGACTTCTTTAATAGTGGTATTTTTGTTTTTACATTTAACAATTTTGTACTAACGTTACTTTCTGTTTTAGAAGAAACTGTTGTATTCGTGGCTGAAGATATTATCTTTGAAATATTTTTAGAAATATTTCCTGCATATGTGATGGTTATATAAGTTTTAATTTCATCAGCTTGTTTAGGATATATTAGTTGTAATGCCACTTTTCTTTACTAATTAGCTTATTTATCATATCTAATGGATAACCGTTAGATGTTGCTATTTGTCTAATTGTATTAATCTCTCTATCAAAATTACATTTGTTCATAGGAACTGAAAAAGCTCTATGTATCATTGAATTATATGCTGCTAGTCTGTGAGACACAGGGTGGTTAGAATTGAATGGAATTGTTACATCAGTTTGTGTTGGTTTTCGATGAATTGAATAATCAAGTACATTATTAACTCTTTGAATTTTCAAATTAAGAAAATTTATTGAGTTATTTTCTTCAATTTCTAATGTAAATTTAAGTCAGGTATATATAAACTCAAATGTCCAGAATGTAATGCTGTCTATTTGGGTCAGACCCTTAGGAATTTTGAAATACGATACAGTGAGCACTTACGAGCATACAGATTAAAACAACCAGATAAATCCCACTACGCAAAACATCTACTTGACAACAATCATTCATTGACACCTAACACAGAACTAGAAGTACTACATATTTGTGAAAAGAAACAAGAACTGGATTTCCTTGAAGAACTGGAAATAAGAAGACATTTAAGAAACCCACAATATGAAGTTGTCAATGAACAGTTAAATCTAGGGAATTCTCCACTAATAAACTGTCTTCTTAAGTGATAATTGTATTATTATTATTATTATTATTATTATTATTATTATTATTATTTTAGGAATTCACAGGGTTTTTGTTCCCTGGATTTCTTCTTTATACGGGCGGGCCAAGTATAAACGAAGTCTATTGTGTTCTAAGAAACGAGCGGACTATATTGCACGTGTGTAAAATGACGCTTTTTTGTATTCGATTGTGTATATTTTCAGGTATGTCGAGTTCTGTCAGATGTTCTGTGAATTTTTTGTGGGTGATACCAGTAGCAGACATAATCAACGGAATAATGGTGACCGCCTTTTGTTTCCAAATTCTCTCCAGTTCTATTGCGAGGGGGGTGTATTTTTGTATTTTTTCCGAGTATTTGTTTGTTAGATTTTGATCGGTAGGGATGGAAACGTCTATTAGGTAGGTGTGTTTGTTTCTCTTGTCAGTAAATGTGATGTCGGGTCTGTTGCATGCTAATGTTTTGTCTGATTGTATCGTCTTGTCCCAGTATATTTTGTATTCCTGGTTTTCCAGTATTTCGGATGGTGTGTACTGGTAGTGAGGTACGGTTTTGTTTATTAGTGAAAGTTTATATGCCATTTCCTGGTGGATGATTTTTGCGACTGTGTTGTGTCGTTCCAGGTATTTGGTTGGTGCAAGACTCTTGCAGCCGTTGGTTATATGCTCTATTGTTTCTCTGTCTGAATGGCATCTTCTGCATTTGTCATTTGTAACTGAGGGGTCTTTTAATATGTACTTGCTATATGTTTTCGTTTTTATTACTTTATCTTGTATAGCATGCATGAATCCTTCCGTTTCAGGGAAGAGGTCACCCTTCTGGAGCCATTTATGTGTTAGTCCTTTATCGATGTCTTCACCTTGTGTCTGATTGAAGTATCGTCCGTGTAGTTCTTTGCTTGCCCATCTTTGTATTTTCTCTTTGTATGTGGTTTTCTTGTCCTTCAGTGAAAGGTCGGTGTTGTGTAAGTCTAGTGGAGTGTAGTTAATGTCGGCGTGTACTATTGCTAGGTGAAGTTTGCTTTTGGACTTTTTGTCATGAAAGTAATTTCTTAGGTTTGAGATTTGCGTGTCGTGTAGTTGGTGGATGTCAAGAACTCCTCTCCCACCATCTGCTCGAGGTAAAGTGATCCTTTCTATACAGGCGTTAGTGTGGTGCATATGGTGTTTTGTCAGTAGTGTTCTGGTCTGTCTGTTGATATTTTCGACATCTGTCGGTGTCCATTTGAGAATTGCAAATGAGTAAGTGAGCGTTGGTATGGCGTAAGAGTTTATGGCTTTAGTAAGGTTTCTGGATGTGAGTTTACTTTTTAGTAATTGTGTGAGTCTCTTCGTATATTTTTGTATGGAATTGTTTTTGAGATCTGTATGGTTGAGTTTGATTGTTTGTTCGATGCCAAGATATTTGTATGTGTCGTCTTCATCCATGTGCTCTATTATGCCTCCTGTAGTCCTGATGCCCTCGGTGTTTGTCCACTTGCCACGCTCTATGCTATTGATTTTGCATTTATTTAACCCGAATTCCATTCTTATGTCGTTGGACATGGTTTCTGTTATTTTAATAAGGGAGTTCATTTGTGTTCTTGTCGAGCTGAATAGTTTGATGTCGTCCATGTAGAAAAGGTGATTGATTTTATAATTGTTGTTCTTGTTGAATTTGATGGTGAATCCTTGTTTTGTTTTAGAGAGGGCCTGAGATATAACATTGAGACACATGCAGAACCACAGGGCACTTAGTGTATCCCCTTGAAATATTCCTCGTTTAATGGGTATCTTGTCAGTTGTGAATTGAGTATTTTCTGTTTGCACATGTATGTTGGTGCACCATCTTTTCATTATGGTTTGGAGGAAATTTATGATGATAGGGTTGATATTGTAGATTCTGAGTACGTGTATTAGCCAGCTATGTGGTACGTTATCGTACGCTTTTTTGTAATCAATGTATGTGACGAAAAGATTGCGGAATTTTTTAAGTGCTTGTTGATGGATTACTGCATCTATTGTCAGCTGTTCTTTGCAACCTTGACTGTTCTTTTTGCATCCTTTCTGTTCTTCTGTGAGTATGTTGTATTTGTCTAGGTGGTCCTGCATATGTTGTGTGATGGTGGATGTGACGATCTTGTATAATGTCGGTAGGCATGTGATTGGTCTGTAGTTGGCTGGGTTCAGAGTGTTATTGTTCTTAGGTTTGATGTATGTGATGCCTTGTGTTAAGAAAATTGGGAGTTCTGAGGGATTGTGGACGATGTGTGTTATAAGTTTTGCAAGTCTGTCATGCGTCGCAGTGAATTTTTTAAGCCAGAAATTTTGTATTCCGTCAGGGCCGGGTGCCTTCCAATTGTGTGTTTTATTAATTATGTCTTTTAGTTGTCCGATGGAGATGGTGATATTGTTTTGTGTGTCCAGATGTTCATATTCTTGTTGGATTTCTGTGATCCAGCTGGCATCTGAGTTGTGTTCAACAGGGTTTGACCATATTGATTTCAAAAAATTGGTGATATCTTCTTCTGATGGTGTTGGGTAGTTTTTATTATCGTTTTCATTATTGAGTTGTGCATAAAACTTCTTTTCATTTTGTCTGAATGTATTGTTTTGTGACTTTCGGAGGTTACTTGTTTTGTAACGTTTTAGTCGCCCTGCGTAGACTGCTAGACGTTGTTTGTGGTTGTCGAGGAGTGATAAAAGTTGTTGTTGGCTGAGTTGTGCTAAATTTATGTTCGACTTTTGAAGTTTGTCAATTGTTTTAGCGGATCTGTTGCCAATTAAGTATTGGGTAAGTAGTCCTAATGTTTTTCTGATAGTGGTTACTTTTTGTTCTATTCTACGTTGCCAGTTCGGTATTTTTGGTTTTGTCTTGTTTTTTGTGTTGTTAGTTGGTATTTTTTGTTCATTTAGAGTCAATGTTATTATTATTATTATTATTATTATTATTATGATTATTATTATTATTATTATTATTATTATCACGTTGGTCGTCATATGCAGATGAAGATTTCCTTTACAACAAGGAGGAGATTATTGATATTCATCAGCAGTCAGATGTAGTTGATTCACCATTGTAAAATGAATTGAAAAATGGTAAAAGGAAAATTATAAAAACTACTATGGAAATTTATTTGCGAATTATGTTTTTCTACATAGTGAAAAAACAAACTAGAAGTATCAGAGGCACATTGATTAGGAATGAACGAAACAAGATAATAATGTTTCCTAATCAATAATTGTGAATATCGATTTTCTTCGTATTTTCTAAAATGTTTTTATCATCAGGAATGAACTGTTGCTGAATAAATATTTCATTTTGAAAAAAGTATGTATTATTCAACATTAACTTGTATGTTTACAGAAAAAAATAACAATTATCACTTTTGAACTCTTCTATCCGACCAAATGTTAATTTAAAACATAGATATGAAAAGTTCTGAAAAAGTACGGTTAAATATACGCACTCAATTATGATGAATAAGAGGTTACTCATCTCTGATTATGTAGGTATATGGAAGTCACAATTTTTCAACAAAAAGTGTTGATAAATCACAATCTGTTCAAATTAATTCTGTAATTATTTTGTTATTTTTATAAAAACAAGCTTATAATTTAATTTCAGTCCTTACAAATAATACTTTTTCAGTTTATCTGAATAATACATAACATGTATGTACTGCATCAGTCAAAAACATTATTCATTTCCAAGGCCAGTCCTGTACGTTTGATTGACTGCGCATGCTCCGGATCACGTGGTATGCGCGAATTCAATTTAGCGTAATACTGACAAATTGCATTGTCCTTCCATTTGTTGTTTATAGGTCAGTGTTAGGAAGCAGTCATACTCACGAGAGAGGTGAACCGTTGGAATCAACAAATCCGAAACTGACATATGATTCATCATACTTCCTTTTATTCGCCATTGGAACCATGGAGCTTGACGTCGTTGCATCATCGTCTGTATCGGTAATTGCTATATACACCGCACTTACACTGCTTTTGCAACACGTCTAACGCCTTCAAGCCATCGTTCAATTTTTCTTTATTAATCATGTTACAGCGAAGAGTTAGTCCTAAGAACAAATGTACAAAACTGATACAATCAGAATACAGTAGTAGAGCAATACGTGAACACCTCGTTTAAAATTCTCAAGTCGCTAGCTAGCTTGTAAGTAGGTAGATATCTTTATCGCTCCAAACGGTAATCGTCAACAGATGAGTGCTGAGGCGCGATCGTCACTTTTATAGTCTTAGCCTCGATCTCGAACATTCTCAAAAATACTCGAGTCGGCGCGTTTGATAAATAAAAAACCGAAATACAAAAAATGCGGTGTGAACAATTTCGACTTTATGTTTTGAAGTTAAACCCTAAAGTCGGTTGTTCTCAACTATAGTGTCTCATATCAGAGGCGACATTAATCAAAGGGACTGCGGGCTCACAACGCCATTGATAAATAGGAAGCGGAAATAAAAATAGACATACAAAAAATTCGGTGCAAACAATTTCGACTTTGTGAGCGCACACAAGTGGATATTGACGCTAGCGGCATAGTAAAATTGTACTGTTGTGGGTGGCGATCAAGTTCGGCTGCGTCTCGTGATACGCCCGCATCAAAACTTTCGACCAGAGAGAGATGTTTTGGTTTTTTTTCTGAATTTTTGCGGAACCCCTACGGGGGTATCGCGGAACCCTCGGGTTCCGCATAACACACTTAGATAGTGCCTGATCTAGTATGTATTTGTTTTATAATGATCTCTACTTGGAACCAGGAGACTTTCTATGAAAAAACAATAAATTTCAAAACTTCAACAGCCTGTACGGAATTTTTATGCGTCTCGTGAAAATGTTTCAAATTGCTGAGTAAATTAGGAGAGATTGGTTTGAATCTGACAAGTTTATTCAAATAAGCTTGAGCTATTCTGCGGGGAAATTAATATCTGTTGTCCAGAGCCGTATAGACCGATTCGTAATTTTCTCCTGATAGCCGTAAGCTAGAAACAACTGAGAGAATACTTCCGTTCAGGTTGGAGCCAATGAAATGGAACTTTTCGATAGCGGGAGATAGACGTACTATTGTGTATAAGGGATTGAAACAGTGCCCAGAATTCAGGCCATTTCTCAATGTAACCTGAGAAAGTCGGTAGATGAATTTTAGGTAATGCAACATTACTTTGTGAGCTACTACTGGCGATGGTGACAGGAGTCCCAGTAGATGGAGTCGGTTTTTACTATTAAGATGTACAAAGTTTGCTATTATTTTAAAAAGGATGGTGCGCAAAGCTTTAGAAGGTGCTTTTGTGTCGACGTTATCCGCTGAGGGTAGGAGACAGTTGAGATCACTGAGCTTATCGTTGATGAGTTTGAACTCATCCTGCAATCGCGCGTTATCGTCACCGGGCCACAGTAATTTCTCATAAGTATATTCCTTAATTGCATCCCAGCTGCTAGTAGCATCGAAGTGAATCGTTTGTCGCCTTGCTACGTAGTGCATCAATAATTTACGATTCTTTTTGTCGGTAGCTATTCTGATAAACGTTGATTTACTTACAATGCACAAAAAACAGTTAATAAAGGAATAAGTTAGTGACTACAAATATTAATCAATGTTGGGCAACAAGTTAGAGTGAAGAAATTAAGTGATATAAACAAAACAAGAATACATTTAATGTTTTGAGAATTTATCGTACTGCCCCGATAAACGTAACATGTTTTGAAAGCCAATGATTGATGATTATTTAACTTAAGATTTAGTAGAGAAGCATTATTGAATCAAAAAACCAGTGTATAGACTACGGCCAATACAATAATAAAACTCAAAGAATTTGACAACCATGGACAAAACCAGTTAAATTATTTCTAGTCTTTATTCAACAACGAGTCCGATAAACGTTGTAAATTCGTTCAAATTTCAAAGCAAAATAAATATTTATTGCATGCAAAAATAAGGCGATCGAAAGAGTTGTGAGAACTATTTGCAAATATAAGTCGACTCGCTAACTGCAATATAGCATAATATCCGTCTCGTAATGGGCCAAAATGTAAGCTCTACTACTTGAAATGGACTGTAGTTTAACAATATCATGCAGTTGGCGAATCGTTAATAAATACTATAACTCAAATATGAAGGGAACACAAGATGACGGTTTTTGTAACTCACTTATCAGCTCCAACAATCGATAGTCTAACTTCTAAGGTAGATTCCTGCCCTTTGTAAGACGAAATAAAGTAGATGCAATGTATATATTTGCGAATAAATACGCTGTATAAGAAATGACAAACTTCGCGGTTTTAAATGATTTTTAAGCGGTTTAAAAACGAGAAATTAGTTGAAAGGTATTTGGGAAACTAGTTGTTCCTCCACCGAAAGCGATAATGACAAATAATCAAACTAGTCTCTTACCATAGTGCACAAGAAAACCAGTATTGAATTTTGACGAAAATAATCCATGTGCGGCGCGACGAATTTTATGGAAAAATAAGAGGGTGGCGCGAACATTAACATTATTTTAAATCACTTTCATTCCGATATTACATTTCAAAATCAAAATAAGTAAAAGGTTACTGAAATATTGATCAATACTGTTCAGTTATAAAAAATCGCAACTTTGCTCCTAAGACTGCGAATAAAATGACTTTATTTGAAAACAGACTTGGAATCGATGTGTGAACAAAACGAAAAAAATCTATGATCAATTTTCATCCCATAATTTGGGCTTAATTTTACAGCCTCTCCATTAATACAATTTTAAATAATACTTGACCAATATTTGGTCTCAGTGAGGCTAAGTCATCTATTTTCAACCTTTTGTACTGAGACACAAAGTTTTTGTAACAATAACAATGTAAACTTATGAAAAATATCATCTATCAAAAACAATTATTAACCATTAATTTCATATGGTAACTAATTTGCATCAAACACCTTGAGCAGCACTAAAATTATACATACACTTGATTCAAGTGTCTATTTCATAGTGTACCATATTCGATACGCTTCGCCTGACATGATATCTATGAAAATGTCTTCAAAAATTTTGCATTTCCGGTTTGATCTTGATTGATGCATAACTCCAAAATTGTATTTCCTACGCCGTTTGTTTTAGTGCCCGAAAAAGTGGAAATTGTTGCGTTTTTAGTGGAAATTTCTGTAACTCAGCTGAAATAGGTAGGTTCAATTGTTTTACAATGTATTTTTCCAATATGAAGTTTACCATGGCCCCTCCAAAATGTTTGTAGAAACCGCCTCAACTGCGTATTGGCGCCACAATTTTTTACTTTTTTCGAAAATTTTGACTATTTTATAAAATAACTGAATATTTGTTGTTTCAGTTGACCATGTCTTATAAAAAGTGAGGTCATAAGGAAGCACTTTCAGATGTTGACTTGGCAGAAATTATAGATAACTTGGACAATACCGGAGATGATTTTGAAGAGTTTTCAGACGATAGTATTGCAGATCCAGATTTTGATCCCGTAGGGGAAAATTCCCCATGTTACCAAGAGGTTATCAATGAAGAATATACGGTGGGTGAACAACCATATACTTCTACTGCAAATAGCTCAACAACTGCCTAAGTCTTTGAAAAGGCAACTCCAATCTCGTGGCGTAACAAACATTTGCAAATTGGTGAAGATGCCCTAAGATTCAAAGGTAATATTGAACTTCCAACAATCATTATAGATCTGGAGACTCCATATGACTTTTTCAATCTCTTTTTTTCTGATATCTTAAAAGACAATATCACCAGTGAACCAAACTTATACAGCGCTCATGAAAATCCGTATAAACCTGGCAATATTTCTTCAATAGATCTTCAGAAACTTGTAGCTGTATGTGTATATATGTATATGTATATGAATACCCAGTGTTCGCAGTGCTTAGAGCATAAATAAGTTTGAACGTTTGAAATACATACTTCATTTCAACGGCATTATATTTATGCTTCCGAAAGATGATCCATAATATGACAATCTTTACAAACTCAGACCATTGATAAGAGAACTCATTGAGCAGTTTCCTGCTATACCAATGGAATGTAAGCTTTCTATAGATGAACAAATATGTGCTACAAAAACAAGGCATCATACAACCTAATGAAGCCTCACAAATGGGGTCTCAAATTGTTTATGCTTTGTGATACATCAGAATATTTCTATAGATTCGAAATTTACAATGGAGCCTCCAACTGGTTCACTAAACTCGCTTCTCATGAAAGTGATTTGGGAACAAGTTCCAATATTGTGACTAGACTTGCGAGAGAAATGCCTAGAAATATGAATTATCAACTTCATGGTCATAACTATTATTCTTCTGTTCCAATATTTACATCACCTCATCATGGTGTAAATCAGCTTGACTGAAAAGCAAAGGAGAAAAGATTAAATAGACGCAAAATGACATAGAGGCCCTACAACACATATTCCTCCTAAAAATGTTCGATAAGACGAAACTGCTCATTGTATAAAATATGATCATACACGTCAAAGATGCAAATTGTATACATTTATGTTTTACGAAGGACAAAAACTATTTTTCAATTTTTCATTTGAATTAGATTTTTTGTTTCTCATTAAGATTTCTTTTATGGAGTTGCAAATTTGCTACAGTGTTTGTTTGTGAAAAAATTTATCAAAAGATGTTTTAAGTATGGAATTAGTTTATTTCCACCACCAAAAGGGTTAATTTTTTATCGAAACATTTAAAATAATATTTTTTAGAAATTCATGAAACGAAGGGTTAACCCCCTTGTCAGTATTTGGAACATAACTTAATTTTAAGAGAAAATATTTAACCCAGATAATATAAGGAATTTAGTTTAGTATAAACGTTTCCAGCTAATGTAAATCATTAAATATATACCCCTTAATATCAGTTCGAATTTATACTCGGTATGATAAAGACGTTAGTGTCGAATATAAACGGATATTGATAAAATAGTTTTGAGTTGGATTTTCCTTTTTTGATTATCAGTGAAAATAACACTCATTGACTGTAACAGTGACTATGGAAGACGATTCTCCCCCTGATAAAAAGGAAACAAACAATAATAATGTAAATAATGGGAAGGTGCCCTCACAAATTATCAACACTGAAAAAGTTGTCCTGAATGGTAAAGAAAACAACAACCAGTTAACCGAAAAAGTAATTAGTGATAAAAGACTACAAAAAAGTAAGGTGTTTAATTTACAAAAACAAAATTTATATTCGGAAATTGTTTATGTATATATTGAAAGGGCCAATGATCAAAATATTGGCAAATTACATAGTAGATATACTAAGCCGGTTCTGGGACGGAAGTCGGCCATGTTGGATTTCGTTGACTGTGCGCGCGCACCGGAAGTGGCATCCATCTTGTGTCAATGGCGGACGTGTTGGTGTGACGTGTGTCGTATCCATCTTGTGTCAATGGCGGGTCGTTGGCGAGTATTTCGAATGTCGCGACTGTGACGGCATCCATCTTCTGTGACGTCAATCATGGTCCATCCACATGTGTGACGTAGCACTTCCAATTTGGTGGGTTGTGTCGTTGGCGGGTGATTCGAATGTCGCGACGGCATCTTCTGTGACGTCAGTAAAATCCCTACGGCATCCATCTTCTGTGACGTCAATCGTGGTCCACCACAACACTTCCAATTTATAAAATTGAAAAAATGGTCGACCGTGAGATTCGAACTCACGACACACACAGCGACTTTCTCGTTCCTAACACAGTCCCTAACCGTTGCGCTATCGAGGTTATTTGTATAAATTTCTTATTTGGGTTTTACCTTCATCCGTTGGGTGTCAGTGACCCCAGATACTTTTGGCGCTCTTGTTAAAAAAGATAGTTGAGTGGGACGTCTAAATTTCATATGGTGTGTATGTAAAAAAAAAATCCGCTTGAAAAAAAAAATCATGCAATTTATAAAATTGAAAAAAAATGGATGTCTGTGAAATTCGAACTAAGAACACACAGCATCTTCTCGTTCCTAACACAGTCCGTAACCGTTGCGCTATCATGGTTTATTTATAAATGTCTTATTTGGGTTTTAACACTTTGCGTTGGGTGTCAGTGACCCCACGTAATTTTGAAAGTTGCACTTTACATTTTAATATTCCAAGATTGATGCCTTCACAGCATACGAGTGAAATCAAAAGTGTCTATGATTCTTTGTCATAAAATGTATACAGGGGTTGTTTCTTATACGTTTCTTGTTAAAAAAGATATTTAGTTTGTTGAGTGGGACGTCTAAATGGTGTGTGTAAAAAAAAATCCACTTTAAAAAAATCATTTATTATTGATATAATAATTACAAAGGTAACGCAATATTTAAAAACCATTGTCGGAGATATTGTACATTTCTGGAGGATCCTCCAGTGGCGTGACAGGAATCACGTTCAAAGTTTCCAGTTGCCAATGATGTACCATCAAACTTGCAGACGTCAATAATGATGGGAAAGACACTAAAAATGTGACATTTCTTTTGTAGAAATTCAGCCTTTTGCTGTCCGCGTACGTAAATGAAGTCTGCAGCATACAACAGCTTAGTTTCCAATATTACATTTATTTCGCTATACTCGATGTCACCTGAAGAGTATCGAATGCCATGCACATTTTTTTCCAGGTATTTCACAGTTTTCTTATCACGCTGACTTAATGTATCAAACGATTGAGGTGGCAAAAACATGTAGTGACTCTGCTTAAAACCAATCTCGATGGTGAGTTCTTTGGGAACAAAGCATCCATCAACGACGAATCCTTGGATGTCCACGAATGCAACTCTCATGATGATGATTGCTAGAATACTAACGTGCAGCAGCAGTAGCACATTCTAGTTTAAATTCTTAACAATTTCGGTGAGGGGGAAATACTCCATTACGCAATCGTGTATTATGATGCAATATACTTTGGTATTTTCGGGGAAACCAATGTTTGCTTCAATGTCAAGTTTTACATCAACTGTAGATGCCTTCATGCTTTCTTCTTGTTTCGAGCAATCGATAACAAACAATGCACGCCTCTTGAATGAGGAATAATCCAACAGAGGACGCTTCTGTGTCGAATTCATATAGCTAGGATAAAATTCAGTATAGTTGAAATATGCCTCATTGTAATCATTCTTGGTAAAATCCAACTGCATTCTTTCATTGGGATAATACTCTCCATTTAGCGATAACCTGATACTTTGAATGTCTGCATTGTCAAATAAAGTTGGATCAGTTGTGTTGTTGTCACGTTTGTTGGTTTGAAAGAAAACAATAACATAACGAGGTCGTTCCACTGAAGTTGTAGTTTTAACAGCCCAAACTTCACGTCTAGCATTTCTGGTGATGGATGGCAGTTCATGTATCTCCCACTTTCTAAATGGAATAACTATAGGCTGATCCTTTTGAATGGTCCTCATCAGTTCCAACTTAATATCATCATTAGGGTAGATATGCTTGATTTTCAATTCGATGTTGGTAATGTTTATGCTAACAGTTGTAGTGGAAGTCACACCGGCAACATTTTTTTCTGTGATATATACACAATCATTATCGTTTCGAGCTCGAACCAAACGTATTGTTTGCCGTCCACATGTAATCATGGGATAGTCATTGAAAATGTTGAAAATGTGCTTGAGAGGAATTTGTAGGTTGAATGATTTATCTGGAGCATTAAGGATGGGATCTTTGGGATAATTCCAGCCTGCTATAGCCATATGATTGGAATCTTCTTGATTGTAGCACGTCATGGCACGTACAGCACTCACGATTCCAGGATCTCGAACCGTTTCCATTTCTCTTGCGCTTTCACTGTATGTGCACGAATCGAAAAGGAAAGCACCAAAATTATTTGCCAGCTTTACATCACCGGCTCCATGTATATTGAGCGAACCTTTAATGCACAACAATGTTTCGTTCATTGCAAAAAACGAATCAACTTGATTGATGCTAAATTCCACAATGTCACTGCAACTGAACGATTTGATGAACGGAGCATATGTTCTGTATTCAGCTTTGCGAATCGATTCATCGAATCTCGGCTTGCGATAGATATCAAACATTGGAGGCATATCGTTCATACGAGAACGTTTTCCATACATGGTTGTCATCGTTTTTCTTTCAACAAAAAGCCTAAAGATTGCAAGAACAATTTGTTAGCAAACGTAAGATGCTGCTGCTGTTGCTTTGAAGGACGTCGTTTAACTAATGGAACTGAATGTGCAGCGGAACGTCTTTTATGATTAATTATCAATCCCATCTGTTGCTTCTCGCTCTAAGCTCCAACACCAAGGTACTCTTTTCACCACGAAAGTTGATAGGATGTCCGTCTTGGTCCAAAGCCAACACAGTAACGTTAGTAATTTCACGTTGTGGTATAACAGGTAAATAAAGTAAATTATGTGGAGTTTCGTCAATGGCGTACCCAGGATCTACTTTTATAACTAATTCGTAAATAGTATGAGCAGGTCTGTCTGCGTCAAAGGCTCCAGTGGTAATGTTACATTCGAAGCGTATGCTAGATACTTTTATAATTTTGACGGGTAGATCTGAAGAGTACCATTTTTTGGCTTCGAGTATCTGTCTAGAAAAACCCAATATGTCGCCAAGACAGTTGGGAGTATCCTGCTCGCCGAACGGAATTCTATATTTACTGTAAATCATACATTGTAACGTATTATTATTGGGTTTTAACGCAAATACAGTTTCAAATGGATTGCTGGTGCCACCACCACCACCACCTAACTTGTCTAGTATGAACGCTTCAATATCAGCGATTTCGTAACATCCCGTTGGTATATCAAAACTCTGCATCATGTTGTTGTCATCGTAGTAGTGAAATTTGCGATTTTCAATGTTTGGTATACTATGGTATGAGTGGAAGGAACGTAGTGCTAACTCATAGTCTTTCTCAGGATAGAGTACAATAGGCGTAGGAGGTTGGAATGTAAATACGTGATTTGTGCTATTTACTCTCAACAACTGCGACATGATGACTGATGCATGTCAAGGGATGAAGGTACTTTAAATAATACACAGAACTATGTTCAAGATTTATTTAATACACTTTGACATAGAAAACAAGATGCCTGAGAACTTGCAGGACCATCCCAATGCGTTGTCCAATCGGGACGGTTGTAGTGAACGAAGCACGGCAGACGAATTTGTAGCTCAAAATTTGTTTTGTAGTCATTAGGTAGTTTATGCCATATATCCAACAATTCAGACGGGCTGACAAACCCAATCAGATATTGAATGGGGACTTTTTTCAGCGCATCAACAGTAAAACTTCGTGGCTTTTGCATTAATAATGTTTTAATGTCATCCCACTCCTCTCCCATTGTTCCAAGGATGTTGAAGTAGAAATTTCAAACACAAATGTCCACAATTGATTTGATCGTAGTTTTGATACTGATTATTGTTATAAAAAATATTTTTTCCTCCTCCTCCTCCTAGATACTTTACAAGTTCTTTGGGCGGTTTCAAATTACCAAATGAATCGAAATACTCGATGACATTGTTTTTCTTTATATATGCTACCCAATGTGTTCCACTGTTTTTGGATGAGTCCAAGTTAACCACTGCACACTCTTGTTGTCGTCGAGGACCGGATTTAGGTAGAGTGTCACGCATGAAAACACCACGAAAGTGTGAGATTTTATATAATTTTGCATAACGCGCAATATCGGTGTCGTACAGTGGACGATTGGGTAGCTTTATCGCGAGTTTTTTTTTAAATACAATCCAAATCCTCTGCCACTAGGATACTTTTTCAGATATAAACCATTTCCGACATGTTCCATAACCTTATTATGGCGGTGGTCTTCTTCCAATTTTTTTCGAGCATTATTTGCATCAATGACAGTCTTTGCAATCCCAGCAGCTCCACCCGATAGTGCTCCGAGTGCTGAGAGACCGGCAAACAGAGGTATAAGTGGTAGAAAACCTCCAGATTTTACTGGTATCACTCGAGGAACAACAATTTTCTTCGATCCACCAAATTGTTTAATAAGTGATTTGGCTGCTCGTAAGGCAAACAAGGCGCTTTCTTTTAGAGATGCTCCTCTCTTCATTGATTTTCCCACCTTTAGCACTACGTCTCGATTAAAGGAACGTCGTTGTTTCTTTGGACGACTTCCCATTCCCAACTTTCGTTTCACTTTCATGGTACCAGTAACAAGTAATGCAGCAGCTTTTTCACCAAAAGATCCCTCTTTTGATTTTACTCGAGCCCAAGCCTTATCTTCCAACTCCTTATCTGCTTTGTGACGTTCTTCAAGAGATTTATTTTGCGAATAAGCTATATCGTGTTGTTTGCAGGCGTCGTCTAAAGGATTAATGCCTGCGTCACCACGTGCAAGTCGCTTTTGTAGTTTTGTTCCAGCTATAAATGTACGTAATATATGTTTAACGAAAAAAAAAGACAAGTTATATTCACTTACGACCACAATAATTGTAGGTAGGCAAGTGAAGTTCGAATGGCAGTTTATTTATTAGAGAATTCAAAAGACCTTCTCCCTCAAACACCAACATTAAGACTGATGTATGATAATGCTGCGATATCCATATTTATAGAATAACACTCTAATAAAATTCTTCACAAGATGAAGATCGTTCAACAAGAGCAGACGCTACCCATTGAAAACTTGGACTTTACCTCTAATCCATCATCTGTTGGTAAACATGGTAAACTACTACCAAATTCTTTTCGTGCAATCATCTGTGGTCCTAGTGGGTGTGGAAAGACAAATGTTATGTTGTCGCTCCTATTCGATCCAAATGGTGCTAAATTCAAAAATGTTTACGTTTATTCCAAGTCGTTATTTCAACCAAAATATAAATTGTTGCAAGAAGTCTTAGGAGAAGTTAAAGGTGTTGGTTATTTTCCATTTAAAGACAATGAGGAAATTATTAGTCCAGATAAAGCGCAGTCAAACTCGATATTCATATTTGATGATGTTGCCTGCGATGGACAACAGAAAATTCGTGAATATTATTCAATGTGTAGGCACAAGCTCATTGACGCGGCCTACTTATGTCAAACATATTCGAAAATACCAAAACAGCTCATACGTGACAATTGTAATATGATTGTGTTATTCAAGCAGGATGAAATTAATCTAAAACATATATTTGAGGAACATGTGTCACCAGACATGACATTTGAAGAATTTAAAAAGATTTGCTCAGAATGCTGGTCGACTACTAACAACTATGGAACATTGGTGATTGTAAAAGATTTTGCTTTAAATAATGGTAGGTACCGTAAAGGATTCGATAAATTCATAAAGCACTAGACATTATCCTCAGTCATCGTCACCATGTCCAACGATAAGGTTGCTATTGCCATGCGTAAGAAAAAAATCAGTAAATTGGCGAGATCTATTCGCAAGAAATATTTAGCGTTAAAATTAGGAAAATCAGAACATGATACATCTCTAAATAAGCTATTTAAACCGATATCTGTACCGCTAAAAGAAATGGTCAAATCCTCAAAATCATTACAACAAGCCATAGTTTCAAAATTCATCCCTCCAAAAGAGGAAACAACGACAAAAAAAGAAAAAAATGCTGATGTATCATTTCTCGATACAAAACCCATAGCCGAGACGGATGAATCAGGAAATATACGTTATGATGATGAAGAAGGAGAAGACGATTATTATTATGATGATTATGATATAGGCACACATCCCAACGTTTCGCGTGATGTCATAGAAGATTATTTAGATCAATATCCAATAATTAGTCAACCATATCTTGAAGATTACTTTCGCAAAGATGATGAAATTGATAGAAGTTATGGTCCATTATATAATGATGAAATTGGTTGGATGTTGGGCAGACGTAGAATTGCATTCGATAAAAGAAACGGTAATATAAACATATTACGAGAGAAGGATGAGGGGGGTGGAGAAGGAAATATACCGGGGACTTCGGGATTGTATCAGCTTGTGTTTTACAATCATCCCAATGAATACTCTGATGATGATTTGAATAATTACAAAGCTCTGCTAACAATAACAAAAGCTCATCTCAATGCAGCAGATCGTCTGAAAAGTACTGCTACCGAAAAGTATCGCAACATAATTAGACCGTTGTTTAAAACTGACTCATCAAATATTAGTAGTAGTACTATAACCAAACCTCCATCAGCTCGAATATTAAAGAAACAACGACAACAACAACAACAACAACAATCCATTCAAACCGCTCCATATACTAATGTAGGAAAAGGTCTTGTTGTCGGCGGCGGCGGTGGTGGTGGCCCTCTTTTGTCATACAACGAAAAACCGATGGAATACATTTATTGGGACGATCCCAATGAGCTGTGTGACCGTTTAAGATTACTGATTGCATCCAAGGAAGCTGGCAACACCTCATTCTCACACAACAACGAGATAATTGCAATAATCAATGAGTTGAAAGAGGCCAATATAATTGAATAACAAACGGAAAACATAATCATTTCAATCATGTCTGTCGATAAGTTTGGACATCGCCGCAATCATGCTAATGAGCGGGTTAAGCCGTATATGCCGAAAGTATCGTATCCACATACTCTAGACGGTAATATTGATGCAGAAAACGTAAAAATTTGTAATGTAAAGATGCCGACTGCAAATAGCGATGTTGCTAACAAACTATATGTTGATGAACAATTACATGTGTACCATAATGAGCTCGAAACACTTCAAAAAACAATAATCCCCTCATTACAAACGCAATTGGTATCTCATCAAAATAAAATCAACGAAATTGCTGCATTTATTTCGAGAAATCCTCCCGTCAGAGCTCGAGATATGGCAACTAAAATATACGTCGACGAGGTAGTTGCTATGGGCAAGGAATTTTTGAGAAATGATTTGGAGAGTTTTAAACAAGAAATACAGGATAAATTGTCGAAAAGTAATACTCTAATCAGTGATAAGATCGATATGTATAATACATACATAGAACGTTCGTTTCAAGTTTTGGACAGGGACTTGAAGAAGAAGCATGAAATTGAACAAAAGAAGAAAATAGATGAGAAGAGTAATGGATCATCAGTTTAGAAAGTGCATGCGCTTACGAAACATGTCATCCAAAGTCCAGCTTGTTAACGAACTCCATAAACCTATACGTAAAAATTATCCACGCAGACGTACAATTGTCAAAGGCATAGATGATTTATGGCAAATGGATTTAGCTGAAATGCGACCTTACGCTAATCAAAATAAAAATCACAAAATGATACTAGTCGTCATCGATTGCTTTTCAAAGTTTTTATGGACACGTCCATTAAAGACAAAAACCGGTGAAGAGTTAACTCGTGCATTCTCAGACATTCTCACCAACACAAAACGAGTTCCTAAAAATCTCCAATCAGACCAAGGAACGGAATTTTACAACAGCAAGTTTCAACAACTAATGAAAAAACATGGGATTAATCATTATAGTGTATTTAGCACGAAAAAAGCTTCTATGGCAGAAAGAGTTATTAGAACATTGAAATTAAAGCTTTACAAACATTTCAGTTTAAATGGTACCTATAGATGGATTGACATTCTCCCTAAAATTACACGAGATTACAATAACACAAAACATTCAACAACCAAATATAAACCTTCCAATGTCAATAAATCCAACGAAAAAGATATTTTAAACAAAACCTATACACATCTAAAGATTGCCGGACTTCGTAAATTTAAAGTTGGTGATATTGTTCGTATAAGCAAGTCGAAACATGTCTTTGAAAAGGGATACACACCCAATTGGACGACTGAACTATTCAAAATCATTAAAGTTAAAATAACCAATCCCACCACATATTTGCTCGAAGACTTGCAAGGTATCCCAATCAGTGGAGGGTTTTACGAAGAAGAGCTACAGAAAACGTCAAATCCACACATTTACTTGGTGGAGAAAGTACTTAAAAGAAAAGGCAACAAGATGTTTGTTACATGGTTAGGTTTAGATAGAAAACACAACACCTGGATACAAAGCACAGATGTAGTCACGTAATTACATCGCTTCACTACTCATGAATATATTGTTTTGTAGTAGTAGGAGATGTGAATGAGTATAAATAGAGGAGAGAGTTGTAGGTTAGATTCTCAGTCGTCAATATGAGTTCTCAAGACAGCGGCTATTTTAGTGCTACACAAAGTCATGTTAATTATGACACACAATTAGATCATATTTTACAAGTGTATGAAATGGCAGCCAAACAGGAAAACCACTACTTATTGTACACAGAGTATTGTACAGATGGAGATTTTCGAATTGGTTGTGGTTTGAGCCCCGCAAGAACGTTCAGTACTGCGATCACTCTATCATACACCGATAAACATAAGAAAATCAACTTCAGCTCATACGAATGGTTCACATTTATCGACATTTTAAATAATAATTCATTTATAAGTGCATCATTTCACGAAGAAGAAAAAAAAGAAGAAGCTGTGTTATCTTGTGGAGACTACTGCACCATTCGACAAATGGTATTTGATCGTGTTAAATGGTTGGAGGTGACCAAACATGATATCAGTGTACCTTTAAGAAAAGAAGATGTTTATCAAATACTACAAGCGGATCGTTGCCTCATCTCCCCACGTCTCACTCATTTAGAATCCATAAATTTTGGTGAATACTATGAAAATTTGGTGGAAAACATTAGAAATTTCAGTCAAACTAATGAAAATTTGACTAAATTTGAACTGATTCAAGTAATGTGTGACATCAACAATAGCGAATTAGCCATTGCACTAAGAGAATATATGTTTTTTTGTAAAGTTAACATTGTCAGTGATTTAGAGAAGTATTAAAACTAATTAATTAAAATTATTGTGTTTTATTTCATGTTCCCATCGTATGTGAGTTGATAAATGAAACGAAAATTGTCAATGATTTTGTTTCATGTTTCCAAGTTGATAGAAGGAGATCACTAATTATTTTTTATGTATTGCTTTTGAAAATTACAATACTTTTTATATTGATGAAATATATTTGAGAATAATATTTCATATATATATGTGTGTGGGTCTTAGAATAAATAAAACATTTACATTTTAAATCAATATTTAACTTTAATGGATAGACATAATTATAACGGTATAGAGAAATTAGATTTTTCGTGGGAACACCGTTTATTAAATTGCTTTTTTCAGTGCGTAGGTTAAGAATAAATAAACCATTTCAAATCAACATTTAGATAGACGTAATTATAATGGTACAGAGTAGTTCGTTTTCTCGTGGGAACATCGTTTATTAAATTGCTTTTTTTTTAGTTTGTATGTTTGAGAATAAATAAAACATTTCAAATCAACATTTTAATAGATAGACGTAATTATAATGGTACAGAGTAGTTCGTTTTTTCGTGGGAACACCGTTTATTGCTTTTTTTCAATATTAGGAGAAGCTATTAAATTTTAATTTGTGTGGGTATCGTTGAGAGAACCACCTTGCAAATAGTGGGGGATATCGTTCCATATAAATTTGATATTTCACATCATACAAATCAGTTATCATTGAACAGTGATAGAATATTAAAATTAATCTGTGTGTTGTGTGAAGGCTACTCAGAAAAAAGTAAGTTTTTCATTTATTTCTTCAAATAACAAATCGTTCACTTTTGTTTTTTATGATATAAAGTTCCACTAAAAAGGTAGAGTTTATTAACACATATTTATTCTTTTGTAGATGGATCTACCTTCATTAAATTCAGTGTCGTTAATTACAGAGAAGAAGCCTATTATTAAACTTCAACATTTGACGCTTGGGGAAGCATACCCTATCTTAGGCGCAAAATTAGTTTCAAGCAAATTTGGTGGTGAAGTCATTTTGATAGAATTCGCAGACAATATCACATTCCTGCCCAAGAGAGTGACGGAACAGTACCGATGTCAACTTGATTATTTCAAAGCTCAAAAGCATTCTCTCATATTTAGAGGATTAATTGAAGTGGGCAGACCAAATCGTGCAATATCGTTTGAAATTGTTGAAAATTAGTTTTCGCTTGGTGAGATTTTATTTATTATATATGTATATTATATATTTAAAGTGAAAAAATGGTGAATTTAATGAACAAAGCTGATCAAACGTTAACTTTCCTAAAAGAACATTATTCTAAACCGCTAGCTAATTCAATAATTAAATTAATAGACCGTCATGTTAGGAGATGTGTCTTGACTTTGGTTAAGTTCAAATTTTCCATTGGTGAGAAGAGAAAAATTCAATCAAAAATTGGGGAACTTAAGCGATTACGTCATCAAATTAATTCAATTACAAAAAAAAATATGGGTTATGGGTTGAGAAAACGAAGTGTAAAATGGTTAGATGTTGGGGTTATTTTTAATTGTAGAATTAGGACAGGGCTTATTGTAAATTTGAAACATAAAGTAATCGATGAATTTTTCAAAGATGCTTTTAATTTATTCAACGTTAAAATTTCACAAATATTGAAGGATCTAAAAATAATAAAAGTTAATACTACTCTCATTGGTGATTATATAAAGCAATCGAATGATCGGGAGGTGGTAAATCAAAAACATTTTAGTACACCCAATGCAATCATTGATGAGGGAACTGATTTAATAGAATGGTTTAAAAATAATGTCGTAGATCGTATTTTGAATAAAATGTCAGAGTTTCAAGAGAAACAGAGCGGTTGGGCATTAAGCAAAATCATTTCACTAGAGATAGCAATTAACAAATACGAAATGGGTAATGGTTCATCTTTCATTCGATTGCCTGAGCAGATACAGAAAAAACATGCATGCATCAACATCCAGAACAATGATGAAGCGTGTTTTTTCTGGAGCGTTGTTGCAGGTTTACACGCTCCCACAGGGCAGGTGAGCCGAACATCATCATATCCACACTATTCCACCGTTTTGAAAACTCGAGGCTTAGATATGCCAATGAAACTGCCTCAAATTAAGAAGTTTGAAACACTAAATGAAATTTCCATAAACGTTTATATGTTAGAGTACAATGAAACAGTGAACAAAACATTTTACACAGTATTGCCGGCAAGATTGACTAGGAAAAAATTAGACCGTCACGTCAACTTATTACTCATTCAAGATAAATACTTTCCGAAATTAAACGAATATGAAACAACGCCATCTCATAATGATTACAGTACTATTGTTGAGGTAAAATATCATTATTGTTGGGTTAAAGATTTATCGCGTTTAATTAGTTCACAGTTAAATAGAAACGATCATAAAAAATATGTTTGTGATAGATGTCTCAATTACTTTTCATTGCGTGAGAGACTGGATGATCATTCCGAACTTTGTGAGAATTTAAACAATGAAAAGATTTCATTTCCCAAATATGATTTTGTTGAGTTTAAGAATTATACATACAAGCAAAAATGTCCTTTTATTATTTATGCTGATTTTGAATCTCAATTGACACAATGTAATGAAATCATTTCTAAAACAACAAACAAATATCAACATCATAAAACTTACAGTGCAGGCTACTATATAAAATGTTCTTTTGACGATTCTCTATCGTTTTACAAAAGTTACAGAGGTGTGGATTGTATGGATTGGTTCGCTAACGAAATGACTGATATAGCTAAATTTGTAGATTCAAAAATTAAAATAATTGTACCAATGGTAGTCAAACCAAGAACTACTAATGATGCAACTGTTTGTCATATATGTGAAAAAAAGTTTAATAAAAAAGATATAGTTGTACGTGATCACAATCATTTTACGGGGGAGTTTCGAGGATTTGCGCACCAATCCTGCAATTTAAATTTTAGAAAACTGTTTGTTGTGCCGATTGTATTTCACAATTTGTCTGGTTATGATAGCCATTTTATCATAAGAGATATTGCCAAACGTGGTAGAGTCAGCCTTTTACCAATCAATAAGGAAAAATACATTTCATTCACACAATACGATTCGGAAACAAACATAAAATTCAGATTTATTGATTCGTTTCGTTTTTTGGGATCTAGTTTGGATGCTGTCGTTAAAACTTTGGACACCAATTATTTGAAAATTTTGAAAAAAGAAAACCATAATTTAACCAATATCCAATTTACATTATTGACACGTAAAGGTATCTTTCCTTATGACTATATTAATAACTTGGAAAAATTGAATGATGATAAATTACCACCGATTGAATGTTTTTATAATAAATTAAATGAAGCGAACGTAACTGATGATGATTATGCTCACGCTAAAAATGTTTGGCGGTCTTTCAATGTAAAAACACTTGGAGAATATAGCGATATATACATGCGCACCGATATTCTTCTTCTAGCAGATGTGTTTGAAAATTTTAGAGAGACAGCTTTAGCAACGTATGGTCTAGATCCTGGATGGTTCTACAGTATACCAGGATATGCGTGGAATGTGATGCTAAAGTTTACAAAATGTAAACTGCAAATTTTAAAAAATATTGATATGATAATGTTTATTGAAAAGGCTATTAGAGGAGGAATATCACAGTGTTGCAATAGGTACAGTGAAGCAAATAATAAATATATGTCTGAATATGATGTTGAGAAACCATCAATGTATATTCTCTATACAGATGTAAATAATTTGTATGGAAAAGCGATGTGTGAACATTTGCCCTTTGATGGCTTCGAGTGGATCGAAAATGATATGGAGAAATTTAACGACATCAATTTCATAAAATCCATCCCAGATGATAACCCCGAAGGCTATATTCTTCAAGTGGATTTGTTATATCCAGACAAGTTGCATAATCTACATAAAGACTTTCCTATGTGTCCCGAACACCACAAACCACCCGATTCAAAATTAACAAAATTAATGACTACCCTACACGATAAAAAAAGTTACACTTTACATTATAGAAATTTAAAGCAAGCCCTAGAACATGGACTAGTATTGGAAAAAGTTCACAAAGTTTTGAAATTCCAACAATCTGCATGGCTTCAACCCTACATCGAATTAAACAATCGATTGAGGACTTTAGCCACCAGCGACTTTGAGAAAGATTTGAGAAAACTAATGAATAATGCTGTGTTTGGGAAATGTATGGAATCCATCCGTAAACATAGAATTTGTAAATTGGTATCTACATATGAGGGTCGTTATGGTGCTAAAAATCTTATTGCTAGTCCGCGTTATCACAATAGAACAGTTTTCGATGATGGTGATCCACCTTTGATGGCAATCGAATTGAAAAAGTCTGAACTAATTTTCAATAAACCGATATACGTGGGTATGGTTATTCTTGACATCTCGAAAACTGTAATGTATGACTTCCATTACAATTTTATGCTTCCCACAATGGGAGTAGACAATTGTAAGTTGATGTACACCGACACTGATAGTTTTGTTTATCAACTTACTTGTGAAGATGCATACGAACAGTTAATTGACGCAAACATTGACAAATTTGATACATCAGATTATCCCATTAACAATATCTACAACATACCCCGAGTTAATAAAAAAATACTAGGTTTGATGAAAGATGAAGCTAATGGACAAATAATCACCCATTTTGTTGGTTTAAGGTCCAAAATGTATAGTTACAAAGTTCAGGGGGGCAAAGTTGTCAAAAAATCAAAGGGGATTAAAAAATGTGTTGTGAAAAATAAAATAATTTTCGATGATTATGTGGATTGTTTGAAAAATTGGAAACAGATGACAATTACTCAAAATACGATACGTTCCTTCGCTCATAATGTGTATAGCATTGAACAAACAAAAATCGCTTTGAGTCCTCACGATGATAAAAGGAAATTACTTCCCGATTCATTTGATACGCTTCCATGGGGACATTACAGTATTTTGGAATAATGTTTTTTGTTTTTAGATAAAAAATGTCTCCTACTCCCGAAACTGAAGATCGTGCCAAACGGCGTGTAAAATTTCTTAAGAAATCACGTAAATTAATCAGAGATTTTCGAAGTGCTGTTGCAATGATTAAAGTACCTCGATCACTATCTAAAAATGATTGTCGAAGAGTACTAAAACTCATATATACTGATTTTCCAATAGAAATTTTAAATGGATTAATTCTTCATTTCAATTTACCTACAGAACCTGAAGATTCTGACTATGATTCAGATGAAACTATTTTTGCTGACTTTTGAATACAACTTTGTAAAACCATTTTTCACTTTTCACATATATTTAAATATATAATAATATGAACTCAAATATAGTTTTATACTTTTATATTAAACTATTACATATTAAGTTATAGCATGTATTACTACTTTGTGAATTATGGCATTTGTTTGTAGTATTATTAATCTTTCATATTAATTTATAACATATATTACTATACTTTCATATTAAAATGTAACATATTGTTTTTTCCAATATAATTTTAGGATATTGCCTAAATATTTTTGTTAAATGAAACAATGTTTTTTTTTATGAGTAAAACATCAGGTTAATTTCCAAATAAAATCTTCTTCAATGTTCAATGATAGCTCAATTATATCAAGAATAAATAATTTTTCAAGTAAATGGATTAAGTTATAGCATATATTACTACTTTGTGAATTATGACATTCGTTTGTAGTATTATTACTTTTTCATATTAATTTATAACATATATTACTATACTTTCATATTAAAATGTAAAATATTGTTTTTTCCAATATAATTTTAGACTATTGCATAAATATTTCTGTTAATTGAAACAATGTTTTTTTTTTATGAGTAAAACATCAGGTTAATTTCCAAATGAAATCTTCTTCAATGTTCAATGATAACTCAATTATATCAAGAATAAATAATTTTTCAAGTAAATGGATTTTTTTTTATTACCTAGTATCTACTCATCAGCTGAAAAATTACAGCATGGCATTCGATACTCTTTTATGTGGCATCAAGTATTACAGAATAAAAATGATTGGAAACTATGCTGCAAACACACAGCAATAAGCTGAATTTCTACTAAAGAAATGCCTCGTGTGTTTCCCTTTAGTCTACTAGTTTGATGACACACACACACACACACACATCATGGGTAACTGGAAACTTTGAACCTACTACACCACTGGAGGACCCTACAGAAATATACAACGTCTCCAACAATGGTTTTTTAAATACTACATTACCTTTGTAATTATTATATCAATAATAAATTATTTTTTTAAAGTGGATTTTTTTTTTATTAAAACACCCAATCTACTCATCAGCGGATATATTACATGAAGATTTAAATTTACGTTTAACAATTTTTGGTAAAATTTTAAATAATAAAACGAATATGAATGCTAATAATATACATAGAGTCATTGAAAATATATTATTAAGTTCATTTTTCATACTATGGAACATGCTGCTAGTGTTGGTTATATTGATCATGGTGAAAGCTTTGTAGGTTGAATTCTGTTTAATGGATATGTTGTTGTTTGCGGACATCTAAAGATATAATCTACAGCACTTGAAATCTCCTGTCGTCGAGCTCCGTTTTGTAATTCGTCTGGCACCCAATTTATTGTAAGCTTCTCCCACTTCTTTTGATCTGAGTCGGTAGTATCAGCAGCAGAAAGGCACAGGTTTGCAATTTGCTTCATAACCCTTCGTTTTTCTTCATAAAATATTACATCCTTATTCAATCGATCTATTTTTATAATAAACTCCTCAAATAGACGTCTATACTCAACTAATGACATACTACAACTGATTCGTTTACAGATATATTAGTGTCCTATATTTTGTGTATCTCCACACACACACACACACACAATAATGTCTCAACCTCCTAGTCGGACGGAACGGTTTTTTCTCATAAAGACCTGTGAAGAAATTTGTTATAAAACCCCTCACACCTCCCCATTAATCCATTAAATACTGTCTTTGTAATTATTATTTTTCTCACCCCCTGCGATAGCGCAACGGTTAGGGACTGTGTTAGGAACGAGAAAGTCGCTGTGTGTGTCGTGAGTTCGAATCTCACGGTCGACCATTTTTTCAATTTTATAAATTGGAAGTGTTGTGGTGGACCACGATTGACGTCACAGAAGATGGATGCCGTAGGGATTTTACTGACGTCACAGAAGATGCCGTCGCGACATTCGAATCACCCGCCAACGACACAACCCACCAAATTGGAAGTGCTACGTCACACATGTGGATGGACCATGATTGACGTCACAGAAGATGGATGCCGTCACAGTCGCGACATTCGAAATACTCGCCAACGACCCGCCATTGACACAAGATGGATACGACACACGTCACACCAACACGTCCGCCATTGACACAAGATGGATGCCACTTCCGGTGCGCGCGCACAGTCAACGAAATCCAACATGGCCGACTTCCGTCCCAGAACCGGCTTAGTATATCTACTTTACATCCCATGGCCGTAGGTCATGTCCTACACAAAAAACTTAATATTCAAAATATAATGAAAATTGGTAATGTGGGCAAAAATAGAATCAGAATTCAAGTTAAAAATTTATCTGATGCTAATAAACTTGTTACTAATCCTGATCTGATCAATGAACATTTAAAACCGTTTATACCAAATAATTTGCTAAATAAAAAAGGAGTAATAAGAAATGTTGATACTATTTTTGATGAAGAATATTTATTGAGTAACTTTCTCTCCTATAACTATTTCAGACATTAGTAGAATTAAAAGAAAAATAACACGTAATAATGAGACAATTTTAGTACCAAGACAATCTGTAATTGTCACGTTTGAGGGTAATAAACTACCGTCCGTCATATACATAAATTCTGTAGCATGTAATGTTGAACCATATATGAATAAAGTTACGCAATGTTTCAAATGTCTAAAATACGGCCATGTAGCAAAACAATGTCGCAGCACTACAGCACTATGTATAAACTGTGGAAAAGAAAAAGTCGATACGCATGTCTGCCGCGATCCACAAGATAGTTGCTGCATACATTGTAAAACTAACACGCATATATCAACATCCAAAACTTGCCCCACTCATATCAAACAACAAGAAATTAAAAAGAAGATGGCTGAGGAAAACTTAACATTCTTAGAAGCTAAACGGATGAATAGCAATTCTTATGCCAATATAGTTGAAACCAACAATAGATTTCAGACACTAACGACATTAGATGAACAAGAGTTTCCCTCTCTTCCAAATCCAAACGCGAAACATAGAAAAAGTAATACATACTCCTCGACAACAACAGTAACACAGTCAGAATTTAATGGAAAGAAGAAACGAAAAGCCTCATCCCCCATTACAGAAGTCGATGTTTCACCTATGTATCCATTCAGATTCGGACCTGATAAACCAATTACGCACCCCTCCAGAAACAATCCTAAGAATTTCGATACTCAAGAAGATCTAGCAGAAAAAGTCCTAGTAGCAATTCAAAAGGTCCTCAGCTCAATAAACTCATTCGATGAACTTTCCTCAATAGATGTTACATATATTGAAAAAATTGCATTTTCTAGTAATGAAGAACCTGGACAAGAGACTATTATGATTGACGATGAATTTGAAGAATACTAATAAGTTGAATATTCTTCAGTGGAACGCACGTTCCGCCGCATCCAATAAAAACAGTCTGATTGATATATTATCTGATCTTAGAATTTATATCGCTTCAATATCAGAAACGTGGTTGAATCCAAATAAATCTTATACATTTCCTGGTTATCATATTGTACATAGAGATAGACTTGATGTCACCACTGGGGTGGCAATACTAATAAAAAACACTATAAAATACAAAGAAAGGGTTATCGAGAATATCAATGAAAATATGCAGGCTTGTGCAATTCAAATAATTGGTGCAGACTTCAGTCTTACATTGATTTCAATTTATTGTCCACCAGACGCTAAAATGAGTACACAAGACTTCATGAAACTTTTTGAATATCCCGATCAGTCCACTTTAATTGGAGGTGATTTCAATGGGCATCACGGATTATGGGGATCTTACAAAACCAATACATCAGGAACAAACATTGTAAATTCCTTAAATCAGTCTAACAATATGATACTATTAAACGATGTATCATCAACTAAGATATCAAGAACCACCAATAAGTCGGCGATTGATCTAACATTCGCTACTTCCGATATTGCAAATGAAATTCATTGACAAGTGTTACCAGACACCCTAGGATCAGACCATTATGCTATTCTAATCAATTTTCTGTACTCAGGAGCTCAAATAGAAACGATAATATATCCCACTACAAAATGGAATATTAAGAAAGCTAACTGGAAAAAATATAAATCAGTTTCTCGAAGCTATTTTAAGAAAATCCCCGAAACTTTTAATGACATAAATGAAAAATATGAATATTTCATGAAAGGTATAGAACTTTCAGCTTCTGTGGCTATACCAGTGAGAAAAAAGTTTGAAATAAACAAACCACCACCACCACCCTGGTGGGATAGTGAGTGCGATTGTGTAACAGAACGCAGAAAAAAAGCAATTAGTGCATATAAACGTCTAAGTTCATTCGAAAATTATATTATAGTCAACAAAGAAATTGCTGCAACAAAATGACTCCTGAAACTAAAAGCCAAAAATAAATTAAATAAAAATACAACTAGTACAAAATTATGGCAACAGGCTAAAAGAATGCAGAGAATCACAATAGGTAGTAATTCAAACAACAAAACATGCAAAAACTTCGATTGGGTTGAGGAATTTATGAATAAAATCGCACCTTGCTCAGTATCTCGAAAATTTACAAATACTAATGAAGAAGAAGATGATACAGTTATTTAACAAACCCATAATTTATAGTGAATATCATTCGCTCTTGAAAAAACTTATAACACGTCACCTGGCATAGATCAAATTACATATGACATGATATGGAATTTAGCACATAACGCAAAATTGTTTCTGCTAGAAATATACAACGATGTCTGGATTCATGATAATATCATTGAAGATTGGAAAAGATCAATAGTAGTACCCATACATAAAAACGGAAAAAGTCCTGACTTAACCGACTCATATCGACCCATAACTTTGCTGTCGTGTATATTGAAAACATTTGAGAGAATTATCAAACAGAGATTAAAATTTTTCATGATTTCTAAATCAACACTTCCTTCAGGTCAATATGGTTTTAGAAGAGGATGTAGCACCAATGACGCCATATTACAACTGGTGACCGATACACCAGCATTTCTCGATATTAAGGCAGCATATGATTCGGTTGACTTAGTATTTTTACGGTAAAAGTTAATCAATATAGGGATACCAAGAAGAATTTGTAATGTAATGTGTAACCCGTTTAATTATAGAAATGTTTATGTCAGATATATAAACAATTCACTTAAAAACCCTCGAAATACTTCCACAGGATTACCTCAAGGAGCAGTACATTCTCCATTATTATTTAATATATTCACAGCAAGTCTCCATGAAGAAATTAACTACAAACTAATCCAATATGCGGATGACTTTGTAGTGTATAACTCCGATAAAACCTTACCAAATATTTTGACAAATCTAAAGGAATCGGTCATCTCCATCACGCAGATATTGGACTCATTAGGCTTTCTGGTTACTCCTGAAAAATCGAGTATTATGTTTTTCACACGCCATAACTTACCATACATGGTCAATATTACAATAAACGAGATCCCATACCCAGTCATTAACATCAGTTATTCACCTTTGTATTACTTTAGATGAAAAACTTACTTGGAAAAGTCATGTGAAGAGTATCATTACAAAATGCAATAAAGGTTTAAACTTCCTAAATTTAATACGAAGGACATGGCGGGGAGCCGACCCTCATACTTGCATAACTTTTTACAAAACATATATAAGATCGATTATAGATTATGGATGTGCTCTATATGGAACCGCAACCCCAAGCTTACTAAAAAAATTAGAATTGTACAGAACAATGACATGAGACTTTGTATCGGACCAATGAAATCTACGCCAGTAGAAGCACTTTGAGTTGAAGCCTTAGAACCGCCATTAGAACTTCTTAGAACATTACTAACAGAAAAATTAATTATTGAATGCCATTACAGACAGCTAGCAATTATCAAAAATATTTTGCAGTTAAATATATATGACCTCACAAACAAATATTGGGCCAAAAAACCTTCGCCCATTACATGCCAGGAATTTAGGGAAAATTATAATTCAATTAATAATTTAGATGTTCCCAAGACATATGAAAATGATTTCTTCACATCACTGAAATACGTACATGTTGAAATTCCAAATTATAATCATATTATAATGATCAGTGGGAATATACTATCACATTATTTATCAAAATATGATAGTTGCAATGAAATATATACGGATGCTTCCAAACAATCCAGTGGTGTAGGGTGCGCATTTTATGCCCCGTCAGTGAAGGTTCAAATGCAATTTAAACTTAATAACTCTACTTCTATTTTTTCTGCAGAAGCAATCGGATTTATCAAAGCTCTTGAATTCATTGAACGACATGGTTATAAAAAATCCATCATAATATCGGATTCCTTATCAGTTCTCACGAGCAGTAGCCAACCTTTTGATATGAATGCTACTTATGAAAATCAAATCATTCCAAAAACTAAACTGAAAATCGAAAAGCTACGCCCAAAAGATTTCGATACCAGTTTTTTGTGAATAAAAGCACATATTGGACTGCAGCATAATGAACATGTGGATATTCTAGCCAAAGAAGCGTAAAAAATGGACTACCAATAAATAATACAATAAACATGGATGAGTGCCTAAACCAATGTAAAATTGAACTAAAAGAAAGATGGAAATATTTATGGCATGAGTATTGCATTGGAAACCCTACAAGATATACACTCTTACACCCAGAAATTCCCAACCAATACTGGTACAGGAAATATCAATTACCGCGTAGTAGTATAGTCACTAGAAGTAGAATTAAGTTTGGTCATGCATGCTATCCCGCACATCTTAATAAAATAAAAGTAATAGATTCGAACTTGTGCGACACTTGTTACCGTATATGCGACTTGGAACACATTTTTTTTTAAATGTGATAAATATACACAACATAGAGAAGATATGTATAGAGAACTAATAAAAATCGATGTTCTACCTCCCTTCAATGTAATGAAATTACTGGTATTAAATAAGCTGCCTGTTAATAACGTTTTACTGACTTTCATTAAAGCATGCAATTAAAAACTGTAATATTATGTAGCTTCTTCTCCTCTGTAAGTGAACTCCTGGGTGTGAAACGTATATCCTTAACCTATCCAAATTGATTCTTACAGTTGGAATATTTGGTACCCTTTTTAGTACTGTAGCTCATGGCTAAATGTACTATGTCCTTCGCCCAAAAAACCAAAAAAAAATACCCCTAATGGAACAGACTATTAATTTGACCAAAATATTCACTTACTTTGATGCTATTCGTCACTCTCCAAAAAGATTTCTGTTAACTCCACAAAAACTCAGAACAGAGAAAATGCAATCCGCTGCTATCACTGAATATTTAGAGTAATTTCGACGCAAATTCAAATATATTTGAATGATAAAGGCTGATTGAATTGAATTTTACATATTTTGAAATTAAAATAATAACAAATATTTGAAGATAATATATATACGAATATATATATATATATATATATATATATATATATATATATTATTATATTTATATATTCATTTTTATTGTTGTTTTATGTAGATTAATAAAGAATGTTGTTCGGATAGCTCAGGGTAAATGTATCATAGTTGGACATGAGTACTCCTTAATCTCTTTGAGTTCAGGTCTAAAGTTTCTTTTATATGATTTATTATTTTGTTTTATATATTTTAATGAAGAATTATTTGTTTTTGTCTATTATTTAAAATAAAATTATACCTTGCATAAATTTATGTTTAGACGCCTATGTTATTGTTTATATTCCTGTTTTTAATAAAGGGTATAGAAACAAAAATGAACACTATAATTATATACTGTCAAAACTACGTTGGAAATTGGAAAAGAAATACATGTATTAATATAAACAAATTTAAAATCAAAATAGTGGAAAAAACAACTAAAATCTAATAATTTAACAAATAGGTACCTTAGCGCAACTTTATATTGTTTGAAATGGCCAAAATTTGAAATTTCAAATTGGTTAACACTAAACTTTCACTAACAATGATGTCTTCTGGCACCGACGATCACCAATATCGAATACCACCACCTCTCATATTAATATGTCAACTGCATTCACTCAACCTGAACTCCAGCTTGACAAAACTTCTCCAGGTAAGTCTTGAAATTCTTCACCGTGTCCCGTTTACCGTTTCAATTAGCTTCTACATCTTCTCAACATACTTCTTCAACTTTATTTAACTTTTTTCTGTCACTTTTCTTGAGTTTTATGAGAACTTTTACTTTTATTTTATTATAATTTTAAAATTTTGTTTACTACGTCCTCTCTCCAAAATATCATATATCATCCCTTTCATTTTCCAAAATAAAAAACCCTCATTTCTCCTGTCCGTTGCCATGGACAAAACTCATCATCTCACTAGATTTTTTTAACCATTATTTAGAAATCAGAGGTTTTCATTCAATTTCATATTTTTCTTAACTATTTGATGATCTTTAATGCTTTGTTCATTCCCAAAATAATTTAATTTATCTATTTAAAACTCTACTTTTCCAAAAATATCCCTATTTATAAAAAAAACTTCTGATTGTATAAAACTATTCCATTCTAAATGAAACAAATCTACAGTCTGATTACTCTGAAATACATATGCAATCCTTTTCCAATTATATTAGAATTCTTCCACAATTAGTGTTCATTATAAACGCGGACTGAAATTTCTATTTACAAAATTTCTTTATATGTTATTTTACATCCTCGCTTTATACGCTTGTCAAAATTATATAGTTCTATGACAATGAATCCTGTCGCGCACAACGAAATCTGTCGCTGATGTTCCATGTTTTGAAATTATTTTGACATTCCAATCTTGTTGACAGTTCTCAGTGTCATTATAATAGTAAACATCAAAAATAATGAATTTGCTACTAATTCTTATTAAACATGTTGTATTATAATAATATAAATACATTTATTTATTCTTTTAGGGGTTTAGATACTTTTAATGACGTATATGCCAAATTTACAAAAAATTATATTGTTTAAAGATGATTTTTATGGTCTGATATACAAGTTATGAGTGAATTATTTTAGGAAGCACTGACAATGGTGAGTGTTTTGAATATTATTTTAGCATCTCTATATTTACATTAAACAATCGATATCATAGGTACATATTCAATATATAACTAACTTTAATTTCATTCATATCATGAAAAACAAATAATTCCCCATGTTTTGGCAATTTACAACCAAATTCACGCTTGAAAACCTCACACTCCAACACCTTCAAACCCTTATAGATGTTGTGATGAGTTCAATATATATATATATATATATATATATATATATATATATATATTGGAACAGTGCAAAAGTATTATACCCAGTAAAGAACCTAATCAATGGGAAGAAAAGAAAAATGAACTCAAACGGAATAGAAAATATAACAAATTGAGATGTAATTCAAGTGAGGTTATAATAATCACACATTGCAAGGATTGAAATAGATATAACTCAGAAATACTAATATATCACTTGCTTTCATTGTAAAAAAAATGATAGTATTTAAAACAATAGTTGTAAATGATAATATAAAACTTTACAGAGATGAAACGGGAAATTAAAAACAGATTTTTAAGCCCGAATACATCCAGTGGATTCAAACTACCTCCACAATGCAGCATTTATAGTGGTGAACTTTTTGCAATCCTTCAAGCAATCAAATACGCCGCTCATGAAGATATCCACAATACTTTAATTCTTACAGATTCGTTAAGCTCGTTACAAGGTATACAACTCATTTATTCAGATCATCCCCTGACAAGGCTCATCAAAGAGTATGTTCACACAATTAGGGAAAAATCCAGACGATTGGTCTTCATGTGGGTCCCGTCACATGTTGAGATCTCTGGCAATGAGCGAGTTGATAAAATTGCACGTGAAACCATGAATGAACCAATCTTTCAAAAGCAAGAGGGAGTACCGTATACTGATCTGAAAAAATATATGAAATATGTGGTCTCTAACTACTGGTCATCTGTCTGGGCAGAATCTGGAATAAAACTTAAAGAAATTAAAGATGATATCAAACCATGGAGAAACATCCCTAGCCAAAGAAGACACCAAATAATAATCACCCGTTTGCGCACTGGACATTCAAAGTATACCCATGAACACTTGCTGAAAGGAGAAGAAGACAAAATCTGTGATATGTGTCAGGTGCCAATGTCAGTTAAACATTTCATGGTCGAGTGTCCGAGGTTCGCGGAACAACGCCGGACGTACAGTATAAGTGCAGATTTAAAATCAACTCTTGGTGTGTACTGTAATTTTGAAAACACAAATCGGATTCCTCTCTGAAATAGGTTTAGTCAACAAAATGTAAATTACTAAGCTCGTTACCATGTTGCTTATTACTGATTCCTATCTTTGATATGATACTATTCAAATATTATTGTATGTTATAGTGACGTTACCAGCCTAAATGTTATTTCATGTTACTGTTATGTTATGTTGCTAATAACCCTAGTGGTGGATGCAACTATTATTTCCTGAATAAAAAAAAATAAATAAAAAAAATCAGAAATACCAATATATCACTTGCTTTCATTGTAAAAAAAATGATAGTATTTGAAACAATAGTTGTAAATAATAATATAAAACATTACAGAGATGAAACAGGAAATTAAAAACAGATTGTAGCCAAGTAATTCACAAATAAATATAAATCATTTAATATTCAAAACATTCAGACTCAATAACAATCAACAAACTTTAATTGTAAATGTTAATATTTAATTATAAGAGTGTAATTGAAAATGAATCGAACAGTTAATGGACAAACGGAAGACTTTCAAAATGAATTTTAATATAGTTATTATTTTAATATAGATTTAGAGAAATTTTGAATGTGGTGATAATTTATATTCATGCTGAACTCTACAATGAATTCACTCATGATTAAGATATTTTTATTTAATTCAATAGTTCATATGTAAGTTTTTGATCATCCTGGTAGATAGCGATTGACAGAAAATTTAATTAATTTCATGAAATCAAGTGAGCATTTTTCAAAGGTCTATATAAACCTGTGTAGAATTTGACAGAGAGATTATTATACTTCAATCGTCAAGGGGAGATGTACAAAATTGTGTCCTAATAATTTACTAGATAGAATGCTTTGAAAAATAAAGAATAAATGAACTAAAATAGTGGAGGCCATATTGGAAATTGGGGAAGAGAGTGGTTGAAAACTTGGAGTATGATAAGAAAAACATGTTAAATTAACAAATAACATATCAAAAACCTATAACAGATGCAGAACTTACCTCAATTAAACCAGGACTAAACTGTGAGTCATTTATTTACATACTAAACATCACATATTGGAAGTACATATCTTTAGAACAGTTTCCGTACTTACAAACATTCAATTCAATGAAGTATCGAAGCCATATAACTGTAAAGAGACAGAAATTGTGTTATTAGTGATAATTAGGAATTTTTTTTTTATTAATTTTGTAATAATGAATTGTAACTAGTAAGAAATAATTTATTCAACTCACCTACCAACAATATGAGCTCATATAAACGATTATCTTTATAATCTGAAAGTATTCCAATCTTCGCATAATAATTTCAATCATTTAACAAATAATATTCGTTTCTTTTTAGATCTTGCATAAAAATAATCCCACTAAATAATTTTATATCTAACAGTTTTCAGATTATATGTAAGCTATACATCCACTGGTCTGGTCTGAAATTAAGGAAGGAATTTTAACGTTTTGAATGTTCAATGAATGAAATATATTTATTTGTATAAATTTACAATTAATGTGTCGGTTATTTTCCCAATTTTCAGGAATTAGAAGGCGACAAATGTTTTATTCACTGTGGATTTGGAAGGTCTGCAGTAAGGTGGGCAACCCTATCTACGCCTACATACAGAATTCTTTGAAATAAATATACTATATATTTGTAAAAGTTAATTTTCCTTCTTATTTTGTTACGTTCTCGTTAATTTTTAAGCCCTACCTTATCAAATATGAAGTATGAATATTAAATATGTGTTTAATGATATACAGGAAGGACATATAGGTATATTTGCCGTATGTACACTCATGTAATAAACTTACACATAAATATAAAACATAAAATTAACAACTATTACAAACACATATACGCATCATATACACACACAAAAAAACGAGACGATATATATATATATATATATATATATATATATACATATATATATACATATATATATATATATATATATATATATATATATATATATATATATATATATATATATTCATATGTTATTATAAAGTGTTTTACAGAAAATCCGTGAATATTTCGTTACTGGTCTCTAGTTGGTCCTTTACTTTATATGTATTCTAATATTATTGTTCTTACATTGAACTCAATCCATTCCGGTGGATAATATTTTCAAGTCAATCTGTAGGTGAAAATTTTCTAGAAGAAAATGGAGCAGTTCACTTTTTAAATATATCTCTGTTACTTACTTCTGGGAGAAAATTGGATTATGTTCTTTAAGAAATGATATGTTCACGTGACTAAACCTAACTTACCGTGAAATTCATTAAACGGAGTACAGATGATAAAACCTCGACCCAACAAGTGATAGATTAATCACTCTTAGCTCTTCAAGTAATTAATATCAGAATAACGGAAAAAAACACTCCATCTGAAAGTTAAATGGTGGTGTTGTCGGTGAAGTATCTTAATAGAATTGAATATTTTGTTAGAGTGGTCTTTTTAACTTTGGGCACACAAGAATAAATAGACGTATAATTTCAGTGTCTGGAAATTGAAAGAGAGCAATACAATCATCATTCAGCTAATAAAGATTATGGAGCTAACCAACAATAGATCCAAATACAATTATTCACACAGGGTGATTCATAATTAATGGGCCATATTGTAACTACAGGGTTAGAAGGCAAAAATAATAATATTTTCATTAAAAACAATGTCTGCTAAGACATATATGTGGGATCTGGAAGCTACATAATGCTAATATAAAAGTAGAGCCCTCCATAAAAATAAACAAGATGTCGTTCAATATATAAGATGCTAATTACACTTTCAAAATTATCTTTTGTAATGTACATGGAGTAGGGCAGGACTGGTAACAGTGGCCATCTGTTTGTGAGGGAACACTGGCTACCACTTGTTTTACCAAAATAAGAGTGGCCACTGTTTCCTACAACCAGTTTTCTAATTTTTTTCAGATACAAAAATGGCGAAAGCACGTTCGTGTGGCCATACACCAGAAATTGGCATGAAAAACGCACTTTATGAGGTAATGGAGATTGGTTGGTCCCTTAAAAGTGTGTCAAAGAAATATAAAATTCCACGCACAACATTGAGGCGCTACAGAGATAAATGCAAACACAATTCCGAACAAATCGACTTCAGCGACCGATTCTTAGAAGGAGCACGAAGACTCACATCCAATTATGTAGTTAATCGGGTATTTGATAGGAATAAGGAGCAAACTTTAACTAGCTATCTGCAAACGATTGCAAAGCTTCACCCAAACATGTCAAAACCATGGCATATAAATTAGCGATTTGACACATAAAGAAAATACCTTCGTTTTGGTCGAAGAATAGGTGCTCTAGTAAAGATTGGTTTACAGGATTCATGAGACGTAACAAAACTGAATCAATACGCATCGCCGAGGCTAGGTCTCTTGGTCGCGCTATGGGTTTCAACAAACCCGTTGTTCAAAGATTCTTTTCCAATTTAAAAATTTTATATGAGAAACATAATTTTGACCCAAGTCAAGTCTATAATGTAGATGGAACGGCCCTGACAACAGTCTAAGGTTCTAATAAAATTATAGACACGAAAGGGCAGAAACAGGTGGGACAGGTAACATCTGCTGAATGAGGACCACTAATAACCATGGTGGGAGCTATCAACGCTCTTGGAAATAGTGTTCCTCTGAAGCTAATTTTCTCTCGAAAAAGCTTTAAACATCACATGACCAATGTTGCTCCTCCGAGCCCCAAAGGCGTCGCCTCACAAACCGGTTGGATAACAAGTGAGCCATTTAAGGATTGGATTGAACATTTATTATTCCATACCAAAGCAAAAAGTGATACACCAGTCTTGTTGGTAATGTAAAACCACGAGTCCCATTTAAGCCTTAATGTTATTAGATATGAAGAAGACAATATTGTAATATTATTAACTCTTCCCCCACACACCAGTCATCGGTTGCAACCACTCGATTAATGTGTGTATGGTCCACTGAAGAGGCATTACAATAACGAGTGCCAAAAATGGCTTATAAATCATCCCGGCCGTCGAATTACGATTTACGACATATTTAAGATCCTGTCCAAAGCATATCCAAAATCAATTTCTCCAAAAAACTGAATCTCAGATTTCAAAAGTACAGGCATATATCCATTCAATGGTGAAATATTTGACGACTCTATATTTCTACCAGCAAGTGTAACAGACTTTCCAGATACAACAAAACAGAAGACTTCTACTCAAGATCAATCAACCCTACGAAGAGCAGATGCATCATAATCAATTCAAGATCAATTTGAACCACAGATAGCAGGTCCTTCCGAAATAAGAAGCCCTAGTCCAGCCACACTAAATTTTTACCAGAAGCTGTTATTCCTCATCCAAAATCAACTACGCACACCACTCGTGGATAGGCCAGAAACAAGAAGAGCACAGCGTTTGTATCAGATACGCCAGTGCTCCAGAGGCTTCAAAAAGAAATTTTTTTAAAGCAGGCTACAAAAGTATCTACTGTGAAAAGCCAAGTATTACAGGATGAGGACATTCATGCAAAGATTCCCAAGAACAAAAATTTTTAAGTATATCAAGAAGAATCAACAGACAAAGATGGCAACGTTTCATATGCTTCCTCTACGTTGACAGAGGACTTTGATGGAAACGATGTTAGCTTTGAGACCAAAGACATTGAGATCAATAGTTTTATTTTAGTGAAATTTGTTACTAAAAAATTGTATAAATATTATATTGTCATGTGAAGGAAATTCACCCAGATGAAGAATTCAGTGTTTTTTTTTGGGAACAATAATTCAAGATTCAGTTTTCCCGTTGTAACTGATCCTGCATACGAAAAAGTGACATTGTCATGAAACTACCTAAGCCAACAAATGCCGGTGGAACAATAAGAATGTCTCATTCGTATCAATTCTCTGTTGATTTATATATATATATATATATATATATATATATATATATATATATATATATATATATATATATATATATATATATACAGTGTTGGGAACATTACGAGGGAACATAGGTTTTACCTTCAATGTGTTAGAAAGAGACAAAATACATACAAATTCAGTGCATCATTCTTTTTCGCTAACAGGATATCATAAAGTCGAAAACTTGCAATATAAGAAGTTGAAAATACAGTTGTGTAATGTGAACAGTTTAGTTTATTATTTGAGAAATAATGAGATTGTATGTACTATACTGATAGCTTAATGCAATGAACAATAAAAAAATCAACACAACTTTCGTTTATCCCTTCATGATTTATTTACAAAGAAATAATTCAGTAGTAATAAAATTCACTATATTAGTTCGGTTAGTATTGGAATAAATAACCTAAATACCCGTAACATGCGAAATAAAATTTGTATTAATAATAATATGTGTTTCCAAATATCTCAATTCTCATTTTTTGCTAACAGGATCTCATAAGTGGAAAACCCACAATGCCGGCCTCTTACTATTTGTAGCTTCTAACAGTATTGCCAATTTTCAATGTATATTTATATTAATTGTTAAATGCATTGTTCTAACACGAGAACAAGTTATAAGAAGATTTTAATTATGATAATTCAAGAGGTTGTAACAGATCAAGATATAATTAATTCCATCTATTCGTTGAATATTTTATTGTAATGCTGGAAATTGTTCTAGTTTTCAGTTTGAAAGCGGTTAAAACCTTTACTTCTTTTCAGATTTGGCAACGTGAAGTTGGTCTCCAAACATCTGCTGTGTTTCGAATGTTAGTAAAAAAAATTGGTATCTTTATCGTTCGTTATCGTTTGTATGCAAATGAGAACGAAGTCTCTGTGTAAACACACACACAGTACAAATTAAAAAAAACGAAAATAATACTAAAATAGAATTCAGATGCCTACAATTTTTGAATAAAAGTAATATTATGATATATAATAAATTAGAAAATAAAACTTAACTCTTCAATGAGCTTAAATCAAATGTACGAATAAATCCCCGTTTTGAGATAAGCAGTAACCGAGACGGTTATGAAATTCTTGACGAACACGTATGAGCATTTCAGGTGTTATTTGCATACAAATTTGTAAAATTTGTTCCCTTAGTTCATTTAGAGAAGAGGCTCTGTTTTCTTGAAACCTATAAATTCTCGATTTTATATAACCCCAGAAAAAAAAATCGTTGGGAGCCAGATCTGGAGATCTCGCAGGCCATCTTATGTTACCATTCGTGGAGATTATATGATTGGGAAATTGTGTATTTAGAAAGTTTATTGCTAGTCGATAATTATGTGATGCACAACCGTCATGTTGGTACCAGATATCATTGAAGTTGACACCTAATTGTATAAGGGCAGGAGTAATTTGATTTTCCAGCATGCCCAAATATTTCTGTCCTGTTAAATTGCCGTCAATTGAAAATGGTCCAAATAAATGGTCACCTAATATTCCAGCCCAAACATTTAACTTTTGGGGATATTGAGTCCTATTATTATAATGTTTGTGTAAATTTGTCCTTGACCAATATCGAATAACGGATGAATTATGTGCACCGTGTATGGGAAATGTCGATTCATCTGTGAACAAAATATTTTTCGAAAAGTTTGTGTCCAATTGTATTCTTTCCATAATTATTTCACAAAATTCCATTCTACGAAATTGATCATCTGGAAAAATTTCATGGCTCTTTTTCAGTTTGAAACTACGATAACCATTTTTTTTAATACAGTCCGAATCGTTTTCGGATCAACATCAAAATCCTTTGCTATATGAGTGGACGATTGTAGGGGATTATTTTCCACACTGGCACAAATTAAAATATATCTTTCTTCTTTTTCGGGTTTTGTTTGCTGTTTTTGTGTACGCGGTCCATGTTTAGTAGGATTGACACATCCATGCTCTTCAAATTGTTTTATAACCGTTCTCACTTGTTTTTTGCTAATTGGTTGGGCATTTTCGAATGCCACAATAAACAAATTTTCTGCTATTTCTCGATATGAATGACCCTGGTAGTACCATTTTACAATTTGCACTTTATGGTGTACTTGCATACTCATTTTAATTAATAAGATTTGCAAAAGATCGTTACTCATTCGCAAAAAAACGTTTAGTGAAGTACCCCTATTGTACAGTTGAACATCTTCAAGAGGCGCACGCGCGATTCGTATCCGTCTGGTGTAATAATCTACGCTACCTTTTAATTCTCTGTCTCATGATTGTCCTTCTCCAACACACTGGTAAGTCCATGTGACCATGATAATTTCTTTTTGGACGTGAGAGGATATCGTTTTACGTTGAAATTAAATGTGACTGATTTCTGTCACAAATAAAAAGGAATTTTTGAAAGGCACTCTACTACAATCTAACGCGTGGATTGAAAATGAAGAGTAGTGAAAAGTAGAATCCACGCGTTAGATTGTAGAGTGCCTTTCAAAAATTCCTTTTCATTTGTGAGAGAAATCAGTCACCTTTAATTTCAACGTAAAACGATATCCTCTCACGTACAAAAAGAAATTATCATGGTCACATGGAGTTACCAGTGTGTTGGAGAAGGACAATCATGAGACAGAGAATTGAAAGCCAGCGTAGATTATTACACCAGACGAATACGAATCGCGCGTGCGCCTCTTGAAGATGTTCAACTATACAATCTGGGTACTTCACTTAACGTTTGTTTGCGAATGAGTAACGATCTTTTGCAAATCTTATTAAAATGAGTATGCAAGTACACCATAAAGTGCAAATTGTAAAATAGTACTACCAGGGTCATTCATATCGAGAGCAAAAAACAAGTGAGAACGGTTATGATAAATTTTGAATAGCATGGATGTGTCAATCCTACTAAACATGGACCGCGTACACAAAAACGTCAAACAAAACCCGGAGAAGAAGAAAGAGATATTTTAATTTGTGCCAGTGTGGAAAATAATCCCCTACAATCGTCCACTCATTTAGCAAAGGATTTTGATGTTGATCTGAAAACGATTCGGACTGTATTAAAAAAAAGGTTATCGTAGTTTCAAACTGAAAAAGGTCAATGAAATTTTCCCAGACGATCAATTTCGTAGAATGGAATTTTGTGAAATAATTATGGAAAGAATACAATTGGACGCAAACTTTTCGAAAAATATTTTGTTCACAGATGAATCGAGTTTTCCCATACACGGTGCACATATTTCATCTGTTATTCGATATTAGTCAAGGACACATTTACACAAACATTATAATAATAGGACTCAATATCCCCAAAAGTTAAATGTCTGGGCTGGAATATTAGGTGACCATTTTTTATTGACGGCAATTTAACCGGACAGAAATATTTGGAAATGCTGGAAAATCAAATTACTCCTGCCCTTATACAATTAGGTGTCAACTTCGATGATATCTGGTACCAACATGACGGTTGTGCATCACATAATTATCGACTAGCAATACACAATTTCCCAATCGGATAATCTCCACGAATGGTAACATAAGATGGCCTGCGAGATCTCCAGATCTGGCTCCCAACGATATCTTATTCTGGGGTTATGTAAAATCGAGAATTTATGGATGCCAAGATAGGAGAGCCACTCTTCTGAATGAACTAATGGAACAAATTTTACAAATTTGTATGCAAATAACACCTGAAATGCTCATATGTGTTCGTGAAGAATTTTATAACCGTCTCGGTTACTGCTTAGCGCAAAACGGGGATTTTTTCGAACATTTGATTTAAGCTCAATAAAGAATTTAGTTTTATTTTTTAATTTATTACATATCATAATATTACTTTCATTTAAAAACTGTAGGCATTAGAATTCGATTTAAGTTTTATTTTCCTTTTTTTTAATTTGCACTGTGTGTGTGTTTACACAGAGAATTCGTTCTCATTTGCATACAAACGATAACAAACGATAAATATACCAATTTTTTTTACTAACATTCGAAACACAGCAGATGTTTGGAGACCAATTTCACGTTGCCAAATCTGAGACAAGTAAAAGAAGTAAAGGTTTCAACCGCTTTCAAACTGAAAACTAGAACAATTTCCAGCATTACAATAAAATATTTAACGAATAGATGGAATTAATTATATCTTGATCTGTTTCTGGCTCATCGGCTAATGAGCCAGAAACATGCGTGTCTGCGGTTACCACTTTTTTTAGTAGCCTCTCCTTCTATTTGCTTGCAATACCCAGTAATATATTCGTTACTAATTGTTTATATGTCACGCACTATTCGTACGTCTTATATATATATATATATATATATATATATATATATATATATATATATATATATATATATAATAGTGAAACATATTTACCAGGTTAAATTAAACCAATTAGCATCATTCGAATGATGTGAATCTTAGTAAATATTCAATAAAAGGAGATAATTCATAAAGACATACCTTAAACACATTAAGAAATATTCACGTATAATATCCATTTAATAAAATGATTTAGGAGATTACTATTCAATTTAGTAATTATTTTTCAAAGTATATTTCAAAATATATAAAAATAACAATGAGTAAATTACGTCAAACATATTTCGTATATAATTATAATAATCCCTGTATATAAAATCACTTGAATTTTGAAACAAGAATTCAACTATTATATTATCATGATTTGTAAACACTTTCAGAAACCCTGTATATTGCATAAACTTCCCAATCATTTTATATGAAATGTCAAACCAAAATATTAACGCGGAAATCAACGTTCTTGCAATAGTTCGGGTAGAGTGATTCGGAGTGATTACAGAAGTGTAAATAAACACAGTGAATTTATCTACAATAACACAGAAATGAATGTTTTGATTTAATAAAAACAATTTTTTACTTAACAACAATGGACAACGAGAAACAAAAAAGGAAAACAGTTGCAAGTTGTTGATTCTAAGCTTGGAGAGAAGCCTCGTGAATTTATAGATGGAGGACGCGAAAATTTTTTCTTCTCCAAAACTATTTAAAAGTTAACATAATTCAACAAAATCATATTGAAACGTTGACCAAAGTGTTCAACAAAGCTTTAAAAGTAAACTAACTAAAAACATAATTCGTATTTAAACAAATAAGTGAAAATAATTGTGCTATCGTCTAGATTTGGTAAGATTGAACAATTACCTTATTAATATAGTTTCGATGACTGTTCATACATCTTGCCATTGATTGTGGTATTCAACTGGTGAAATAATTCACATTTCATCATTTTTCACATCCTGAGTTGCGGTTTATTCGATCGTTTGCTTCACATGTATCATATCCATGGTCAAGAAGAACTATGAACTCTTATTCTCGTGTATATATGAAACTTCTCCTATAAAAAAACTTTTTCAAGTATATTAACATATCTAGGTTAAGTTATCATTCATATCAATTTCTTAGATAAATATTAGTTTTTAACATTTCAATCTCCACTAATATGTCGGATATTAAACACTAATTTCTTATTAAAATAATTACTTACCAAGTTCATATCAATAACAATAATAAAATCTTAAACACGCTACAACTTTTTTTATCTTTACTAACTGAATAATACCCATCACAGAATACACACTCCACGCGACTACTATATTTAAAATAATAACAGCTGGGATTGAAAGCGCTGTGGATGTACATTCAACGCACACCATAGATAGTTTGAGCGCAATTTACTTGGTTGGTTTGATGTAAATAAATTTATAACTGGTATAAATCATTTTATGCGAAGGTTTGCGCTAATATTTCAGATGAATTTATCGAATATGTATTATTTAATTTGTTGATTAATAAAGAACTGATATTTCGTTAATTCACATTTAATTGAATCGTTCGTCTTGTATTTTTTTTGATATCTTACCTATAGCTTCCTGTTGCTGGCAAAAAAAAACTATAGAGAGCAACATTCTTTCCATGTTTCCAAAATTTTGATAGGCAATATTGTCGCTGTCAAGCCCTTGTTTGATTACAAAAAGTTGGAAGAATAAATATCAATTAACCACTGACTTAGTTATTTATATCAAAAGGTGACCACTGTTGCCCGCTCTCCCCTACTTACTCCATTTCCTCAGACATTTTCTCATTTCACAAATCTCATATTTTCGTTCGAATTGAGACGCTCCTCAAATCTAGCAAATCAGTGAATTTTAGAAATCCCGAATATAGTCCCGTCCCAGGGATGTCGTCGGAGGCGGTATCGCAGTACTTATCAAAAAATACATAATATTTCAACTACTGCAACCAAACAAATCTTCAATTGAGCATATCTCACTACTTTTAGATAGTCAAATCAAAATGGCGGCGGTTTGTAGTACGCCGAATAATAAGTTAAGTGGATTGGATTTTTCCAATATAACAATAACACACAATAGGTTTCTCATGGTGGCTGACTTTAGCTGTAGGCACCCACTCCGAGACCCCTATGCCACATACATTAACACGAACGGAACTACTCTCCAGAGGTTTTGTGAAAATTCGGATTGTAACATCTTTAGAACATATGATCCCACCCACTTTCCATAGTTGAATCACTCCCCCAGTACCATCGACATGGCCATCGTACATAATATTAATACAACCACAAACATGAACACTATTCCCGACCTTAACTGCGACTATTACCCTGTCCAAATTGAAGTGAAAATAACACACATTCACCCTTAAAAAAGACAGGATTACACAACTACAAACTGACAAATAGAAAACCAAGATCACTTAACAAACACAATTAAGAAATTACAAAAAATTATTATTACAGTTAGTGTATGAATTCAAGACAATCTTGAATTTTTCCTGTAAATTATATATTAATTACATTTATATTCCACCCCTGTATAACAAACATTACACATTTCTATACCTACACACATAATTTCTGCTTAAAATTGTTTCATAATATCTATTTAACACTCCAAAATCCTCAAACATCAATTTTTACTTTATCTTCCCATACAAAAAACTAGCTTAAAAAACCTTCCTCATCTATAAGTAACTGAAACAACCGTTTCATGACAAAAAACGCTCCTAGCATACACACAACTCAAGTGTCGTTCATGACGGTTGAATTTTAAAATCATATCACCCATTGGCTAATTCCCCACATGATCTCCCCTGCCTACACCCACTATGAGCATCACATAAATACGGCTCCAACAATCCGACACGTATAAGTCACTCATCGTACGAAAAGGTAGTTATATTTCATCTTCAGCCAGCAGAATTGACCGTTATAATCGAAACTCCAATTATCATTAAATTCAATCAAATAATATAATCATATTAAACTTCATGACTAGTAACTAGTGCTACATTCCACATTGTTTCGCAAATGAACAAGACTTATATCAGAAACTTGAATAAAAAGACCAGTGAAAGTGCAAACGTATTTAATTTTTCCGACATATATAAATTCAACGTAGAAAAAACCACTTTTGCCACATCAAAGTGGCTGGTCCTTCGAGATTTATGTAGATATAACTATTCGTACCGCAAAGTAAGGGTGTGAAACAGAAACAACACAACATCCCTAAAATGTAAACTCGATAACCACAATACCCTTCCTGATCACGTAGTCAAAATAACCAACGATAAAAACAAAAAACGTTGACGATCGCTAATGTCTAGAAATGATAATGACATGACTATCAAAATACTATCCAGATAGAATTCATATTCTAGTACGCGAATATAGGAATTTCACGTGAAAGACATTCTTAGAAAAACATTCTCCTGAAGATAACCCTTTATGGAAAATCATCACAAGATTTAAAAGCAAACATAAAGAAATCATGCAAATTCTCAAAAATGGACAGACCATCTCCCAAAAATCTGAAATTGCAGAAGCTTTTGGAGAGCACTCTTAGATCAACTTTACAAATAACACAACAAATACTCAACACCATATCAACATTTCACTGACAGTTCAAAACTATATACTCAATACACATAGTTTAAACAATAAAAATTCGTACATCGAATTTATTTTGGATGTTCGTTTTCCAAAAGGATTTTTGGAGAAGAACACTCTTCACAGACATGCGACTTGGATTGACAAAAAGAAGTATCATTTTTTTAGCACTTGCCTATTAACCTCAATTTTACATTTATTCGGATGTTTTAATACAATATCAACGTGAATTATTTTAATTGTAGGGTCTCTGAACGAATGACTTATACTGCTATTTCAGTATAGTCTGCTAGTGGTGAAGTAGAATGCCTTGATGTTAAATGTTTGCTCAACCACTTGCGTCTACTTGTATAGTCTAAATACCAGTACTGGTTCCAGATATCATGACTATGTTCTTCTGTGAGACTATTACACCGTTTTCTGCATTTATTCCCACAAATGACTCTCATAGTTTGGATCTCTTTGTATCTATCGATTTTTCCATTTCTACTGTCTTCTTCCACTTCTTTCACATTCTCCAGTACTTTGCTCTTCCTTCCTATCTTCATTCTCCCAGAACAGTGTTGTTCTGCAAAAATATAACAATGCAATATAAACGAATTGATCGAAGATAACCCCAATGAGGAACTTTTTTTTAATGGCCTTGGATAGCCTGATCCATTCAGCTACGAACTTATTGTACAGCTTGTTTCAATATGTAGCATAGGAGGATAGGCATAGTATATAGGCATATTGTTAAAGTATACTGTAAACACTGCATTGACAGAGCAAGTAGTCTCCATTCACGGCCGTAATCAACTTAACGATGGGTCTTAGTAGTGGATACATTACAACAGGATTACACAGGGACACTTTTTACGCTAAGGTGCCTTTCATACCGACTTTTTTACAGACAAAACAGGCAACGGATAGAAGGTGAAATGTATAACATAGGGATAGACACAAGGAACAAGACTGAACAGATCTAAACTGGAACAGAAACAAACATTGAATACTAAATTCTTCTTTTAGTCATTTTCAAAAACTCCCATATGATTTGGTGTAGCCTAGGATCTCGCCGAGAGAGATAAAAAGCTGTAGCTTGAATCTGAGGAAGCAGAATCCGCTCTTTCACAAAAGATTTCATCAAATACTTAACTGCATCGTCATTATGTAAGCAGTCTAACATCCAGTGACTGATGTCATCAACATTCCCGTCGCAATCACAAAATTCCGATTTACTTAGTTTGAATCCGTGAAGGTACGCTTTTACAGTGGCATGATTAAAAATACATCTGACGAACATGGAGTAGATGTTTCTATTGGGATAACTTCTTGCAGCAAAAGGCTCAATAGGTGAAGCAGGGTGGATATTGGTATACATATTATTGATTCGATTACAGAAGGCGAGCCATTCAATATCCCAATTTTGCTTCAAACATTGTCTACGTATTCTGTAATCTGCTTTAATGTTACCGAAAATACCAATGTATGTGTCCCTTTACTCAAATGAAACAAACAGAACTATTCAATCCGTGTAATTTTAGTTGATTTTCTAAAATTCTTATAACGAGCCCATTCTTGTGAAGCTGAATATGTGAGTTTTCTATAGCAGATAACGCAGACTTTCAATCAGACATGACTAGAACTTGCTGATCAGAGATTTGTCTTTTAACGGCCCATCCTAGAGCTTGTTGTATTGCAAATAGTTCTGCGGAATATATTGAACAATGCTGGTTCAACTTAAACATTAGAGTTTCTCCATAGTTTTGAATGTATAGAGCACAACCGATTCCTAATTTTGACTTCGAACCATCTGTAAAAATCTTGCATGGTTTTTCAAACTTTCCAATCAGTTCATGAAGAGCAATGGGGTTATTACCATCAAAAGAAGGATAGCAAACGTTGGCCCGGGAATATGAGATATCAAAAGAGGCTTGATAGAATGTATTTTCGGCTGAAGTCTCTAAATAGGAGGGGTCATTGGGATATGCTACGGCTAATGTTGGAGAATTTTTATTGTGCCACCACTTATCAACTAAATTAGACTTAGATATGTCAGATATTTTTCGCAGTAGTTTAATCTGATTGTTAGCTTGCTATTTAAGGATAAACTTCTCAGCTAAAAATATTCGTATTAAATGCAGGGGAGGTTCCATACATTCAGCTAAGAGATTTTTTATGGGTGTGGATTAAAGAGCACCCAAAACCAATCTCAGGGCTTTAAACTGAATTCGATCTAGTTTTTTAACTCGAGTGTTCGTGGCAGACCCATAGAGGAAGCAACCGTAATCAAGAATGGGTCTAGTATATGCACGATAGAACATTAAATTAACTTTAGGGTCTGCACCCCATAGATATCGATTAATTGCTTTGAGAACATTTAAGCTTTTTTAACATCTAATTAAACATTTATTGATGTGTTAATTCCATGTAAGTTTAGTATCCAGTGTAATACCAAGATAGATAAAATGATTGTGCTCATGTATACTTATGTTAGTTTTCATTACACTGGATAGGATCGGTAAACGATGTCGAGTAAAGAATACCACAGCGAATTCATTCGGGGTAAGATCGATAAAGTTCTTGATTAAAAAAAATATTTTCTGGTACTATTCATAATTTGTTTTGTAGACTCAATACATTGATCATAAGAGTTTTTATTGGTATAAAAACAGAAATCGTCTGCATATTGTAAGATGTCGCTGTTAATATCCATTCCATGGAGGTCCATGGTATATAAATTAAACAAAAGAGGGCTAAGAACAGAGCCTTGAGGTAAGCCTTGGTGAACTACTTTTGGGCCGATCAGTCTATCGTTGCACCGGACGAATACTTGCCTATTAACAAATAAGTTTACCAAAACATATGCACACTTAGTTGGAATGCCAAATGCGTTAGTTTCTTGAAAAGTATATTCAGGATGACATTGTCATAAGCGCCCTAAATGTCAAGAAATAGGGCAGATATATAACTACTGATTCCGTAAGTTAACTGGATATCAGTTGATAACTGCCAAAGACAGTCGATAGCTCATTTTTTCCTCCGGAAACCAAACTGGGATATCGGAAACAAATGTCTGCTTTCACACCACCATTCTAGTCTAGTTTCCATGATACGTTCAAATGTTTTCAATATACAAGACATGAGAAAGATAGGTCTGAAGGCAGAGGGGTCGTTTACTTTGGGTATAGGAATAACCAGGCATTGTTTGAGAGAATCACAATTATCCCCTTTAAGTAAAATGTTGTTATATATTTTGCAGAGATAGTGTATGGAAATTACGGGGAGATTTGCTAACATAATATAGTTTATCCCGTCAATACCGGGAGATGTATTTTTTGAGGTTTTGATATTTGATTCAATCTCGTCAGGTATGATAGCAGTTAGCAAAAAGTGAGAATCAATGTGCTTGTTCGGAATTTTTATAGTTAGGTATGCATAGTCAGGAGCAATTTTTGTTAGAAGTCGTTCTACCATAGATTAATCAATAGCGGTATACTTTTTGCGTCCCTGAATCTTACTTATTCTTCTCCAAATGTCTGAGGAAGGAATTTGTCTGTTAAGAGTGGAGCAATACCTTGCCCAGCTAGATTTGGCTTTTGAACGGAAAGTGCGTTTACAGATAGCTTGCTGTCTCTTATTCTCGTTAAAATTTGGAAGAGTTATATTGTCTTTGTATGCTTTGAATGCATTTTTCCTTAAAGTCAAAGCAGCAAGGCACCCGCCATCCCACCGCGGTGGAGCTTTGACACGCTTGGTTGAGGGTCGGATTAACACACATGATTTGTTCGCAGCATTTGTTATCGATTCTAATAAGAATAAAATCATTTCGTTGGTACTATGTAGAGTTGGTTCCGGTGTGAGAGCTTATTCTATGAAGAGTCTGAATTGATCCCAATTAGCATTAGACATCGACCACTTAGCTGATGATATTAACGTCATATTTTTAATATTGATATGTATCTGGCAGGACGGTCCAGTCAAAAGATGAATATAAGCTGAAAGATAGAATAGTAAGATCCACAACCGACTTGGCCTGACCAGGGGGAGTAACTCACGTAGCAGATCCGTTATTGGCGATAACTAAGTGAGGAAAATAATCTAGAGCTTCCACTAATGTATTGCCTTCCGGGGAAGTCGATACTGACCCCCACAAGCCATGATGTGCATTGAAATCACCAGTGACAATGCAGTCATTGATTATTTGCGAAAAAAGATTAACGTAATCTTGCGCTGTGACTTTAACTTTTGCCGGTCGTTACACACTCAATATCGAATACTTTCTCTGATCAATGCTAACATTTACACCACAAACTTCCAAGTTTGGATTAAAATGATGAACAAATGTAATAGATTCGTAATTGATATTATTGGATAAATGGAGGGCACCACCACCATATCCCCTACTTCTGCTTCTACTCACTACATTAAAGTTATGGAAACAAACAGTATCTAAAGGTTTGCACTAGGTTTCCGATATAACTGCTATATCAAAATGTTCTTCCAACAGCAATTGATGTGAAGAATATTTGTTAATCGATCCAATATTCCACTGAATAATTTTAATGCTTTTAGAGGTCATTTCAATTATGCAAAAATATTATTAACAATTTCTTTAACTTTATTCTCAAATTCAATTTCATTTACTTTAAGGTTAGTAGCCATATTTGGAGAAGACTAAGCAAAATTTTGAAAGCTTTCTTTTATTAAGGTTTTTAATGTAGCACTTAGCACTCATTTGAAGGTTCATATTGTACTAACTGAAATACTGGATCCGCACAAAAATTGGTCTGGAACTGTCTACGAATAGGAGGAAATGAGACGTAGTCTCACCACTTCTCCTCCTTTTCGGAGGACTGACAATCGGAGCTGAATAGTGTTTTTCAGTAATGCTACTTTTATGAGCCGTAGCGGGATTGAATTGATAGTGGGAGGCAACTTTTAATGAAGTGAATTCTGTGTCGGAGTTTATTAACGGTGCAAATTTATTTTTTTGAACGAGGCTGGAGTAATATGGATTTTCAAGTACTTTTTCAGCTTCTTTAAAAGAAATATTCAAGTTTGCCATAGCTTCTTTCGTTTTTTTCTGTTTTATATATTCAGGACAATTCTCAAAAACTGACTCATGGTTGTTATTTTCACAATAAATGCAAAATTTCGTACATTTATCAGGACAATCATTTTTTTCCTTATTTCCGCATTTTTTACAATGTTTTTCTGATTTGCACTGGAAAGCTGAATGGCCATAACGTAGGCATTCAAAACATTGCATAACTGGATTTACAAAAACCTCAACTGGACACCTAACTTTATTGATATTGATGAATTGAGGAATTAATTTCCCCGCGAAAGTGATAATAACCATTTTTCATGGAACAGTCTCCAGTATATCGTTTTTCTGGATTACTCGAGTCATTCTTTTGACTCTTTTAACAGTGATATTAGATTTTATAACGTTTAATAGGGTAGTTTCACTCAATGTAGTATCTACGCCACGAACAAGACCCCGTTTTTCTGTCAAATAATTTGGTATATAGGCAATTAGGTTGTTTTCTTTGAAGGAACGTTTATTTACTAACTTATTTGCTACAAGACCCGAATCAACTTTGATCTTAATACGGTTCCTACCAACACTAACAATATCAATAATATTTCGATCATAGTTCGAATGGGCAAGTAATTTTTCTCCAAGTTTCATAAGATGTAAACGGCCTATATTTAAGTCAATGTGTTGAACAAAAGAAAAAAGTCCGCTATCATTGGAATTAAATCGATTAGAAGTATCTAATGTGTTACTCGTTTGACTACCATATTGGAAAGAATTCGAGTGCCAGTTTTTATTAACCTCATTAATGACATTATCGGAATTTTTGGAATTATTAACAACAGAATAATCGCATTTTAAAACATTATGAAATTCATCCATACTAATTTCTTTTGAGTATACGACATTTTGAACGTAAATATTATTTGAAATTTAATAACCTGTTGATACGGCTAATTGCGGATCTTAACCGCTAGGCCTGTACTTACCGGCCATCCCCAGGCCAGTGCCGCGGTAATTGTTTAACCAAAAAAGTAAAGTAACAATTTATACTTACAGTATGGTTGAAATAATATTAATCTACAAACCACAAATGCGCGTATCAAATTTAAAAGGCAAATACGGTTTGTTTTGCTAAACACAATCGCACACGTCGGTACACAATAGTTCGAACTGGAATGAATGAGGAACTTAATATTTTCATATTTTTAAGTTGTATCACTAACCTTTTGTTCAAAAACGAATATATTTTCTTCGAAATGTGATATTTTTACTATTCTCATACTATCAGATTCCAAAAAGTCATCATCGTATCCTCTGCTGCTGTCGCTAGGCTCGTAATATCTGTCTAGATCACTATCATCGACAGGGTTTCGGAGAAACTTTCCCGTAAGGAATCAGTAATGTCACAAAATTGCTTTAGTCTATCTAGGTAAATTTCTATCTGACCTTTTCTTTCAATGTTGCTGGTAATTAATGATGAAGTTTCATACTTAATTACAGGAAAAAGTGGTAATGCGACGATATCCTACTAGATAAAACAAATTTAATGATAATATTGCATGACAATTTCTTGTTGATCTTCTTAGAGCGAAAATGAGCAAGACTCACCAATTGTTTCGTTCGAGAGCTGAACGATGCAAGAATAATACGATGACATCCTACCACGACGCTTTGTTTGTCCAGCACTGACTTGCACGTGGCGCAGTTACTTCTAAATTATAATTGGAGGGATGCCCACACTTGATACCAAATTCTACAAAGATATAGAGCTAATGAACTACCAATCTTCATTGCCTTTCCCTCATTCCCTTCTTTAAATTTGCAAAAGTCAGTAACGGGTTTTTCTCCAGCGATTTGTGAAATCTATCCGGATCCATATTACATTCTCTTATGGTATCTTCAAGAATAATTATTAAACATCAGGTAGGCATTGTTCTGATTTGGCGAACAGCATATGCTGAGATTTGACGAGCAGTATATATCACCAAAAAAATTGAGAAATACTTCCTCCCTCAATATGTAATTATTGGATAAGTATTTGGAAAAATAGAAATCCTCTCTACAGGGACGACGCAACTAAAACATTTAACTAGTTCTAAAAATCCATTTACAAGAAAGAATTATGGACCTTTCTAAAACCCACAATGGTTGACATGAATAAAGTCTATTTATGGCCTTGTGACAATGGATACTCTCAATTATGGGTGATATTACACACCCTATTCCATTACAATGGATCAACTTATATATTTTGTAAATTGGAAAGTTATCCGACATCGAGATCTCAAGTGTCGACGATAATATAATGAAAAGATCTTTTATGGCGTCTGTATTACGAATGGTTTTCCTTTCAGTAATTCACTGTCGCAAAATGAACATTTTTTACCGTTTAATAAAAAGTCGAATCCTCGAGCAAAATAACCAGTAGTAAAAACATCTCCGATACAGCAGCAGTGGGTATATCTTGTCCGAAATGGACGCATTTCACATAGTAAAAAGTATCTTAACCACTCAGTGAATCTCTACGGTCAAAATAAAGCTCCAAATTGATCCATTCTCAACTAAACTTAATACTAAACCGGGAAAATTTTGATTTTGCATAAAAGTATATAGAAAACTATCGTGTAACGAGGTGAAATACAAAAGTGCTAACTACAAGTGTTTCAGTTCAATAATAATCGGAGAGAAATACATATTTCTAATACGAGCATCCAATATATGTGAGCAACGGTAATCAATTATCTAATCATCAACTCACCGCATCATTTGTGTTATCTACCTCAATATCTGTTTTTGCATGATTTGATTGCTCATAATTGGAAAAATTTCCAAATGTGTTCGGAAAATAATGTCGATGTCTTAAGCCCTCTACTATTGTTATTAAAGTGATAATACTGGTTATATGTAGTAGAAGCAGAGGAAACTAATTTAAAAAATCCCCTTGAAGAAAGAGTCGAGATTCTTCTCGTAGCTCAGTTGACACACTGCTTCTTCAGGAAGTCGTTTCAGATCATAAAACCATGTTTTCCTTTTATTTCTATTTTGACGACATGACATGAATATCACTGTATTAGATTTCTCAGGGACAGTTCCACTGTCCCAGTTAACAATTTAAAAAAACTCAATGAAAAAATAAGTTGTGAGAGACTCAATTCATAGTACTTCATAAGTGACATAAAGAAATATGCAAAATTGTTATTTTGGGAAACTCTAAACATAAAGAGGAAATGGTGAGATCCAATGAGATTTTTTCAAATAGATTCTTTCAAAAGACCTTAATACTGTCCCAGCTTTATAGGAATTTCTCGTGTTGTTACAAAGTTACGCTTCGCCTAATGGCTTGAATTGACATGTTGCTTTTAGGGATTAATCGCTATCGTATCCTTTTTGGCGGGTTAGATCTAAAAGGATTTGACTCTGAACAGCCGACAAATAATTTGAGAACACGAAAAAGGGAACAAGTGAGAAATTACCGTGAAAATTTGAGTAATATTCAAATGAGAATCTTAAAGTTGAGTCAATGGATGACGACAACTTAGTATATTTCACGCCGAATCTATTTATTCACCGTCTCTTCACGCCTAATGAGGTATCAAACATTCGGAAGCTTGTGAATTTATGAGTAGAACATCTATGATAGCCATAGGTTTTTAATAATTGTCAAAATTGGTGAGGAAATGTGGTTTTGTTGAGATGAATTCATCACAGAAGGGTAACATTATTTTTAAAGTTTTTTGAACAGATATTTTATACTGTTCCTTACACGAAATAACAAATTTTACATACTTTTCCACTTTTATATACAATGCTTCTAAATTCTCTTGAATCACGTTTGGAGAATTGACATTTACAAGACTTGATCAATAACATTTTCTGAGAAGGAATAACCTACAAAGTCAAACATTGATGATTTTGTTCATCATAATCTACTAATCCAAATTGAACCTGATAATTAGTACTCAAGAAAATGGTAGAGAAGGGGTGTGTTTGTTATATACAAGTCGATTACGCACATATCACTCATTGGGTTTGTGGACTGTTTCTCAATGAATGTTTTTCCTTCTATGTACAATTTATTTACAACTATCTACACTGTTCTATTTACACTAGCATATTTACATTGCAACAACACTGTTGAAATGATTTGTTGTTTATGGGTACTTGCCCGATTAATTTAATAATTCAAATTTTAAATTATGGAGCAGTGTTACAGCGCGTTTGTACGCGAGAGCCCTCTTTCTTACCACGTTTCATGTTACACTGCTGCAGGCAATATTTTTTCTCTGCGCATGATTCAACCTCAGATGCTTGCCGCAGACGACATCTAGACTTTACACTTATAAATTCCAGTGTATTTAGTGTTGCATAATATTTGCAACATGGTGGACTAGTGTGGTGGACATATTTCAACAATGATTGAAGGAAGGAAAGGTATGACTAAATCTAATATTTCTGAATAAAACTCAATATCAATATGTCTCAGTATCTTCTGTTGTCAACCAGTAACTAGTTTTGACCTACATAAGGGCCATCTTCAAGCTACAAAAATATTGTGTTATTGGAAAAATGAAAAATTACAGAGTTTGCAACATTACAGGATAAACATTTTTCTTGTAATGGGCAACAAATGTAAATTCTTAGAAATGTTAAATTTGCAAGTTCGGTGAAATAGATGTGAGAGGTTGCACATTTGAAACTTAAAAAAAAATTTTATTTGCTTTGACACTCGTTATTCGGCCAGTCACAATAGGAACAAACTATTAATATATGAAAAATATTCACCTCACTAACACATATCCAATTATAAGAGATGATAGAACCACTTACCTAATAATACAACAATGATATAACAGGGTCACTCGCTTCTTATCTAAGGGCCCGTCAAGATATTATAATTGTTCACAAACAAAACTAGGCCACGGAAATGTAGGAATAACTACAATTGTTATAAACAGAGGTGAGCAAATCTGGTTCTCACATTCACAAGCATACCTTTGATTCATATGAAATAACTTTTCACACATGGAAAAAGGTTTTTTAAAAAGTTATTTATTTAACAAAATTTACAATTTCCAAGATTCAAAGTAAATTCTAGACTGACTATATAAACTAAACAATTCAAAAAGGTAAATAATACAATGTAATCAAAAATAAGGTTCAACAATTTATAAAACAGCAGGTTATTACACAGTATACTGATTAAGCAATTTATTTAATATGTACTAAGTAATTTAAGGTATATAACACCTCCCCCATCAGATCGAGGCACCCCATGGAAGTTGAATTCTCTTTTCTTGTAATTCTATTGGAGTATCTTCTAATTTTCTTCTTTTTTGAATTTTCTTCAAGAGTAGCCAAATAATTATCAATACTCCGCTAGAATATAGAAATATAGTCCATATGCTGGATTTTAATTTTATTAAATTGTGTCTGAAGTTTATTCAGTACCAGTGGTTGGCCAAAAGTTCTATTTTGAAATATTAATTCTTGATTTTTAAGTTATTTTACATGGCGAGTTTTTGATTAGGAAAATTCCTTTTAAAATTTTGATTTATGTGTCTTCTGAACATTTAATTATCAATTTTTCTTCTTCTGGAAATACTACTAGGTATTGGTTTATTTCTGCTATAATTTCCAAATGATTTTCAATAATTTTGATTTTAGTGTATTCGCAGTAAGTAGAGTTCTCCATTAATAATATTTGTTCTTCACATAACTGTTTATTATTGTCTTGAAGGTGTGAAGCACATTGAAAAGTTTCGCTTCTTGTACAAATATCATTTAGAGGTTTTATCTGTGTATCAGATCTTAGAAAATACTTTGTATTTGTTATTATTATTACGAATTCTGATTCTAACTTAGTAGATATAGGTAATAAATAAGATAATTCAAACTCAATATTAAAATCTATGAGAATTGCTAAAAAAAGTTTAAAATATTCTCGTATTTCAATTCCAACGGTAATTTTAATTTATAATACGAAGATATTTTTTGCAACTCTGTAAATAATTCCCTAGTTTAATTTTACTCGAATGCAATGTCCTTAGTTTGCAGAATGAACAGTTTCTATTATATCTAATATTACATTATGAATGATTAAAACTTAATTCAACATTGTTTGATAAAAATAAAGTTATCATGTAACATGTGTAGTTGAACTTCATTTGTTTTAAATGTTCTAATAAGAAACTTATTCTGTAATGAAAGTATACGGTTTCTCCCTAGGTTGTTTTATATTTGAAATGTGATTATCTTCAGCGGTATTAAAATGACGTGTTACAATTTTCGCAGTTTTTTTTTGCTGTTAACGGATTTTATTTTTTCAGATTGATATTCATTTTTTGTCTTACTTTTAATCTGCTTATTTTTGACAAATATTTTTGTAGGTAGAGGGTCTGGAAGGTCTTCTCTACTTTCATTAGCTTTCGAAATAACTTTATCTTTAGTTTCTTGCAATGATTTATTTATTTTAGAATAGAGTAATTTCATTTTTTCTTTGTGAATATGAATATAATTATTTACTAATTGTCGATCAATGTCTAAGTCAAAAGAAGAGTTATTCTCTAAATGACCTGTAATAATTTCGTATGGTTTTAGTTTCGTTACTATTATATGCCAGAAGAGCATAATTTACTTTTATTTCAATAGGTTTTTTCTTAAATTCGGTCTGATTATTTAAAAGTCTAATATGTTCAATAATTGTTGATTGAAATCGTTCGGCAATTCCGTTTGTTTCAGGATGTTGTGAACTGATCAAATGAATTTGAATTTTATGAGTTTCTAATAAATCTTTTAATGAACTATTCTTTAATTCTATTCCGTTACCAGATATTATTTGTTCTGGTATACAATGATGGGTGAAATATCTAATTAAATTATCAACTATATCTATACCTCGGGCTGAGTTTATTTTATACAACTGCCCGTATTTTGAAAACGAGTCTATAATAGTAGGAAATTTCGTATTTTCCAAAGTAATAGTGTCTAAATGTATTATTTGGAATGGTATAATAGCTGTTGGGGTAATATTAAAATATGGTTTCACGGGTTTGCGATCATATTTCGTTATTTGACATATTTCGCATTCGTTAATGTACGTTTGAATAGAAGATCTTTGATAAGGCCAATAGTATCGAGATTTTATATTATTTTCGGTTTCATCTAATCCTCTATGATTACGTTTACTTTCATGATAGTTTTGTATTACTTCTTTGATTTCATTTAGAGGGATGTAAATAAATTTTTTATTACATTTAATAAATGAAATGTGTGAATTTTTGAAATATGTTTGTATAACAGTGCTGAATTTTTCGTATAAGGGATCTTGAAAATAAATATGATATTTTGCTTTTGGTGCTACATATTCTTCCACAAAATTTATACCGTCTTGTTCAAAGTTATTTTAAGAAAATTGTACTAGAATTGTTTGCTAAGTTTCATATGATTTAACTATAGTTGGTATAGCTGGTTCAAAATTTACTTCAGAGATTATAATTTGATTTTTTCCCACATTTACTGCAGATTCCGAAATAGGTATTCCTGCAATAAGATTTTCTATGCTAGAGTGAATAGTATTATTATCGTCATCGATTTCGTCATTAAAATCTTCAGCTTCTACAATAAGTGATTTGGTTTCTACATTTTTATTTTTAGTATTATTTGAAAATGAGTCATTAAATCTTTCCATATAAACTAATAATTTTTTGGGAGGATTATCCGAAGAATTTACTTCATTCATATTTAGCTGGATTCGTGATAAACAGTAACTATTAGTGTTCAATGCACCTTTCTTGTACACTATATCATAGTCGTATTCCTCGAGTTTCAACCGCCGTCGAACTAATTTAGAATTGGGTTCTTTCAAACAAAATAACCATGGAAGTATTTTATGATCTGTTACTAAAGTGAATTTTCTTCCGAACAGATATGGACGGGAATATTTTACAGCCCAAACAATTGCAAGGAGTTCCTTTTCAATTGTTGAATGATTTACTTCAGAATCATTAAGTGTTCTGCTAGCATATGCCACAGGTAAATCAGTTCCGATTTTTCCTTGGCTTAGAACAGCGCCTAGAGCAAAATTGCTTGCGTCTGTTGTTAGATTGAATGGACGAGAAAAGTCGGGGTATTGTAAAATAGCATTTATCTTAAGACGATTAGTTAAAGGTTTAGTCAGTTTTGAAAAATCTTCAATGAATTTTCTATAATATCCAAGAAGTCCGAGAAAAGCTCTAACTCCTATACTAGTTTTTCAATGGGAAATTTTTGAATAGCACTTATTTTATCAGGATTTGGTTTTACACCTTCAGGGGTAACAATATGTCCTAAATAAGCCACTTCTTTCCTCAAAATTCGGATTTGTCAATTTGTATTTTAAAATTCGATTCGCGTAACCTTTTAAATACTTCTTTCAAATTATTTATGTGTTCTTGCAAGCGTGTACCAAATATAATGATATCGTCAAGATAAACTATATATTCTTCGTTTTGGATACCTCTTAAAATGTTGTCCATCACTCTTTGAAAAGTTGCTGGAGCTCCCTTTAGTCCGAATGGCATTCTCAAAAATTCCCAGTGGCCATTTTCAGTAGTAAATGCCGTTTTGGGTATATCTTCTTCGGCCATCTCAATTTGGTGAAGTCCGGAAGCAAAATCCAAGGTAGTGAAGTATTGGCAACGTCCTAATTTATCCAATAGATCAGTTATGTTTGGTAATGTATATCTATCTCCAATAGTTATTTCGTCAAGCTTGCGATAATCTACGACGGCTCTGAATTTTTGTTTACCGGTAGAGTCTAATTTTTTTGGAACAAACCAAATACTACTCGAGTACGGTTAGGATGAGGCTCTTATGATATTTTGATCTAACATACTCTGTATTTGATTTTGGACCTCTTTTTTATATACTTCCTGATATCTGTACGATATAGTATAAATAGGTACATCATTTGTAGTTTTCATTTGATGCTTGATTTTATTCGTAAAAGTTAGTTGATTACCATCAACATGAAAAATGTCAGAATATTCTTTAATTAATTTAAGAATACCATTGCGTTCTTCAGAATTCATATGCTCTGTTCGAACTTTATTAATATCAAATTTGATTTTTCTGCATAAATAGCATTAAAATTAGGGCTTAAGGTTTGTTCGTATTCGTCGAACTGTTCAACCTCTAAAGGATCACTTAAATCTACTTCAAAATATGACTCAGACGGATTTAAAATAGTACATACAGCTTGACTATTTTCCGCTTTTGTAAGACATTCTGGAATTTCTAATTTTCCAATTTTTGTATAAGGTATAATTATATCGCCATTATTAATATTATCAATATCCAATTTAATTATTTGTTCAGTTTGCGGAGGCACTACATACAATTCGTGTTCTCGCTTCTGATTTTGAAATAATTTATTTTTATTTCACTATAAGGCGTAATTAAAACATTATTTGCTAAATCAATAATTGCATTCAATTTTTTCAGATTATCTAAACCTAATAAGCAATCAAAATGATTGTGAAATTTAAATATACAATATTCTAAGTTCATTTTATTTTTCATTTTAAATATCCTGGAAGATGGAATTACTGTACAATACTTTTGTTGACTTGAGCCTAAAGCAGAAGTTACCTTGAAAGATTTTTTCATAGTCGATTTAGAAAAATATTTCTTTGCATTTTCAGGTGTTACAAAAGATTTTGTACTACTCGTGTCAAACATTACTTTCAAATTTTGTTCAGGAAATATTATGTACGGTAATTCACTTTCATAATTCGTATAATTAAACATTTCGACGTATCTGTCTCTTCCGAAGCAATTTCGTCTAAAAAACAATCTTCAACATCAGTGGGACGTTCAGTATCGTCCATATTATGCAATTCTTCCGAAATAAAATTTTTTCTATTACCTACGAAATGCGATTGATTCTGGCCATTATTTTTATTTTGTACATTGGGTTTATTGTGGGTATTAGAAGTAGATATACTCATTGGAGTAGGCTTTTGAATTTGATAATTTCTATTAGGTTTGAAAACATTAGTATTTCTATTCTGAAAATTTGTACCTCTACTTGTACTTGGTAAATTATTTTCATTGTTAAAATTTCTATTAAATTGTGGTTGATAATTATGTTGTAAATTCGGTCTGCTCACCGTTTGATTATTATTAGGATAATTATTTTTATGTGATGTAACATTAAACTGAGACTTAGGCTTATTAAATGAATTTTGTGGATGTGGATTGTTATTATTATTACAAAAATAAACTTGAAAGTCATTAATTAGAACATTTGAAGCTGAATTTAGATATCTAGGATTATTGGTACGCATTAGTGTACCGAGAGGTTCCTTTGAACCGCGCAATAGTACTCTTAGTGCTATATTCCTGAAATAGTTGCCTAAAATGGCTTGTTCACTTGCATTAGAGCGTGTCATTAATAATGATGTTTGTAGATTTAGAAGATGCTGTATCCTATTGTAAAAGTCAAAAGGTGATTAATTTTCTTGCTTTAATTCCGATATTTCAATACTTAACGTGTAAATGTCTCGTTTATCCGCATATGTGTTTAATAAAGCATCTTTCAAATTCTGCCAATTTGTTATACTACAAGCTGAAATGTTTATGGCGGCTTGGCCTTTAATTTTAGATAAAATACTAGACATCAAATATTGATTTTGAAAGTCTGTTAAATCTACTGTACTGTAAAATTTATTTACCAATTTTTCAGAAATTTCTATGAATCTGGGTAATAAAGCATTTTTGTCATGGAATTCTGGAATCATGTCCAGATATTCCTTTTTCAATTGCGGTACCACTTGATCTACTGGCATTTTGTATAATTTATTTAATGTGAATCTAGGTTTTGATAATTCAATATTTATTTTACGGTTACGATATGTTTGTGAGCCAGAATCTAAATCAGAATCGGAGTTGTCAGAGCTTTCTGAATTAAATAAACAATTATTTCCTCTATACGACATAAAGTACTTACATGAAGATTAGGACTGCTTTCGCCATCTAGTGGTACCTGTAGTTGGAATTACCAATATTCCCTTGAAATTCCTCCTTGTACGAGCCAACTGTCTTTGAGTTAAGCTACTTAATTCACTTAACCAAGAGTCCCAATAATTCACTTAAGGTATGTTAATAAATCGTTGATACGAACCGATTGTTATATTCACTACCGCCCGTTTAACATATCCTACTGACTGCGCCAAATAACTTTTCACACATGGAAAAAGGTTTTTTAAAAAAATATTTATTTAACAAGAGGTACAAGTTCCAAGATTCGAAGTAAGTTCTAGACTGACTATATAAACTAAACAATTCAAAAATGTAAAAAATACAATGTAAGCAAAAATGAGGTTCAACAATTTATAAAACAACAGGTTATTACAAAATATACTGATTAAGCAATTTATTCAATATGTACTAAGTAATTTGAGGTATATACCATATATGAATTCCTTCAGACCGTCATATACTTCCATTTTGTTTAAAGTTAAAAGATGGCAGACATTGGAGAGTGGGAAAAAACCGTTACTTATTAGATCATTAATTAGGTTTAGAGTTTCATGGGAATATATGCAGTTAAAGAAAATATGATTCAGATCTTTTTTGATATGACAGTTTTGGCACAAGTTTGTGTCAAGAATTTTTATTTTATATAAATGTACTGGATAACATGCGTGTCCAAATCGTACTCTAACAATAGTTATAATGTATTTACGTGAGCAGGAATAAAAATTGAAACAACAATAATTCGGAATTTCTTGTTGAATTGATGAATATTGGGTTTTAGATATTTTACAACAATCGTTCCAAGATTTTTTCATAGATAACTTTGTTTTTGACTAGAATTAGCAAATGCGTCTGATACAGTAAGTTGATAGATAGATAAGGCGCCATTTTCTACTGCATTTTTAGCTAAATGATCTACATCTTCATTATGTTTAAGTCCTATATGTGTCTTGATACATATCAGCTGTACATGTTCATTATCTTTTATTAATCAAAATTAAAATTTTTTATATAAAATATATAGAGGTTATCTGATAAAGCCGGTATAGTAGGATTTTGTATGACCGCTAACACATACAGAGAATCAGCTAATATAATAGCAGAGACTATTCCAGATGAAGAAATTTTTTTAATGATTCATAGATGCGCACAGCTTCAGCACTGAGAACTGAAAAGTCTGAGAGAAGCTTAAACAAGTTTCAAACAATATTACCTGGAATGAAGAACGAACATCCAGTTCCATATAAAGTTTTGAAAGCGTCTGTATATATCTTTATGGAATCAGGATAATTTTCTGAAATGGAGTTCAAAATTGTAAGACTTATCCTATGATTTACATGATATCTGGGTTGAATAACATTAAACATATGAAAAAAGTAGTCAAAATGATCTAAAGTCATATTTTTCTGATCTAATTACACAAAGATTGTTGTTGTTTCGGAGAGCATCACAGAGGGGCGGTGAATTTTTGCGAATCTAGTAGTTGTTAGTTAAATCAAATTCCTTTAGCTTACATATATTGAGATATGCAGATTCGTTAGAAGACATAATTTTTATGAGGAATTTATAGCTCAGATAGTTTTTCCTATAATTCAACCCTTAACTACTATCACCGGGTCAATATGACCCAACGATCTATCAATACACGTGATTTCAGGCGAATCCGGTTAGTGGGGAGGGCATGCGGCGAGATATGCTCTAGCTAGCGACGACGGATTTTAGTCTTATAAGTGCAGAGTAGAAAGATTGGCGCTTTGGCATATTCTTTAGCGCTAGTGGGTCAAATTGACCCGTGGATAGTTTTAAGGTAAGTTTTTTTTGTGTTAACCTACATGATTTTTATGGGATTTAGAGCCAAAATCAGGGTAGTATACTGAGTCTCGGTATTTATTTTTAAAGAATATGGAAAACAAACCAAAAAGCGAATATGACTTATTGCAAATTGTTGGAAATGATGAATTTTGGGGGATATGGAAGGGGAAAGAAACACGACAGGCGATTTGGACGTTGCATCATCAAGTATCGCAACTGAGAGGGAAGAGAGACGTATTGCCTGCAATAAAATTTTGAACAAAGGCGACGAAATAGATCCAGATGAGAGCGATGCGGAAGAGTTAAGCGAACACGACACTGGGAGTGGAGTTGAATGGGATAAAAATGATGACGAAATTGATGATGAAGTTCATCGGAGGACGAACATGAAAATACCCAAACATTACGGGAAATTCCATCGTGGTACGCAAAAGATAAAACCAAGCGGTCGAAACCAGGACCTACAAGGGGAAAAAGAAAACAGCATAATATTATAAAAGTGCTTCCTGGTTTGAAAGGTCCAGCTCGACTAGATCCCCCAACTTCGCATTTGGAAGCATGGAGACTCCTAATAACAGACTCTATGATTAGAAAAATGGTTATACACACAAACCCAAAAATAAGAAACATGCAAGGTCAGTATAGTAAATTTAAAAAACAAGAGAAATAGTAGATTATTGTTTTCACCAGTTTTTATCCAAGAAACCGATAAAGTAGAATTAGAAGCATTATTGGGTCTTTTGTATTTGCAAGGGTGTTTCAAATCTGGTCATTAATAACTCCGGTCTCTTTGGGATACCGATGGGACTGGTAGGAATATGTTTCGCTGCACTATGTCTTTAGCGCGATTTTCTTTTCTGTTATGTTGTCTTAGATTTGATGATGAAGCTCCACGCCGCAAAAGAGTAAAAGAAAATAGGTTGGCTGCAATTTCAGATATTTTTGATCAATTTGTTGACAACTCCAAACGATTTTATTCGCCTGAAGAATTTTTAACCGTTTAGAGGACGGCGTGGCTTCAGAATGTACATACCAAGTAAGCCGGCAAGACACGGCTTGAAAGTGCAGATTTTAGCAGATTCAAAAACACATTCCATTGTCAATTCGGAGAAAAACAGTGGAAAACGAAATGAGAAGTCAAAGTTTTCGGTACCAACAGAAACAGTATGTCGCCTCGTTCAACCTGTCGCCTTCACCAGTAGAAATATAACAGGTGATAATTGGTACTCATCGATGGAATTAACTAATGAAATTTTAAAACAAAAGCTAACCTGTGTCGGTACGCTGAAAAAAAGTAAGAGATTTATTCCATCAAATTTTTCACCATCCAAACAGCGTGAGCCTGGTTCTTCTGTTTTTGGGTTTACTTCAAACCATACCATTGTGTCTCATGTGCCAAAATTGAACACGGCTGTTATTTTTATATATACTACGCACAACGACAATTCTGTGGATGAAACAACAAAAAAACCAGATATAATTCTATTTTATAATGAAACTAAAACTGATGTTGACGCATTGGACCAGAGATGCTCTAACTATTCTACGTCTCGTAGAACCCGCCGCTGGCCAATGGCAAATTTTCACATGATTTTAAATGTATCGGGGATCAACAGCAAAGTATCATATCAATTCGCTACTGATGGAAAAACAATTTCAAGACTGGACTTCCTCAAAGTACTGGGTCGTAACCTATGTGAGCCTCATATGAAGAGGCGTATTTACAACAATAAAATACCACGCAAGCTAAGAGATTTAACAGCTGATATACTTGGGGTAATCATAGAAGTTCAAGAGGTCCCTCAGCAGCACAAATCAGCATCCAAACGGAAGAGATGTACTTTCTGCCCCACAAAAAAATATCGCAAGACTAACACCTTTTGCGATTCCTGCAAATTACCGGTGTGTCAGCAATGTTTTTGAAAAAAATTTGTCCAAATTGTATTTAAATTTGTTTTACTATTTATCACAATAAATTAATGTGTTATCTATTAGTACTTTTAAAAATGGGTCAGTTTGACCCGTGGGTAGTAGTTATGTATCTGTATTGAGTGGGTAGTAGTTAAGGGTTAAGGGAGGTTCTAAAGCTCCCACATAAAGTGGCTGACTGAGAGTAGACCTCATAGAACACATACAAATATGTGAGGCTCTGTTTTGAATTACGTAAATTTTTTGTAAATTATGTTTACTTTGCGGATCCATAAAGTTTACATCCATAATCTGTTATGGAACTAATGTAGTATCTAATAAACGTCCGGACTGGCCCATATACACAGCATTACGATCCTGACAACAAAGATGGTAAATACCAGGATAATGAAGATAGAATATGCGGTACTTAGTGTTAACCAATAGAGAACTCAAATTATTATTACTTCTAAAATCAAAGTTTATGTTATGTTTTTTTAAAAATTTGTCAAATTTATAGGATCTAGGAGCAAAATATGAAGAACCAGCATAATGAAATGTATCACTATCAGAACTGTCGTTAAGAGAGTTAAAGTTAATAGTAGAGAACCTCAATCTAAATCCTTGATGCACAATTTGTTATATAAAGAGGTTGAGAAATACTAATCTACAGCCAGTCTGGCTGTTATCATCTGACATCACGGAATGTGGGAAAGGAAGAAGATCCTATAACTTATTTGGTTTTTTCAGAGATGCAAAATTGATGGAGTCCCTCGATTTCCATTCACACCAGAGTACATTCTAGAACTTCGCAGTACACTGTTGTGAGAGCAATTCTTCAAGGAAATTCGAAGACAGTTGAGAATCTCACAATATAAAGTCGTCATTGAACAGATACATCTAGGGAGTTCTTCACTTTTAAACTGTCTTCTAAAATGATAATTGTAAAGATCAGCAGATATAATTTTCCTGGTTTTTTATATCATTGCACAGTTATACTGATCATAATTGGGAAAAAGATATCCAGAATATCCCATAGGGCTAATGATGTCTAAGCCAAAATATTTGTAATATCATTTCTTCTTCTTTTTTCTATTAACATATATGGAGTCAATCACACTTCTTGGTCTAGACAAAAATAATTATTAAACATCAGGTAAGCAACAAATGAAATGTAACTTTTGTCATTCTGACTATGATATCTAATATCGAAACAATTGTCAAATTTCTTAGAATTTCTGACACTTTTTTCAATATATTGTGGAAATATCTAGATACAGTAAGTTACATTCAAAATAGTAATATGAGTAGATTCCACAAAGCAAGGGTCGTGACAACTAATTTAATTTAATCTTAAATTATGTTATTAAATGATGTTTCAACAATATCCATTTAACTTCATTGATTGTATTGTTCAATTCGTTTTTCGTCTATTGATTTTGCATTATTGATGGTCATGAACAATTTCCTTTATCCATGGGAGACAAAAGTTCCTTTGCTTGTGTATTCTTTGTTTCTGATCATTTAATTTCTTTTAATAATTGTTCAATGTTGGTCCAACAACCTCTTTTTAACACTTCAAGAAGAAAATTTGGATACCTTCCAATTTGATTATTGTTCTTAATTCTAACTTTTGTCATTTTGAAGTATGACAGTTTTCCTATTAAACAGTGTCCTGTTGAATATACCTTTCATATTGTCCTTTAGATACGATACTTGTAAAGTCACATTGTGACCATTTCATTGTGATAGTGGCAATGACAATTTCTCTACACATGATGAGATCAAATGTGTCCTCCAATTACACCATTGAAATAATGATCTTATTACTGCTCTTCTATTATAAGACATTGGTTCATATAAAGTAGAATCGATTTCGGGGGTTTTCCCTGTCTTATGCTTTCCGCTAAGTTTATGCTCATTATGGACTCTAACTTCTGGTTATTGGGATGATAATGTTGGACTCATCCTTCTTGGAATTGAGGCTGATAGTAGTACTCTTCCTTGTAATTGAGGCTAGTTATGTTTCTATTAATAAGAAATTTCGTCCCCTTCTCTCGAGTGTGTTTTCTCATTGACAACCGTGGACATTATTTGATACTCACCTAACCTCTTCTAGAAATACTTTATTTCCTGATCCTCGATTACTCACTTTGAGTTCTATTTAGTATAACCCATTTAACCTTCGGATGCCGGAGGGTCGCGCATCTGCGAAGATGCCGGAGGGGTTACATTGTGTACCCCACATTTTTTTTGCTTTACAACTCTCAAAATATTCTATATTTTCATTATTACTTATATCTAAATAATAGAAAAGCAATATTTGTTTTTGAATATAATTTTAATAGCATATTCGATACAAATATAATCAAGAAATACGAAAAATAATATTTTACATGACGAAGTTGATTAGAAAATTCTGGATCCAATAAACTACATTTTGAACAAATTTTTGATTTCGTAGTTACATGATGATCAGGACAAACAAAGTTTCTGCATCTGTCACACCTACTTCTGCTCTTCTTGTCATATTTTCTAAGGCAGAGTACACACCTTCCCATAGATTTTTGATTGCCCTCGATTCTTGTACTAGGTCCAGGATCTAAGGTACCTATAAAATCATACATTGCATTTAGTATACGTTTGTGAAACGTCACACCCGATTGTAGTCGTCTTTCAACATAGGGTTTTATAAGTTGCTGTCCCATGTCTAGTAAAAAGTCTCTGCGTTTATGTGTAGCAGTTGTACTAAGCTGGGGTTTTTTTGTTATTCACAACACAAATGCATTTAGACAAGCAATGTCAATTATATTTTGAAACAAAACAAACGGCCACCTTTTGGTCGATCTTTTCACCGAGTATTCATTTACCATTTTGTCCATGGTGTCAACGGAGCCTTTTGTGCCATTGTAATGTAGAATTATTTCTGGATTATAATCGGTCTCTTCTCCCGAAATTTTGTCATCATGGTGCTCAGTGCTGAGGAGAATGACGGCTTTATTTTTAGCAGACACATATGAAACTAAGGTATATTTATCTTGAAATGCAAAGACGGACGGTTTTGGAAAGATGTGGTAGAAGAACTGGAGGAATATCCTGTTTGTTCTTCCTCATGGTTCCTCAAAAGTTCAGATCTTTGTTCAAAAGCTCGTTAGCAAGAGGAATACTGGTGAAAAAGTTATCAGTTGTTATTCCGTAACCACCTCCAAGACCTTCAACTAGGTCGAGAACCACACTTTTTCCCTGGTCTCTTTCCGGTTTATTTCCTTCCTTTCCCGTGTGAATTTGAAGGTTTAGATCATATGTTGAGTCATTATCCACAAGAGCCCAAATTTTGATTCCGTATTTAGCGGGCTTCGATTTCATATAAACTTGAAAGGGACACTTTCCTCTAAAAGATACTAGTTGCTCGTCAACTGTAAGATGCGGGTTGGGCAAATAGTGTTCGTTACAATGTCCTACAAACTTTTCGAAGATATAACACTCCCGTCTGAAACTTCCGACCCAGATTAATGAAATAATAACAAGATGTACGAATAGTGCGTGACATATGAACAATAAGCATGTTTCACATCTTTTCTTGGTTGTACCGTACCGATGACGGCTAATGAGCTAGAAACATGCATGTCTGCGGTTACCACTCTTTTCAGTAGCCCCTTCTTCTATTTGCGTGCAATACCCACTAATCTATTCGTTGCTTATTGTTCATATGTCACGCACTATTCGTACATCTTGTTATTATATATATATATATATATATATATATATATATATATATTGAGCCAGTCCTCTAGTATAGATAAATATTCATATATTAGATTGAATTTAAAAGGAATTTTTTTTTGTATATACGTATGGTGTATCATTAGACACTACCTAATTAAGAACAAAATTTAACATAAAACGAATGAATGACTTAAGCAAATGTATTATAAAATATTGAGTACATCAATTTAAGAAATGGATTAAGGATAAGGAATAGAATGGTAATGATAATATGGAAATTAATTCTTAAGAAAATGTTGCCTTCACAAATAAATCCTAAGGTCAAGTCAATGTCAACAATTTTCATTAAAATCAATCTGAACGCTGCTATGTCCACACTATATATATATATATATATATATATATATATATATATATATATATATATGGAAAGAATGGTACAGAATAGGTTCACGAATTAGAAAGAAATTTCCTCTCTATAATCATAGAAAGAAATTTCTTTCTACGAGATGATACAGAATACGCACCCTGGTTTTCTTGTGATTATATTTTGCATTGCCGTTCGTGCGGGTCTAGGTGCCCTTCTGTTCCACACTGATCCATTTTTTGATACATATGTACGATCACTATCATCAATTTGATCATTTTCTGCATCAGTCTAAAAGTAGATATATTATGTACATTTTTCAATAAAGTTCATATCAAAATAACATACCTCACAAATCTCAGGATCAACATCTTGAATTTCTATGTTGTCTTCTAACTCAGAACACTCAGAATCTGTTCCTAAAATGTTCTCACCCTCATCACTCTCATCAACCCACTGTAAGGCAGTTGCACGATCTGTTTCTGTAAATAAGACCAATTTCCTTTTCTGCGACATATTGCAACACCGACTCACGAAACAAGAGTAACAGTCTCAACACGCGTATAAAATAATACTAACTAAAATAAATATGTCTGTGTGTACGTGCCGTATGAGCGCCTCGGCAATGGTCGGCTTTGCCTACAACTAATACGAGTCAGACGCAAAGTTACGTTGTCTGAAACAGCATCGCCAACCTTGCTTTCAAGACTAATAAAAAAATACATGGATGCCGAATGGGGTAAAACATGTACCCCACCTAATTATTTTCACATTTATTTGAAAAAAATAAGAAAAAACTGTTTTTTTGATATATGTACTGATAAATGAGGGTCCAGCTGAGGATTACTCAGCAGCATTTTTTGATTCTAAGCAAAATGCAAAAAATACGCCCAAAAACCAGTATGTGGGGTACATATGTACCCCCTCTGGCATCCGAAGGTTAATCTAATTACCCTAGTATTATATTACTTTTAAAATGTTACATCCAATTTCTCTAAAAAAATAAACTTATAAGTTCAAAAAATTTCCAAACTCTGACATATATTTCTACTAACTTGCAAATTCAACATTTCTAAGGATTTGCTTTGTTGCAAATTGAAAGAAAAATATAGGCTGAAACTAGTAGGTGTTTGAAAATAAAAATGCTGTGACATATTGTCTTTGAGTTTTATTCTAAAATAACTGTCAGTCACATTTGAGTTATGGATGATATTTAGCTTTTCAATCTAATATATTTCCAAAGTACTCCTGCCTGTTCCATTGAGAAATTATGGAAAACATCCAAAGCAAGAAAAAAGAAAGAACTCAATTGAATTAGTTAACTCGATATATTTCTCGTTGACCTGAATGACGATTTCATATTTGAAAGCAGGAAAAAGTATGGTTCGATTCACAGAATACAAACTTTCCGAAATTTGTTCATAATTTGAAATCAGAAGCTTCAGATTTTTATATATCAGAGATAAGATAGTATTTTAATCATTTTGATAGGGAACATACTTATGTCAGTTTGAATATACCTACTGCCGATCATTTTCTAAATTTCTGACCACTAAAAGGACTTCAGTAACTCGAAAACTTGACGTTCGACTTTTATTTGCATCTTCAAGAACAAGTTGTGCAGGACGTGTTGGAGCCATTATCTCAAAGATAACCATTAACATGTAATATTAATAGTTAATGATTAATTATACATCCTTCTAAGCATTGTATTTGGAAATAAAGAGAATATTTATGAATGTATTTCGAAAAGTTTTATGTGGAATAACTTAGCAACGAACCTCAATGTTGAGTTTCTTGTTTTAATATCATTATTCTAAATCTACATTAGATAAGGTATTGGTCTAAAAAAACAATGCAACGTCATGGAAACACTTGATTTCAAGCTGAAACTGTAGAAAACGAATTTTCAGAATATTTCTGCCATACTTTCAGTTCCTAATTAGAAATTCGAATTTTCCCTTACGATCTTCAAAATCAATTGGGTGACAAAAATAGAACAAGTAAAACGACATTGTCAGCGTATCCCGGGTATCTACAAGCATGTATCTGAAATAAGCTTGTTCCAGTAGCGCATCCGATATTCTTTTTTGAATGATACCCTTTCATTCATTAATAACTGAAGCCTTACTAAGGTAGATTAATCGCATCTAGAATTGTGTAGATTATGGGAAATAAGCGAAATATCAGATCCTAATTTTCATGAAAAAAACTTAAAAACTTTATATCATCTATTCTTAGGTAATGGTTATCCAAATAAATTAGTTAAAAACATACTATTTAATTTTTCTCCAACTATAGACATTGCAGACATTAATATTAGAAACGACCAATCAGATAATATAAATTATTATGTACCTTTACCATATATTAAAGAAATAACACCACAGTTGGGTAGGATTTCCAAACCAATGAACAACATTAGAATTGCCAATAAAACATTCTATTCCATGCAAAAATTGTGATAAAAAATATGTTGGTCACACTGGTCAGAAATTAAAGAACCGTATAAGTCTCCATAAGAGCGATTGTAAGTTACATCCTGAAAGATGTGCTTTATCTGAACATGTAATAGATAATGATCACTTTATGGATTTTGAATATGTTAATATTTTGGACATACAATCAAATACCAAAAAAAGACTTTTCTTAGAAATGGCTCATACATTTCAAGAACCTAATACTATCAACAAAAAAAGTGACCATAATAATCTTAGTGATATTTATTATTATCTACTAACTATTGATAATAAAAATAACTGAATTTCAAATTCTTATACATAATTAAAGCTATATAAATAAAATTTGATGATTTTTAGAAATAATTTTATTTTAGGGAAATGATTTTGATTTTCTCAATACTTTTATATAAAATGTAATTATGAAGAAATTATTAAGATGACATCTATGATAATTTGAGGTTGAATTTTATATAATAAAAGAAGAATATTCTAATAACTATTAACCTATATTACAAATATAACCTATTTTCTTCTTTTGTTTTCAAAAACATTTTAGCATATAAAGAAAATGTTAACATATATATATATATATATATATATATATATATATATATATATATTGCATTTGATGAACAGCAGGGAGAAATGTGCATGGGCTTACGAGTATTGCACAGATAACCAAAGTGATGATTATCGACAGATCCAGTAATAACCCAACGGAGATAATAAATGTCGCAAGATATGAAGTGGTGAGTCATTTGAACTACTTTGGCTCTGTAGTCACAAACAGTGGAGGATGCGATGAAGAAATACGTCGACGCCTTACAATGGTCAAGTCAGTAACAGCCAAGCTCACTAAAACCTTTGAAGACACTGACGTAAGTAAGAACACCAAATTAGTCTGATACGGGCGCTTGTCTTTCCCATCGCCACGTACGCTGCAGGAATATGGACCATCAAAAAGTTAGACTGCCAACGTATATTGGACGTTCGAATGTGAGTCTATGGCAAGCTCATACCTTGGACAATACACCGCACAAGTATCTCAATATTAACAGAACTCAACATCACCACCAGGCTCCCCACAATTATTAACCAAAGCATACTGAGATACTTTAGACATATAACAAGGCAAAGGGAATGTATGGAGAGACCAGTAGTTGAGGGCAATGCAGAGGGTGAAAGAACTCGAGGAAGATCGCTATTGCGATGGTCAGATCGAATAAAGAACATCTCGGGATACTCTCTCTCCGAAGCAGCACAACGCGCTCAAGAAAGCGAAGAATGGACATCAACAATAAATCGAATAACATAACGCCACCATATCCTTACGAAGGATAAAGGAAAGAGGAGGATGAGGAGAAGTGGTTACAATAAAATATTATAGAGTTGGAACGAAAATGGAATCAACCGGAAGTAACCAATTACCCTGCATCGCACATGGATCACCAAATAGTGATATCTTGCAGTCATACTTTCAGCGGCCGCAGAGGGATAGCCACTATATTTTAATAAAAATTCTTTTCCCTTTTTATTTTTTTCAAGCTTATTATTTATTTTCGATTATTATCATATTCTATTTATTTACACAACCGCAGAGAAATTACAGATCGTTATGTGGTACTTTGAGGGTAATTATGTAAAATATACTATAAATCTATTCATAGTGGCTTCTTCAGATGAACCTATACCTACGAAAGCGGCTCTTCTTCCAAATATTCATAAATTCGAAAATTATGAGGGCGTGAAACCACATTGCAAAAAATGTTGTCCCACCAATCTACGGTCTCCGTAATTAATAACCGAGGAAAGGGAAATAAGATAACCACAAGTGTGTGGCGTAAGCATTGGGACTTGTTCCAGTCCATCGTCAGAGGAAGGTGTGATAGCAGAGTTGGTCACTGATTCAAACCAACTCGTAGTCGACCTCACCGGCAACTTGAGCGCCTCCACCAAAAAATTTACGAGCCCACGTGTTCTGTCGAACTTTTTACTTCGACAGTTCTTGTATTACTTGGAAGTGTTACAACTGTTTTTTTCGAAATAAAATTCCTATTTATGAACCCCTGAAGAAACCCGCAACTACCACAACAAAAAAATCCACACCAGACGCAGGAAGGATATTAATCCAGGTAAATATTAAACAACCACGAAAGTTAATAAGTCAGGACACCCTCAACTGGGGAGGCAACTCCCTCCAGCAGTGAGTCCGCTGTTGGTATTAACTTCCACAGCCATCCACACCTATTCATAACACAAAAACACCCAAAATGTACTCCAGACGCACCCGCAGATCCCAACGTTCCACATCCCAAGCACCAGACCCGAAACCTACAGTTTCATCGACTTTTTCCAACAATTCGACAAAATCCACAGGAAAATCATACTCCCTGATCCCACAGACCCCTCCAATTCAACCCCTTGCTTACTCCAAGAACTCGGGAAAAAATTAGACTCCAAACATCCATACTCGAAGCCTCTAATCCACCCTCCACAAATCTCCAACACTCCAAACACCTAAACTACCAACGCACCTTACAAACGGAATTTGAAGAAAGGAACAGTTCTATCCGAGAGCAATTAGAGGCTAAAGAAAGTCTAGACATCCTCTCCAGGCACGAATCTCCCTATTCATCCTTCCTAAACTCTCAACATTTCTCCACGCCAACCTCAAACCCTCAAAACTATCCCCCGTCAACCCCAAACCTCACCGCTTCAACCCCAATACACACTTCCACCACCCCCCTCCCCCCAGGACTTACGCCTCCTCTGTTAGCTCCCCAACCCACACTCCCTCAATTGTCCGACAACCATCTATCCCCGGCGAGGATGATTTCACCCTCGTCAGAAAAACAAAACCCCGATCAAGCTCAGGCCCTACCTCCCTCAACAAGCCCACACCAACCCCCGCCAACAACACAACATACACCCAAACTCTGAACCTCAGGAACCTCTCACCCCAATATTCAACCCAAAAATCTCTTTTCACCCTTTTAAACACCCTCGAACTTCTCAACGGGCACATACTATATCTCTAAGCTAACTTCAATAGAACAGTCCTCCTCAAAACCTCTTCCACGTTGTCAGTTAACACAATCCTTAGAAGAATCCAAAATTCCACTGGTGACCCCAACATCACTATTCATATTCTTAACTCCACTCAACGTCCACCCCCACCAGTAAAAACCCTAATACCCTTTTTCTCACTTGTCTGCAGGAATGTAGACCTAACGATCCCTCTCGAAGAATTCGAAGAAATTTTTCACGATCAAGAATTCACGTTCACCAAAACTTGGCGAATTATCGCCAAGGCCACAAACAAACCCACTTCGATGTTCCGCATCATTACACATTCCGAGATCCACTACCACCAATCCCTCACTTCCGGCATTTCATTCTTTGGCTTTCCACACCAGTGCGAACCATCCAACGCCAACCCTCTGTCCCCCATCCCAAAATATTGCAACCGATGCACCAAATCCGGACACTCTTCCGATTTTTGTCAGTCTCAACCGATTTGCCCTTCCTGCGGCCAAACCGGCCACTGCATCGAAAAATGCCCCAAGTCCGGTACTCCTACTTGCACCAATTGCGGCGAACCTCACGCCGCTTTCCACCCTCGCTGCCCCCCTAGGCTAACCACAAGAAACACCCCCCAAGAAGTCGCCCCAGTCACCCTCGAAAAGCCACCAGTTCCCTTCGAACTCTCTACAGACTCCAAAATCATCATAGAAATTTTTACCGTCACCCTAATGAACGCCATTCCCAACTCAAGGGACATCATAGCCGACACTCTTCTTTACCTAATTCCGTCCATATGTCGACACCACTGCTCTATCACAAACATAGGCAGGCGTGCTCACTTCGCTTCCACTCCCATCAGCCACAAACCCACCAGAAACCTCTCGAACTTCTCTCTCTCTCTCTCTCTCTCTCTCTCTCTCTCTCTCTCTCTCTCTCTCTCTCTCTCTCTCTCTCGTGTGCATTGGCAGAAGCGACACCTTATTCGAGTGGACACAATCCTAATTTAAAGTCCAGACAACACAAGAAATTTTTCTTGAAGGCAATTTCAGATGTATGGAGGTTTGTGAAACCATGGTCGATAAATGCAATATGGCATTTCGTGGAAATGATGACTTTTGAAAAAGGTCTTATTTACCGATGAATCGTCCTTCTCAATTCATAGAAAACACACCTTATCCGTGGTACATTTGAATTTGTGGAATGGATTATTAGGCGGTCATGCCATAGGCACATTTTTTATTGGAGCGTATTTGAAATCCCCAAAATATTCAAAATATTCGTACAGTTCGCGCTTCTTCCTACGAACTTTGATGAGTGTGGTTTCAACACTATAACATATTTCTACTAAAATTACATTAAATTATACACATAAAAAATGTCTACCGCTTCAGATCGTTGGCAAGCGATAAATTGGTATCATGATATAGGATTTAAACGGTCTCTCCTTTCTCCACTCACCCGCGTTGAACAGACTTCATTCTACAAGACTTAAGTGATTGAAAAAATGGGTTTTCTTTATGTTCTTAATACTCCCGACAAAGCCGACGCATGTTTTTACGCAATTTTCATTTGCTTGCTTTTTGAAGTCCGAATCGTTTTCAACTCTCCGTATTTATTTTTAAATTCTTAACTGAAAGTAACTACCTAATTGCAAATATATTAGGCGGTGCACAAAATAGGAAATCCTAATTATCATCAAACATGAGGGTTCAGCCCCATCACTGGGCGGACATTTTGGACAGAGGAAAACCCCGAAAGTATGACAAATAAATCAAAAAGTATAAAAGGGAGTGATGAAGGAACTGACCGCCATGTTTAACAGCCTTAATATGGGGAGAAGACAGAAGAATGGGGAAAACCGTAATGTACAATAAAAGAAAAGCTTATGCAGTATCAATTAGCCCCCACCTAGGAGGTAAAGGAGGTCGGACTCCACCAAATATAATACAGACTTCTTTTGAGGAAAGGCTTTTAGTCATAATCGGCAAAGTGCCTGTTGAGGGGAATTCCAAAGTTATAGAAATAGGCTTAAGAGGATCCATCAGCCCATCGCTGTCATATTGTATGACAAAAATAATTCATATGTTCAGTTAATCAAAACAGATCAGCAAATTGTGCATCTCTTAGTGGAAATGGGTCACTTTCGCTCTCCATAATTCAATCAATATTATATTGTTGAATTTCTAATCGATGTTCATCATTATCAACCAAAATTGTGAAGATTTGGGCAGGCAGCATCTACAATAACTATAGTAAATAGATTATTCTTAATACTAGGTACCTAGTTACTGTTAATAATTCACCTTAGATTGAGGAGCACAAAAGTGTCCGCTATTTTGGAAACTTATTTGATTTTAGTATTGTTCATAACTGTTAATTTTATATCACCTGTTTTTTAAGTTATAGACTGTTGTAAATGTCAAAAAACAAAGATGTTTTCTGAATAGATACTATTATTCCAAAGACTGCCGAACCTAGATTTCTATAATCTCAAGACCTCACTAAAATAGAATTCTATTTGTCATGATCTCACCCCTGATTCGAAAAGAGTGAGAGTCTGCAGACTACCTGGTTGATAAGAGAGACTCAGACATGTACCAGGTGTCCGTCCATATGACGGTCGAAAAGTTATTATGTGGGCTAGAAGAATTTTTCGTCATCGAACTATTCCCGTTTTTCTGGAAGGCAATTTGAATGAATATCAATACATTGACCGTATCAGAGAATCTGCTGTGTATTCATTTGCCACTGCTGCAGGCCCTGAATTTCGTTACCTGCAGGATAAGGCACGGCTACATACTGCGGCCACAGTAAGAGATTGGTTTAATAATGAGGCTATTACCGTACTACCGTGGCTAGCACAGTCGTCAGACTTTAATCGCATCGAGCATGTATGAGATACGCTTCAGAGACTGATCGCTCTTCATCTGCATGATGTTTATATGCGCCAAGGTCTTCCAGATTATCTTACGCAAGAATGGACCCTATTACAGCAGAACGAAATTGATAATTCAATTTTGAGTATGCCTCGAAGGTGTCAAGCTATATTTAATGCTAATGGAGGAAATTCAGATTATTAGAAACATTTTTTGTTACATTTTCATGTTTTTCTTAACTTTTGTTTGATTATTTCATCCAAGGGAAATCCTATTACACTGAAATTAAGATAAATTCATTGCTGTCTAACCATGAATCCAAACGGTAGGTTATTTTCATAAATCCAATTAAAATTTATGTTAATTCGAAAAAAAGACTTTGTGTATTTTAGAAAGTTAATACAATATCACATTAAATTGCACATATTCTAATAAATAGATGGTAAACCTGGATACCTCATTTCCATGAAGACCGTAAAAGGTCTGAAATTGAAAGCAGTAGGGTTCCCTCAGTCCACAAAGAAATGTTTTCAGTGCTTGATCATTGTATATTTTTTTCTTTAAATCCCTTGAAGCCTGTATATTTTCGTGAATTTCTTTATTACTGCATAATAAATTTAATATATTTGAAATTCTATCATAGAAATTTCGGGCTTTTTCATTAGGCATTTGCCTCATTACTACCAAGTCTCTATTCAAACAAGTTTCATCCAGTTGATCTGCAAAATTTCGTTTTAAGACAGATTTCAACAGGTTCAGGCAATGAGAGTATTAAAAATCATGGAGTCTGGTTCTCTCTAACAAAATAAATCTCATAAGCGAATCTTCCCAGTGACGAAATGATCAAGAAAGTATCGAAAAGGATTTCACTACGAATCTAAATACGAGGAAAGATGGGAAAAGGGAATACACCACCCAAACTCTCAAAGAAAACATCATTAAATGGTATACAGATGGTTCAAAAACCACCACTAGAGCAGGTGCGGATGTATTTGGGCCTAGCACTAGATACTCATTATCGGTAGGCCCCTTCCCAAGCATATTTCAGGCAGAAATACTTGCGATTGAAAGATGCCTGAAAATGAACCTAGAAAGGAACTATCATAAATGTGACATATCGATCCATTCTGATAGTCAAGCAGCTATCAAAGCATTGAGCTCCCATATCATTGACTCAAAGTTGACATGGGAGTGCCGAAGGGAACTTGATGAATTAGGCAAGAATAACAGGGTCTCTTTAGTCTAGGTTCCTGGCCACTCGGGAATCACAGGAAATGAAGAGCCCCATAAACTTGCCAAGAAAGGAGCATAAACGCCCTTTATTGGCTTGGAGTTTTTCTGTGGTGTAGAAAAATGCTCCTATAAGAAGGCGGAAACCGAAAGAGGAGCACTCTGGTGGTGTCTTCTCGGGTTGGAACATTCCAAAAAGTTCCTGCGGAACTTTGACACTGCTAGATCCATAAACTATTTGGACCTCAGTAGAAGTAAGCTTCATCTTGTCACGGGTTTTCTTACAGGACACTGCCGCCTTGAGAAGCACCTAATGAGAATAGGTCTAGCAGAAACTGACGAGTGTAGATTCTGTGGGGAGGAGGATGAAACTCCTGATCACCTAGTTCTGGAATGCCTCGCCATCGCAAGCCAACGCAAGAAATGCTCTGTACAAAAACTAGTAAGAGTGAGGATCTAACCTCCCAAATACTAGAGTTCATTAGAACCCTGGAACTGGAAGGCGAGCTGTAGTAGTAGCGAGAACAGCTCTGATAGGGGGGCACAATAAACCTTAGGTTTCAGTGCATTTTAGCCTCGTTAAAATCTTATCTAAATACGCCCTAATCCTGCAAATATCGAGCCAACACAAAACTTTCCTGTCCCTACAAATATCAAACAGGTACATAGATTTCTGAGAATGTCTTCGCTGGGGTGAACATGGGTTTTTCTTAAATTGATAAAATGTTCAAAATCCAAGTTTGGGTTTAGATATTATTGAAATTAAATGCTCCAGACTATACACAGTAGTACTGGTGTATTTGGTCTAATGGTATTATTTGAGAATGTTGTTTTTTTTCCATAGACCTTTATTTCCTTTTAATAAATAGTTTCTAAGGTTTTTGTTGGGTTACCTACATTAAATAGTTGTTTAATTTATTACTCTATTATATTATATTTTCGTTTTGCTTAAGCATTTTGTGAGGTCCGTCAAGCTGCCCCCCCCCCGGTTAGATTTTTTCACCAAAATGCTAGCACACATAAAGGGCACCTAGCACAACCTAGCACAACAATTTTTATAGCTAGCACACCAACAGCTCACAATAAAAATGCTTTTGAATTCGGGTGGGGCCAGATTAATGCTAGCCCCCTCCGGTTGGAATTTTTTCGCCAAAATGCTAGCACAAATAAAAGACACCTAGCACAATCTAGAACAAAATTTTTTATGTCTAGTACATTAACAATGCTTTGAATTCAGGGGGTGGAGTGTGTCTGCAAAATAACGCTACGGTTACACGAATGAATGAAAATGATGGATGTATTTGTACCTAAACATCATTTTCCTATAAACAATGGCCCCTAAACAGCATTATTGTTGTCCGATGTTGCTGGATTGTGCGTGATATCTATATTATCCCATCTATCAGGGTATTTGGTTAGTTAATAATTAACTATTATCTAATTATTAATTATCTATTTATTTTCAATTAATGCTAAAAAACGAAAGAATACAAAAAGCAAATAATTTTCTTAAAATCATAGTAATTTTAATAAAACAAAATAATTCAATCGAACCAATCAGTCACGGAATCAGAAACAATCCGTGCACAAATAAGTTGCAAATTACGTCACACTATAAAAAAGGTAACGACAAACGTTTGCGTACAGACATGTTGGATAAATAAATGTCCAAAAAAGCGAAGCCGTTGGATATGTCCTTTGGACAAATTGTGCAATATGGGAAGGGGCGGCTGAGATCCCTAAAAATGTTCCAATATATTGAGAATACATGTTCTAGACTGATCGTGGTTCACTGTAGTCCTTATTTGAAAGAAACACTCAAACTTCATATTTAAATTTGCCGGAATATTTATTGCCGAAGTTGATGGTTAATTAACCATTGTAATGATAACATAAATATTGCATTTCACTATCAGATTTTGTTTAAATTCCCAAGTTTACTTAGAATGTGCAGCTTTTTATTCTTAGAGCCGGTTAATCCGAGCTTCAAATATTTCTGTGGCATATCATAAGATACCAACACTACTATGTATTTTTCAAAGTTTTCAGTATGTAACTGGCAATGTATCTTTGTACGTTTGCAATCTTTCAACTCAGTTTTGAAGCAGATACCTTCAACCGATTGAGCTGAAATTCTGTATATACGTCTAGTTTGCATGCCAATCCATGATTGGGTATGTGACGTCATTCTGAATTCAATATGGCGGATCACCAAAGTTGGCGGACTAAAGAAAGTCGACTTTTTTTTTCATGCTTTCTTGCAATATGTGTATGAAATGGAAGGCGGCGAAATTGATGACATAGGTATTTTTATTTTTCTAAAAACTAGGTATAATCCATCTGAAGTTCTCATCGGACTCTTTAAAAGGGTCGTTGAACCAAGTCTATCGTTAAAATTTGAATCATTTTTATAATGCCGTTTTTAGGGGTCTTAAGAGTAAATAGTATTCTTGTAGGTACATCCAAAGTGGCCGATTCAGATGATTGGGTTAAGAAAGGGTTTCCCCGAAGGGTTGGAATAATATGTATTCTTTCTAATAATATTACAAGCAACATGGACTATATAAGTAAAGCCAATGATCTAACTATTTTCACGAGTGTAATTCGATAAAATATTTCTCGATTAGGCTGTATCAATGCGAAATTTATATTATTTAAACAACATTACATCACCCTTATTGGTTCATTTTCAATCACTTATTTTTGTATTGAACTTCAAGTATCGTTTTCAAACCGTGACATTTTTATGATATTTTAAATTAGAATTATGATAATAACAACAATTGTTACTTAGACGTTATTAAGATACGGACTTAAAAGGGAAATCATCGGCCCTACCGGAGAATTATCTCCGAAAAGATACTGCTTCATTTGGAATTTTTACCATATGAGTGGAATGTTCCGAAAATGTATCGTAACTACAGTAAGAAAAAATTAAACCAGCCGTTTTACATTTATATTCAACCCATTCATTTATCCATTTATTTATTCATCGAGTAAGTATAGCGTTATTTCACTGACCCCGACTCCCCAGAATCAAAAGAGTAGTTGGTGTGCTAGCTATAAAAAAAGGTGTGCTAGGTGCCCTTTATCTATGCTAGCATCTTGGCGATAAAATTCCAACCGGGGGGGGGGTAGCGTTAACCTGGCCCCACCCGAATTAAAAAGCATTTTTATTGTGACCTGTTGGTGTGCTAGATATAAAAAATGGTGTGCTAGATTCTGCTAGGTAACCTTTATCTGTGCTAGCATTTTGGTGAAAAAATTTCAACCGGGGGGGCTAGGGTTAGCCTGGCCCCACCCGAATTCAAAAGCATTTTTATTGTGAGCTGTTGGTGTACTAGCTATGGAAATTATTGTGATAGGTTGTGCTAGGTGCCCTTTATGTGTGCTAGCATTTTGGTAGAAAAAATCTAACCAGGGGGGAGCCAGCTTAACGGACCTTGTTTCGGTTTTATAATTCGAGTTTTTTTCATCTCTCCGAATTTCTACAGTACCATACAATTTTCTTTTTCTGGTGTGACTTAGATTTTTTCAATCTTTGTATTTTTGAAGTCAAATCTATGCTTTTCTTCTTGAATATATGTTGTTAAGACAGTTTTATTTTTCTTATCGTACTTGTGACCATTTTATAGATTTTTTAAATATTGGCTAGTTTGCCCGATATAGACACTGTCGCAGTCCCCGCATGGAATTTGTTAAAATGTTTTGCTTTTCTTGTGATCAGGAATTCTTGACTTTAATTTACTGATTTTGAGAGGTTGTAACTCTCATGTACAATTGTAATGATATGCTTTTTAAAAATATTGCTGCATTATTCTGATAGCCATGATATGTAAGGCACAGGAGAAAGGGACTTTTGTTTCGTTTTTTTGGGGGTTTAGATCATGGAATTTATGAATGCGTTTTTTAAAAATGTAGTTTATTATTTTTCTTGGGTAGTTATTGAGTTTAAGGGCTCTTTTTGCATTTCCTATAGAATTTTCACGAAATTCTAGGCAAGCCAGTTTAATTGCACCATCAGCGAAACCAATAATTACCGGGACATAGGCAGTTGAAATTTAGGTATCTGGATGACCAGGTTTCTTTGATATACCACTCTGTTTTTAAACTATTGTTTTTGTGATGGGGTGTTGAAAAATCATATGAGTAGATTGCACAGAGTAAGAGACGAAACAGTAAATTTAATAAAATATATGAAATTATTGGAAACCGAGCAAGTAATATCTAAAAAAATGATGATTCATAAAACCATTTATGCTATTTTTCGAATAAATGAAAATTTCTTTATTTAGTATAAATATTATCTTCTGATTATCTCACATAATATATACATTCAATACCTCTACTGCTTTATCAATATTCCTAATTTGTATAGATTGTAGTGATATATATATATAATTAGGGAAAATCTATTTTCCGCACCAAACTATGAGCCCACTTAATTTTCTGCATTACCAAATATATCTTATTTGTAAAGAAATGACTCCAGGGTGTTCTTGTTACAGAGTAATCTGCGAGAAACTTTGCAACAATTCATTTCCACTCAATTTCATTCCTTTTGCAACCCTTTTTATTTATCACATTTCGATAATATATCACCACATTCCACATATTTCACATATAACGTAAAATCACTTTCTTAACATCCGCGACAATTTTTCAGTCTTCCAAAAAAATGGGCCTAAATATATTTTCTCTGTGTTCCAGGAGCTCAATTTTTATTCAGTTCTTGACAAATCCAATATTTACCAATAAACTTAACAGAAACTTTTTGTACTCGATTCAATTAGAAAATGCATTACTCGAATGATTATTTCAGGGCTGAAATCGCCATTATCTGTGAAATGCAGACAGCTGAGGAGATTAGGAAATATCTGGGACGCCGCTGACTTTGGGTCAATATCTACTTAGCACAAGCTCGCTCCTCTCAATGGGATTTTATGCATTATTTATATTCTTTAATGGGATAAAATTGAAGCTCTTATGAACCGTGGAATATACGAAACTTGAACAAAAGAGATCTTGCAAGAGAGACTAGTCAAATAAAAAATTATATTTCGAAAGCCAAATTTTTAATAAAGTAATTGTTGTCAACCAATAAGGGATGGAAGGAGAGAACTAGAAATTTTCATTAATTTGACTTACCAGTGTGTCTTACTTTGGAAGAACAGAAATAGATTGAGATGAAAGAATTTTCTACAATAAAACAGTGGTTAGTTTAATAAAAAGTGTCGCTTGATGGTGATAAAAGAGACTGAGATGGAAATAATAATGTTTATTCAGTAATAATGTAAAATTTACAATTTACAATGTGTACAATATTTTATAAATAAACAGAGACAATCATAGAAGCTGATGTAGGTACAGCTTGTGCGTGATAAGCAAATTAATTCTATATAACATCCATGCCATATAATATAAGATACAGACATCTACAGTAATTTAACAAACACTACAAAATAAGGCATATAGTATAAAAGTAGAATATGTATGAGTATGATAGATGAGTGATATAATGTAATGAGTAGGAATAATATAGTATGTATAGTTATGGGATTAACCAAGGCATATAAAATAAAATATGTAATTAAAAAAAATATACGAACGATGAAATAAAACAATATAGTTTGTTTAAATCTTCATATATTTGAACTTATGTTCAATTTAAACTTGTTGACGCGTTTCAATAACACAGTAGCTTTGTCAAAACGAATGAAGGTAAAATATAAAAATGTCTTAATATATACAGTGCTAAATCTATTTACTAAGGTTAACAATGGTATTAAAAGATATTACCTGGAAATTCATTCACTACAAACATTCCTAAGCTATCTTCTAGGTGAAGAGGTTCAATAAAGGAGACTGATTGATATCTATTTGGTCGTTAAGGAGATTACCTGAATATTTATTTTTGTTAATCTCTAGGGCTTCTAATAAATTTAAACTAAAGGATTTACCGACTACATGGAGAATTTCAAAATTTGGGTCGAAAATGTGTTGGTTTTCTAATAAATGATTTGAATAGTTAGAATCTAATTTTTTGTTGTCATAGCTACGTTTGTGTCCCGAAATTCTAGTTTTAAAATTTCTAAAAGTTCTACCGATATAAATTTTATCACAATTGTCATTACCACATTTTAATTTATAAACTCCTGATTTGTTTAATTTTGAAGATTTAGATTTATTATTTTTGATGGATTTGGATAAATTTTGATCAGTTTCAAAGGAAATATTCATGTCTAAAGTTTCTAAAAATTATTTAATTTTTAAGGATGGTGTTCCAAAGTATGTTAAGCTTTTAAATTGTCTATTATTTTTATCTGAGGGGAATACTTGTTCTAAAGTCTGTTTTTTTTATCTTTTATTTATGATATTGTCAATTAAATTTGGATCGTAATTATTATTAACTGCTATTTGTCTTATGATATTTAATTCTTTGGTATAATTATTAATATTTAATGGGACTGTTAAGAGTCTGTGTATCATCCTATTGAAAGCTGCTAGTTTATGACTGAATGGGTGGATCGAACTATTATGAATTGTAATATCTGTATGTGATGGTTTATGAAATATATAAAAATCATGTTTATTATTTATATTTGAAATAGTAAGGTCTAGAAAGTTTATAGACTTATTCTGTTCAAGTTCTACGGTAAATTTGATATTATTGTGAATCGAGTTTATGTAAGTAATGAAGCTCTCAATACTTACATAAACTCGATTCACAATAATATCAAATTTACCGTAAAACTTGAACAAAATAAGTCTATAAACTTTCTAGACCTTACTATTTCTAATATAAATAATAAACATGATTTTTATATATTTCATAAACCATCACATACAGATATTACAATTCATAATAGTTGGATCCACCCATTCAGTCATAAACTAGCAGCTTTCAATAGTTTGATACACAGACTCTTAACAGTCCCATTAAATATTAATAATTATACCAAAGAATTAAATATCATAAAACAAATAGCAGTTAATAATAATTACGATCCAAATTTAATTAACAATATCATAAATAAAAAGATAAAAAAACAGACTTTAGAACAAGTATTCCTCTCAGATAAAAATAATAGACAATTTAAAAGCTTAACATACTTTGGAACACCATCCTTAAAAATTAAATCATTTTTAGAAACTTTAGACATGAATATTTCCTTTAAAACTGATCACAATTTATCCAAATTCATTGAAAATAATAAATCTAAATCTTCAAAATTAAACAAATCAGGAGTATATAAATTAAAATGTGGTAATGACAATTGTGATAAAATTTATATCGGTAGAACTTTTAGAATTTTTAAAACTAGAATTTCGGAACACAAACGTAGCTATGACAACAAAAAATTAGATTCTAACTATTCAAATCATTTATTAGAAAACCAACACATTTTTGACCCAAATTTTGAAATTCTCCATGTAGTCGGTAAATCCTTTAGTTTAAATTTATTAGAAGCCCTAGAGATTAACAAAACTAAATATTCAGGTAATCTCCTGAACGACCAAATAGATATCAATCAGTCTCCTTTATTGAACCTCTCTACCTAGAAGATAGCTTAGGAATGTTTGTAGTGAATGAATTTCCAGGTAATATCTTTTAATACCATTGTTAACCTTAGTAAATAGATTTAGCACTGAATATATTAAGACATTTTTATATTTTACCTTCATTCGTTTTGACAAAGCTACTGTGTTAGTGAAACGCGTCAACAAGTTTAAATTGAACATTAGTTCAAATATATGAAGATTTAAACAAACTATATTGTTTTATTTCATCGTTCAGTATGGATCTTCATCAAGTAAAAGCCTCATCTATTCAATTTTTTTAAAAAAATATACATTACAAAATCTAGAGAATTGCATCAGAGTACATAACTGTATAACTATAATAATGTTTATTCAGTAATAATGGAAAATTTACAATTTACAATGTGTACAATATTTTATAAATAAACAGATACAATCACAGAAGCTGATGTAGGTACAGCTTGTGCGTGATAAGCAAATTAATTCTATATAACATCCATGCCATATAATATAAGATACAGACATCTACAGTAATTTAACAAACACTACAATATAAGGCATAAAGTATAAAAGTAGAATATGTATGAGTATGATAGATGAGTGATATAATGCAATGAGTAGGAATAATATAGTATGCATAGTTATGGGATTAAGCAAGGCATATAAAATAAAATATGTAATTAAAAAAAATATACATTACAAAATATAGAGAATTACATCAGAGTACATAACTGTATAACTATGATAATGTTCATTCAGTAATAATGGAAAATTTACAATTTACAATGTGTCCTATAATTTATGAATAAACAGAGACAATCACATAAGCTGATGTAGGTACAGCTTGTGCGTGATAAGCAAATTAATTCTATATAAGGTCCATGCTATATAACATATGCGGATACAGAGATCTACAGTAATATAACAAACACCACATAATAAGACATATAGTATAAAAGTAAAGTATGTATAAGTATGAGGGATAAGTAATATAATGTAATGAGTAGGAATGATATAATATGTATAGTTATAAGATTAACCAAGGTAAACAATGAAATATGTAAGTATGAAAAATATTGAATACTTTAAATTATATTATATAGAACATTACAAAATATAGACAATTACATCAGAGTATATAACTGTCCCAGGACAATACTCAAGATTCAAGAGAATCTGGAAAAGCGGAAAAGTTATGTAGTTTGAAATGCTTATGACTAAACATGAGCTATATGATAATCGCAAGTTTAGTTGTTGTATTTAATGTAATGTTTTTCTTATTTATTGAAAGTTTTTAATACGGGTGGGATACATTTCAATCACTCGGTATGGCTACTTACTAATTAATTTAAACACTAACTCACTAACACTTAATTTATATATACTTAACTAATCAATTATATTTAATTTATATGCACACAAACTTGATTATTAATTAGCACTTTACTGTTCGGTGTATTTTTTGTTTATTTCTCGAGATCACTTTATACACTCCCTTACTCTTCCTGATCAGCCCCCTTATATAATAAAGCCATTTTCACTAGTTAATTCCGGACTGCGGCTTAAATAAAAACAATTGATTCTGGCCTTTTCTAGATAACTCTGGTCACAAAAACAATGTGTACATAAGGTAGTCGTAGAGTCGTAAAAAGTGCGTATCCGCCATAATTTTAACTTTTATACCTGGCTTAGACAAAGTCGGTTTTAGGGACTATACCAGTGTGCTGTTTCGTAACATTACCCCCTCCTTAAATGGAAGTTCCTTCTGGAACTTTTGTGTAGCCGAGACTGGATGTTTGAATCGGCAACTGGCCCCATTTCTACACTTTCCGATCTTATGGAAATACCAGGGCACCGTCTTCATCGGATACTGATAACAAGGGTTGTAGCTGCAAATTAATATCTGGACACCGGTATCCGGTATCTAGAAAGATAATCTCTACCATGTTCCTGATGATTCGCCAATCCAACTGGTTACTCGCTATCTTAGGCATAGCCAGTTTCTTCACGTTGGATTCCAACACATGGTCTCGGAGGTTTAGAAGTGCTTCCCACATATCGTGGTAGGTAGATCGATCTTGGAATTCATTTTTAGTTACCACGTAGAATACGTACCGCGAATTATGTTTCAGTCTCACTGTCTTGCCAGGGTCTGGAATCTGGTCTTCAAGTTTATCTAATTTCCCGAACTTCTTTCGAAAGACGGTTGCCAACCCTCGTGTGTTCTTGATACGGGCGGGGATGTTGTATGCCAGTGAATAATCTTCCAGGAAAGTGAACAAATCTTGTTGTTGTTCCGAAGTGACTCCATATCTAGCTTTCCCGGTACCTCCATACGCGCCCATAAATTCATCGAAGGTGGGGTCAGACATACATCGAATAAGGTTCATTCCTTCCTCTATGTCATGGTCTCCTTCGAATGGCGCTAGTCGGTTTTGGTGAACTACTTTTGGTTTTCCGTTGGGGATCTTGCTTATGCGATATAAAACATCATTGATCCTTTTCTTGAATAAGTATGGACCTTCCCAGGATTTTTGTAATTTTGGAGAAAATCCTTCTCTTCTCGTCGGGTTTTGTAACTATACTTTGTCCCCTTCTTTGAAACCGTCTTCTGTGGCCTGCGTGTCGTACCGACTTTTCATTCTGTCGCTGGCAACTTGAAGATTTGTTCGAACTAATTCATGATTATCGTCCAGCCTTTTTCTCAATTGGATCACGTAGTCTTCGCCTGTTAGATCTTCTCCAGGCCGACAGCCAAATTCCAGGTCACAAGGAAGCCTCATTTCACATCCAAATAGGATTTTCGCAGGTGTTTCACCCGTGGACTCATAGACGGCAGAACGATAAGCCAATGCGAATAGGGAGAGATACTGGTACCAATCTCTCTGATGGCTGGATACTACTTTGGACAGGTATTTTCCAATAGTCCTGTTCATTCTCTCGACCATTCCATCTGACTGTGGATGTAATGCTGTTGTTCTGGTCTTCTTCATTCCCAGCTTCTCGCAAATCTCCTGGAATACATGACTTTCGAAATTTTTTCCCTGGTCGCTGTGGACTTCCAAGGGCACTCCATATCGGCTGATACATTATTTCTCCAATACATCTGCGACAGTTGTGGCCTTTTGATTCGGGATAGCGTAATTTTCCACCCACTTTGTGAAATAATCCATTACAACCAGTATGTATTTTCCACCATTTTCTGTCATTGGAAATGGCCCAGGGATATCTGAAGCAATCCGTTCGAAAGGGCTTCCAACATTGTACTGTTCCATGGGTGCCTTTCTCTTGCGATGTGATCCATTACTCGTAGCTCAAGTCGTACATTTCTTACACCAGTCCTTCACATCGTCGGAGCTGTTCATCCAATAAAACCTTACACGAACTCGCTGAAGGGTTTTCCTCACTCCCAGATGACCTCCCGATGGACTGTTGTGTAACTTCTTTAGTACATCAGCTACTCTTGTTCTCGGGACAACTAGCTGTCTCCTTATCTCAGAACCATAATCGATTTCAAGGACTCTTTTCAACAGCCCTTTTTCCAGGACAAGGGAGTCCCACTGAGCCCAATACGCCTTGAGTTTCGGTGAAAATCTTGACACTCCTTGCCAGGTAGGTCGCCGGTTTTCTTTCATCCTTTGCCGGATCATCTTCAGGTGAGGATCATTCTCCTGATCTTCTCTGATCATGGTGGGTGACCATTCTTCGTTGACAACAGTAGTTCTTGAAACTGCAGCTTCCCTAGATCCCACCTTGTTGCAGTGGGAGCAGTCTGTTGGGCACGGCCGTCTGGACAGGGAGTCGCATTTCGGTGACTCACACCGGCTCGATGTTCGATGTTGAAATCATATTCTTGAAGTCGTTCAATCCATCTAGCGATCTGGCCCTCGGGATTCTTGAACTGCATCAACCACTTGAGTGCTGCATGATCAGTCCGTATTAAAAACATCCTACCATAGAGATACTGGTAAAAGTGTTCCACGGACTTCACTACTGCCAAAAGTTCTCTTCTTGTGACGCAGTAGTTTCATCCTGGTTTGGAGAGGACTTTACTGAAATATTCTAGCACTCTTTCTTGCCCTCCTTGGATCTGTGAGAGCACTCCACCAATTCCTACGTTGCTTGCGTCAGTGTCAAGAATAAAGTCTCCCTCTGGTAATGGATATCCTAATATCGGCGCCGAGGTTAAATGCCTCTTCAAAGTTTCAAAAGCCGTTTGACAGTCTTCGTCCCAATGGAAAGCTCTTACTTCTTGTGTGAATCGCGTTAGAGACTTGGCAATATCTCTAAACTTCCTGATAAATCTTCTATAATACGTGCAAAGACCAAGGAAACTCCTAATTTGATGTTTATTGGTTGGTTGCGGCCATTGCTGAATGGAAGCAATTTTTTCTGGATCCACCGCCACTCCTTCATTGCTCACTATATGACCTAGATAGTTGACTCGGTTTTGGAACAGCTGACATTTCTTCGGGTTTAACATGAGCTGGGCAGCTTGGAGTCGTTTGAATACGTCTTCCAAATTCTTCAGATGCTCGTCAAATGTCTTCCCCAGTACTACGATGTCGTCCAAATAGACCAGGCATGTCTTCCAAGACATCCCTCTCAAGACATTTTCCATAAGTCTTTCAAATGTCGCAGGCGCATTACAGACCCCGAATGGCATGACGTTGAATTGCCATAATCCAGATCCGGTGGTAAAAGCAGTCTTCTCTTTATCTTCTGGGTCCATTTCCACTTGCCAATAACCAGACTTCAGGTCCAAGGTTGAAAACAGTTTGCTCCCGGCCAAAGTGTCTAGCGTATCGTCAAATCGAGGCAGGGGATATCTATCTTTCTTCGTCACGTTGTTAAGCTGGCGATAATCCACGCAGAATCTCGTAGATCCATTTTTTTTCTTGACGAGCACTACTGGACTAGTAGATGGTTCTATTACTTTTTCTCCTGCCATATCTTGAATTATTCTTTTAGCTTCCTCTCTCTTCGCTTGTGGAAGTCTTCGAGCTGATTGTCTAATTGGCTTAGCATTACCAGTATCGATTTGGTGTTTGACGGCTGATGTTCTGCCAGTCTTTCCTCCTTTTGGTACGAATAAGTCTCGATACTGCCAGAGAAATTCTCTCATTCTCTTTTTTCAGCTCGATCCAAAGATTGACCAGCTACTGATAACATTTGTTCGAATCTGGCATAAGAATTGTCAGTGGTCGTTGTTTGACGAACTATAGACGTCACTGGTACGCAGGATCCAATCTTGGTTTCCTTCTTGATTGTAATTGGGTAATCGTTTACGTTTATCTCACGTACTGGGATCTCTTTCGCCGACGTGACCAATTCTTTTCCAATAAGTACTCCTTTGCCAACTTCTTCGTCGTGGTTCCTTGGCTCCATCATAACCGGTGTACCTTTCTCCATAATTCGCTGTAGCCGTGCTACTATCATGGTTTCGCTTCGTGCAGGTAGAACGGTATCTTCCTGTACAGCTGCCAACACCGCGTTGCCTTCATATGGATGCAGGAACACCTCTTCGGAAGCCACTTTGATGGTTCTGTTTCTAAAGTCTAATTGGAAACCATGTACATCCATTACGTCCATTCCCAGAATCACGTCTCCTTCAATGTCGGTTACGATTACCGTATACGTGAACTTTTCTGCGCCAATTCCGAATTGGATTTGTGTCTCACCGTGAACGTTGGCACTCTCACCTGTGGCGGTCCGCAGTCGCAGTCTCGTTGGTGAAAGCTTCTTCTTGGAGTTCATTATGTCTGGTCGTATAATGGTCCTAGTTGCTCCAGTGTCAACCAGCAGAGCATATTTCTTGCCATTCACTTCGCCATCCACATATACACTGTCGTTGCGACATCTGAGAGAAGCTATCGGTATGAGAGGGTCTTTGGAACGATCATGGGTCGGTGCTGCCCCCTCGTAGCCGACCCGTTCTAGTTTTCCTGTGACTGAGGTTCTTGATTTGCAGGAGTCTTGGGGCGCTTACATGAACTACGTACATGCCCTAGCTCGCCACAGCTCCAGCATCTGATCTTTCTCGGTTCCTTGTCCATCATATTTTTCCTTAAACTGACAAACTGGTCAACTCTGTCGTCATCACCTTCTCCTTGGATGGTCCTGATTTTGTTATATCCTGAAGCCTTCGTTGCTGCTTCATATTCAAGGGCAGCTGTCAATGCGTCGACTAATGTTTTCGGAAGGGCTAAACGAAGCGTCCTCTGCATATCGGGGTCACGTAAGCCATCAATAAAGGCCTGGATGCCCAGACATTCCATCATGTTCTCTGGTGCTGACGGATGAGCAAATAAAACTAGTCGGGCAATGTCCATTCAATATTCTTGAAGGGATTCATCCCGTTTCTGCCTTCGGTTCTTCAGCTGAGATTGGTGCAAATGTTCTAGATGTTCATGACCATATCGCATGTCCAAGACCATATCGCATGTCCAACCTCTTCTTCAGCTGCTCTAAGTCATCCGTTTCTTCCAAAGGTATCGTCTGGAGTACATCTAAGGCATCTCCGCGAAGCGCGATGGTTAAATTCACTGCCTTCTCTCTATCGGACCAATTATTCACTCTAGCGGCTGCTTCAAATTTTTTCACATAATCAATTTATATGCACACAAACTTGATTATTAATTAGCACCTTACTGTTCGGTGTATTTTTTGTTTATTTCTCGAGATCACATTATCAACTCCCCAACTCTTCCTGAACAGTCCCCTTATATATTAAAGCCATTTCTACTAGTAAATTCCGGACTGCGGCTTAAATGAAAACACATGATTCTGGCCTTTCCTAGATAACTCTGGTCACAAAAACAATGTTTACATAAGATAGTCGTTGAGTCGTAAACAGAGTTGGTTTAAGGGACTATACCAGTGTGCTGTTTTGTAATATTAATTTCCAATGTTATCGTGTATTTCTGCACGGGAAGTATGCTGAATATAAAGTTTCAGTTTGTTTTTAAATTTTCTAGGGTTTGGCTCACATTTTAGTGCTTCTGGCAGATCGCTGAAGAGTTTTGGGCTTAGAAAATGGTAGCTCCTTTTACCGACTGACTTGTTCATGACTGGTATTTGAATACTTCTTCTGTGGCGGGTCTCGTAGTTATGGCTGTTGGTGATTAATTCATTTTTTTGTTTATATTGAACTGCAGTTATATTTATGAAAAATGAGTTGCCTTGGGTCGAATATTGCAGTTTCAGAGTAGAGGAGGTTGTTGGGATAGTCGAATGATTTCTGCATAATACATCTTAAAAAGCGTCTTTGGATGACTTCAAGGGAATTCTGATGTGCTTTAGAGACTCCTCCACAACCAATTATGCCGTAGTTCGAGTGTGGTTCTACCAAACTTTTGTACAACATTATTCTCTGTTTATGGTTGAGTATACTTATTATCTTTTTGAATTTGTACAGAATGCATCGTAGTTTTTTCACGAGATGTAGTACATGTTGGTCCCATATTAGATGCTTATCCAGAATTATGTCGAGGTATTTTATCTTTTTGACAGGTCTGATGATAGTTATGTCGGATACAGCTATGTCATATTATGGAAGGGAAACATCATAGCTACTGAGAGGCAAGTAGTGCGTTTTTTTCGAAATTGATTGATAGTAATATATTGTCGGACCATTCCTTTATTTTACTCAGGTCGTATTCTAGCTTAAGTTTCAAATTGAACCAGTCATCGTCCTCGCAGAACACGACAGTGTCATCCGCAAAACTGATAATTTTTGAGTAGGTATTCAATAAGAAGAGATTATTAAGGTAAATATTGAATAGTATTGGTCCAAGGACCGTTCTTTGGAGTACACCATATAAGATAATTTTTACATCACTCACACTGTCGTCAATTTTCACTCTTTGCCGCCTATTTAGTAGATAGCTACTGAAAAGTTTATGTGGTATGCCTCTTAGCACCATATTTTCCAGAGTCCCGAGTAATATAGAGTGGTCCACGGTATCAGAGGCTTTTCTCAAGTCTATGAAGACACCAATTGAAGGTTTAGACTTATCTAGACACTGGTATATATTTTGTGTGAATATTTTTATCGGGTATTGGGTAGACATGTTTTCTCTAAATCCATTCTGAGCTTTTGATATTAGATTGTACTTTTCGAGAAATGTATTCAACCTCTTCTGAACTACCTTCTCCAATACTTTAGCTAGACATGTTATCAATGTCATAGGTCTAGAATTTGAGACATCAGTCTTTATTCCACTTTTATGAATTGGTGTCACCTCTATATTATTCAGCTTCATCTCTCATATAATTCAAAAAATCTGCAAATTCAGAAAATTCAAAACTCTATCCAATTTCTCAGATTTCGTTTCATAATTTCTCTGGTTAAATGATGCTAATTAAGCTAGTTACTTCGAGAAGTTACTGAACCAAAATTAGAACGAGGAGCGGACACACAAGTTTGAACAACAACTCAACAACAAAGCACAACTAATGAAAAATAAATAATAACTTCTTTTTAATGAGAAAGTACATATCAACTGGTATATACACTTTCTAGTTGTAGCAATATAACAAGTACTAGAGGATATATGCGGTGAGAATCAGTCTTTGAGACTCAAAATTATGCGGCGTCATCAGTAGAAATTCTAAACACATGAGAGCGTTTCCAAGATTTCACAATCAGAATAAAGCGGTGTTTGGATTAGAGTTGATAAGAATGAATTGTGTGTGGTGTGTTTGTAAAGTGCTTCCTGAAACTTAATACTGTAGTATTAGTACGTACTTAATAAAAAATACAGAAAGGTGTACTCAAGATATTAATTTTATAATGCATTGAGGTAAATATATAAGGTTATGATTATAAAACGATAGTAACAATTAATATATAATAGTATAAAGGAAGTTTGGCGAATATTAAACACATAAAAAGTAACACTGATACCTTAGAAGTTTGACAGCAAATCAAAACTGGAGAAGTAAAGAGAAATATTGAACGACTAGAGAAGGAAAACCAAGAATTATAAACAGAAATAAAAAATTCGGAAATAAATGTAAATTGAAATAACATCATTGTCTTCGGAAATTAAGAATGAAGAAAATTATCAACTACACTCACCGGCAAAAAAACTCGGCGACTTAAAAGTCTGCTGAGCTTCGTAATTTTTTATCGATTTCAATTGTTTCTACGCCAAATGGTAGATAAATTATTTGATATTAAAACAAACTCCAGAAAAGTGTTCCAAAAATATTGAGAGTTTATTTATACAGGGTGAAAAAAACTATGCACTTGTAGGCCAATTTCTTAATACCCCGTGGAATTATTTGGAAAGTATGTAGTTTCAGTTCAGTTATTTACAAAGGCCAACGTTTCCACCATCTTTCAGTTTTTATTTCATGTTAATATCTTGATTTCTGTTGAAGATACACGTATTCAAATAAAAACCTGGTATTGTTTTGGGGAAACATTTAATTTGTAATGTTTGAATATTCCACAGTAATTTGAAAAAAAAGAGAAACATAATTAACATTTTTCAATATTTCGTATGCCCACCTCTAGCGGAAATAACCGCACGCAATCGCCGATACATCGAATTTATAAGACGAATAATGCGATCTTCCAATGCAAAACGCAGTTCGTCAAGTTTTTCGGGTAGTATAGGACGACGACAAATGTTTCATTGAATATCATCCCAGTAATGATCATTCGGATTCATATCCGGGCTACATGCAGGCCATTTCAATAGTTGGATATCAACTTCATCCAAATATTGGTTAACAATATTTGCTGCATGCGGTCTTGTCTTGTAGTGCTTTAAAATGAAGTCATCTCCAACAAATGGAGCATATGAAATTACAGCTTTCTGAAGAACGTCTTGTATGTAACGTTGAGCATTTAGAGCTCCGTTTTCAATTAGTATATTAAAGTATAAGTGAATAAAGAGGTCTTTCAGACACGCGCGATTTTCCAGCACGACGGCACAGCCGGAGTGCTCGAAATAGAGAAAGTGTTTGAAAGACCAGTTATCCACGAATACTTCACGCTGAGCATCGAGGATGGACTTCTAAGATGCTTGGCTAGGCATCGAAGAGGAACATTTATGAAACATGGCTGAGCATCGAGGATGGACTTCTAAGATGCTTGGCTAGGAATCGAAGAGGAACATTTATGAAACATGACTGAGCATCGAGGATGGACTTCTAAGATGCTTGGCTAGGCGTCGAAGAGGGACATTTATGAAACATGGCTGAGCATCGAGGATGGAGTTTTGAGATGCTTGGCTAGGCATCGAAGAGGGACATTTATGAAACTTGGCTGAGCATCGAGAATGGACTTCTAAGATGCTTAGCTAGGCATTGAGGAGGGACATTTATGAAACTTGGCTGAGCATCGAGTATGGACTTCTAAGATGCTTGGCTAGGCATCGAAGAGGAACATTTATGAAACTTTGCTGAGCATCGAGTATGGACTTCTAAGATGCTTGGATAGGCATCGAAGAGGGACATTTATGAAACTTGGCTGAGCATCGAGGATGGACTTCTAAGATGCTTGGCTAGACATTGAAGAGGGACATTCATGAAACTTGGCTGAGCATCGAGTATGGACTTCTAAGATGCTTGGCTAGGCATCGAAGAGGGACATTCATGAAACATTGCTAAGCATCGAGGATGGACTTCTAAGATGCTTGGCTAGGAATCGAAGAGGAACATTTATGAAACATGACTGAGCATCGAGGATGGACTTCTAAGATGCTTGGCTAGGCATCGAAGAGGAACATCTATGAAACATGACTGAGCATCGAGGATGGACTTCTAAGATGCTTGGCTAGGCATCTAAGAGGGACATTTATAAAACTTGACTCAGCATCGAGGATGGACGTCTAAGATGCTTGGCTAGGCATCGAAGAGGAACATTTATGAAACTTGGCTGAGCATCGAGGATGGACTTCTAAGATGCTTGGCTAGGCATTGAAGAGGGACATTTATGAAACTTGGCTGAGCATCGAGTATGGACTTCTAAGATGCTTGGCTAGGCATCGAAGAGGGACATTTATGAAACTTGGCTGAGCATCGAGAATGGACTTCTAAGATGCTTGGCTAGGCATTGAGGAGGGACATTTATGAAACTTGGCTGAGCATCGAGTATGGACTTCTAAGATGCTTGGCTAGGCATCGAAGAGGAACATTTATGAAACTTTGCTGAGCATCGAGTATGGACTTCTAAGATGCTTGGCTAGGCATCGAAGAGGGACATTTATGAAACTTGGCTGAGCATCGAGGATGGACTTCTATGATGCTTGGCTATGCATTGGAGAGGGACATTCATGAAACTTGGCTGAGCATCGAGTATGGACTTCTAAGATGCTTGGCTAGGCATCGAAGAGGGACATTCATGAAACTTGGCTGAGCATCGAGGATGGACTTCTAAGATGCTTGGCTAGGCGTCGAAGAGGGACATTTATGAAACATGGCTGAGCATCGAGGATGGAGTTTTAAGATGCTTGGCTAGGCATCGAAGAGGGACATTTATGAAACTTGGCTGAGCATCGAGGATGGACTTCTAAGATGCTTGGCTAGGCATTGAAGAGGGACATTTATGAAACTTGGCTGAGCATCGAGTATGGACTTCTAAGATGCTTGGCTAGAAGAGGGACATTTATGAAACTTGGTTGAGCATCGAGAATGGACTTCTAAGATGCTTGGCTAGGCATTGAGGAGGGACATTTATGAAACTTGGCTGAGCATCGAGTATGGACTTCTAAGATGCTTGGCTAGGCATCGAAGAGGGACATTTATGAGACTTGGCTGAGCATCGAGGATGGACTTCTAAGATGCTTGGCTAGGCATCGAAGAGGGACATTTATGAGACTTGGCTGAGCATCGAGGATGGACTTCTAAGATGCTTGGCTATGCATTGAAGAGGGACATTCATGAAACTTGGCTGAGCATCGGGTATGGACTTCTAAGATGCTTGGCTAGGCATCGAAGAGCATTTATGAAACATGACTGAGCATCGAGGATGGACTTCTAAGATGACGGTCTATATTCCTTGGGTCTGAAAGTGACACTTTAGCTACTAACATTTGAGACTTAACACTTCAGTCTCGGAATTGCAAAAAAAAACGATTAATGTCTGCGCGGAATTGTGCTTGCTCCGATTTGTCGTAGCGCCCAGTTGTCCTCGCACCGAATAGGTCTGCGCCGAGATTTGTACTAGACCCCCCCCTTCCACTCTTATAGTAAAGAAAAATTAGGCGTTATTTTGTTAAATCGCGCTACCTGTAATGTGTTCATTCCTAATCAATTATTCTACAAAACCGGCCCATGTATAGGGATAGATTAAGAGATCTAGCTGGTCACTCTAAAAATCTTCATTTACCAGTCTATCGATTGTGAAGAGAATTATTAAGTTAATCACGTGCATGACGTGCGAAATGCGGTGACGGTCCAACTTACTGGTACCATAGTGGATTGTCCAGTTGCATAATAGACCGATTAGCAGACGAGGTTGCCATTTAGATCTCCTGACATAACCCCAATCGTTTTTATTTGTGGGGTTGCCTCAAGTCAAAAGTTTACGTTAGCAGACCTAATAATATTTATGAACTAAAAGAGACAACTGGACTGAAATTGACGCAATTAATGCTGATGAACTGAATAATATTTTGCTAGAGTTTCAACATCAACATACATAATTCTCAATTTTATTTCTCTAACATACGGTTATGTGACTGATATGTATTTGGGTATTTCTGGATACTATATTGACGGTTAATAACGATGACGACTCCAGGTTAAGACTTTTATTTTTCAAGACAATAACATCGACAAAGTATCTATGACCATTGACAGTGTTGACGGCTGTCATATTTCAATGATCATTTAAGGCGTTTTCATACGTTACAGTAATAAAGAAATATGACATCCTTACAAAGAAAAATGCATTCTTTTTATGGTACTATCAAAATAGGGTCTCCTCTTTTAAAAAAAATATAATGGCGTACATCTGAAACAGTGATGACGTCATAAAAAATAGGAGTTTCTGAGATTTTTACCCCAATGTCCAAATCGAGCTTTTAATGAATTTGCGGATACTCGTCAAATGTCTTCCCCAGTACTACGATGTCGTCCAAATAGACCAGGCATGTCTTCCAAGACATCCCTCTCAAGACATTTTCCATAAGTCTTTCAAATGTCGCAGGCGCATTACAGACCCCGAATGGCATGACGTTGAATTGCCATAATCCAGATCCGGTGGTAAAAGCAGTCTTCTCTTTATCTTCTGGGTCCATTTCCACTTGCCAATAACCAGACTTCAGGTCCAAGGTTGAAAACAGTTTGCTCCCGGCCAAAGTGTCTAGCGTATCGTCAAATCGAGGCAGGGGATATCTATCTTTCTTCGTCACGTTGTTAAGCTGGCGATAATCCACGCAGAATCTCGTAGATCCATTTTTTTTCTTGACGAGCACTACTGGACTAGTAGATGGTTCTATTACTTTTTCTCCTGCCATATCTTGAATTATTCTTTTAGCTTCCTCTCTCTTCGCTTGTGGAAGTCTTCGAGCTGATTGTCTAATTGGCTTAGCATTACCAGTATCGATTTTGTGTTTGACGGCTGATGTTCTGCCAGTCTTTCCTCCTTTTGGTACGAATAAGTCTCGATACTGCCAGAGAAATTCTCTCATTCTCTTTTTTCAGCTCGATCCAAAGATTGACCAGCTACTGATAACATTTGTTCGAATCTGGCATAAGAATTGTCAGTGGTCGTTGTTTGACGAACTATAGACGTCACTGGTACGCAGGATCCAATCTTGGTTTCCTTCTTGATTGTAATTGGTCAATCGTTTACGTTTATCTCACGTACTGGGATCTCTTTCGCCGACGTGACCAATTCTTTTCCAATAAGTACTCCTTTGCCAACTTCTTCGTCGTGGTTCCTTGGCTCCATCATAACCGGTGTACCTTTCTCCATAATTCGCTGTAGCCGTGCTACTATCATGGTTTCGCTTCGTGCAGGTAGAACGGTATCTTCCTGTACAGCTGCCAACACCGCGTTGCCTTCATATGGATGCAGGAACACCTCTTCGGAAGCCACTTTGATGGTTCTGTTTCTAAAGTCTAATTGGAAACCATGTACATCCATTACGTCCATTCCCAGAATCACGTCTTCTTCAATGTCGGTTACGATTACCGTATACGTGAACTTTTCTGCGCCAATTCCGAATTGGATTTGTGTCTCACCGTGAACGTTGGCACTCTCACCTGTGGCGGTCCGCAGTCGCAGTCTCGTTGGTGAAAGCTTCTTCTTGGAGTTCATTATGTCTGGTCGTATAATGGTCCTAGTTGCTCCAGTGTCAACCAGCAGAGCATATTTCTTGCCATTCACTTCGCCATCCACATATACACTGTCGTTGCGACATCTGAGAGAAGCTATCGGTATGAGAGGGTCTTTGGAACGATCATGGGTCGGTGCTGCCCCCTCGTAGCCGACCCGTTCTAGTTTTCCTGTGACTGAGGTTCTTGATTTGCAGGAGTCTTGGGGCGCTTACATGAACTACGTACATGCCCTAGCTCGCCACAGTTCCAGCATCTGATCTTTCTCGGTTCCTTGTCCATCATATTTTTCCTTAAACTGACAAACTGGTCAACTCTGTCGTCATCACCTTCTCCTTGGATGATCCTGATTTTGTTATATCCTGAAGCCTTCGTTGCTGCTTCATATTCAAGGGCAGCTGTCAATGCGTCGACTAATGTTTTCGGAAGGGCTAAACGAAGCGTCCTCTGCATATCGGGGTCACGTAAGCCATCAATAAAGGCCTGGATGCCCAGACATTCCATCATGTTCTCTGGTGCTGACGGATGAGCAAATAAAACTAGTCGGGCAATGTCCATTTAATATTCTTGAAGGGATTCATCCCGTTTCTGCCTTCGGTTCTTCAGCTGAGATTGGTGCAAATGTTCTAGATGTTCATGACCATATCGCATGTCCAAGACCATATCGCATGTCCAACCTCTTCTTCAGCTGCTCTAAGTCATCCGTTTCTTCCAAAGGTATCGTCTGGAGTACATCTAAGGCATCTCCGCGAAGCGCGATGGTTAAATTCACTGCCTTCTCTCTATCGGACCAATTATTCACTCTAGCGGCTGCTTCAAATTTTTTCACATAATCAATTTATATGCACACAAACTTGATTATTAATTAGCACCTTACTGTTCGGTGTATTTTTTGTTTATTTCTCGAGATCACATTATCAACTCCCCAACTCTTCCTGAACAGTCCCCTTATATATTAAAGCCATTTCTACTAGTAAATTCCGGACTGCGGCTTAAATGAAAACACATGATTCTGGCCTTTCCTAGATAACTCTGGTCACAAAAACAATGTTTACATAAGATAGTCGTTGAGTCGTAAACAGAGTTGGTTTAAGGGACTATACCAGTGTGCTGTTTTGTAATATTAATTTCCAATGTTATCGTGTATTTCTGCACGGGAAGTATGCTGAATATAAAGTTTCAGTTTGTTTTTAAATTTTCTAGGGTTTGGCTCACATTTTAGTGCTTCTGGCAGATCGCTGAAGAGTTTTGGGCTTAGAAAATGGTAGCTCCTTTTACCGACTGACTTGTTCATGACTGGTATTTGAATACTTCTTCTGTGGCGGGTCTCGTAGTTATGGCTGTTGGTGATTAATTCATTTTTTTGTTTATATTGAACTGCAGTTATATTTATGAAAAATGAGTTGCCTTGGGTCGAATATTGCAGTTTCAGAGTAGAGGAGGTTGTTGGGATAGTCGAATGATTTCTGCATAATACATCTTAAAAAGCGTCTTTGGATGACTTTAAGGGAATTCTGATGTTCTTTAGAGACTCCTCCACAACCAATTATGCCGTAGTTCGAGTGTGGTTCTACCAAACTTTTGTACAACATTATTCTCTGTTTATGGTTGAGTATACTTATTATCTTTTTGAATTTGTACAGAATGCATCGTAGTTTTTTCACGAGATGTAGTACATGTTGGTCCCATATTAGATGCTTATCCAGAATTATGTCGAGGTATTTTATCTTTTTGACAGGTCTGATGATAGTTATGTCGGATACAGCTATGTCATATTATGGAAGGGAAACATCATAGCTACTGAGAGGCAAGTAGTGCGTTTTTTTCGAAATTGATTGATAGTAATATATTGTCGGACCATTCCTTTATTTTACTCAGGTCGTATTCTAGCTTAAGTTTCAAATTGAACCAGTCATCGTCCTCGCAGAACACGACAGTGTCATCCGCAAAACTGATAATTTTTGAGTAGGTATTCAATAAGAAGAGATTATTAAGGTAAATATTGAATAGTATTGGTCCAAGGACCGTTCTTTGGAGCACACCATATAAGATAATTTTTACATCACTCACACTGTCGTCAATTTTCACTCTTTGCCGCCTATTTAGTAGATAGCTACTGAAAAGTTTATGTGGTATGCCTCTTAGCACCATATTTTCCAGAGTCCCGAGTAATATAGAGTGGTCCACGGTATCAGAGGCTTTTCTCAAGTCTATGAAGACACCAATTGAAGGTTTAGACTTATCTAGACACTGGTATATATTTTGTGTGAATATTTTTATCGGGTATTGGGTAGACATGTTTTCTCTAAATCCATTCTGAGCTTTTGATATTAGATTGTACTTTTCGAGAAATGTATTCAACCTCTTCTGAACTACCTTCTCCAATACTTTAGCTAGACATGTTATCAATGTCATAGGTCTAGAATTTGAGACATCAGTCTTTATTCCACTTTTATGAATTGGTGTCACCTCTATATTATTCAGCTTCATCTCTCATATAATTCAAAAAATCTGCAGATTCAGAAAATTCAAAACTCTATCCAATTTCCCAGATTTCGTTTCATAATTTCTCTGGTTAAATGATGCTAATTAAGCTAGTTACTTCGAGAAGTTACTGAACCAAAATTAGAACGAGGAGCGGACACACAAGTTTGAACAACAACTCAACAACAAAGCACAACTAATGAAAAATAAATAATAACTTCTTTTTAATGAGAAAGTACATATCAACTGGTATATACACTTTCTAGTTGTAGCAATATAACAAGTACTAGAGGATATATGCGGTGAGAATCAGTCTTTGAGACTCAAAATTATGCGGCGTCATCAGTATAAATTCTAAACACATGAGAGCGTTTCCAAGATTTCACAATCAGAATAAAGCGGTGTTTGGATTAGAGTTGATAAGAATGAATTGTGTGTGGTGTGTTTGTAAAGTGCTTCCTGAAACTTAATACTGTAGTATTAGTACGTACTTAATAAAAAATACTGAAAGGTGTACTCAAGATATTAATTTTATAATGCATTGAGGTAAATATATAAGGTTATGATTATAAAACGATAGTAACAATTAATATATAATAGTATAAAGGAAGTTTGGCGAATATTAAACACATAAAAAGTAACACTGATACCTTAGAAGTTTGACAGCAAATCAAAACTGGAGAAGTAAAGAGAAATATTGAACGACTAGAGAAGGAAAACCAAGAATTATAAACAGAAATAAAAAATTCGGAAATAAATGTAAATTGAAATAACATCATTGTCTTCGGAAATTAAGAATGAAGAAAATTATCAACTACACTCACCGGCAAAAAAACTCGGCGACTTAAAAGTCTGCTGAGCTTCGTAATTTTTTATCGATTTCAATTGTTTCTACGCCAAATGGTAGATAAATTATTTGATATTAAAACAAACTCCAGAAAAGTGTTCCAAAAATATTGAGAGTTTATTTATACAGGGTGAAAAAAACTATGCACTTGTAGGCCAATTTCTTAAAACCCCGTGGAATTATTTGGAAAGTATGTAGTTTCAGTTCAGTTATTTACAAAGGCCAACGTTTCCACCATCTTTCAGTTTTTATTTCATGTTAATATCTTGATTTCTGTTGAAGATACACGTATTCAAATAAAAACCTGGTATTGTTTTGGGGAAACATTTAATTTGTAATGTTTGAATATTCCACAGTAATTTGAAAAAAAAGAGAAACATAATTAACATTTTTCAATATTTCGTATGCCCACCTCTAGCGGAAATAACCGCACGCAATCGCCGATACATCGAATTTATAAGACGAATAATGCGATCTTCCAATGCAAAACGCAGTTCGTCAAGTTTTTCGGGTAGTATAGGACGACGACAAATGTTTCATTGAATATCATCCCAGTAATGATCATTCGGATTCATATCCGGGCTACATGCAGGCCATTTCAATAGTTGGATATCAACTTCATCCAAATATTGGTTAACAATATTTGCTGCATGCGGTCTTGTCTTGTAGTGCTTTAAAATGAAGTCATCTCCAACAAATGGAGCATATGAAATTACAGCTTTCTGAAGAACGTCTTGTATGTAACGTTGAGCATTTAGAGCTCCGTTTTCAATTAGTATATTAAAGTATAAGTGAATAAATAGGTCTTTCAGACACGCGCGATTTTCCAGCACGACGGCACAGCCGGAGTGCTCGAAATAGAGAAAGTGTTTGAAAGACCAGTTATCCACGAATACTTCACGCTGAGCATCGAGGATGGACTTCTAAGATGCTTGGCTAGGCATCGAAGAGGAACATTTATGAAACATGGCTGAGCATCGAGGATGGACTTCTAAGATGCTTGGCTAGGAATCGAAGAGGAACATTTATGAAACATGACTGAGCATCGAGGATGGACTTCTAAGATGCTTGGCTAGGCGTCGAAGAGGGACATTTATGAAACATGGCTGAGCATCGAGGATGGAGTTTTGAGATGCTTGGCTAGGCATCGAAGAGGGACATTTATGAAACTTGGCTGAGCATCGAGAATGGACTTCTAAGATGCTTAGCTAGGCATTGAGGAGGGACATTTATGAAACTTGGCTGAGCATCGAGTATGGACTTCTAAGATGCTTGGCTAGGCATCGAAGAGGAACATTTATGAAACTTTGCTGAGCATCGAGTATGGACTTCTAAGATGCTTGGATAGGCATCGAAGAGGGACATTTATGAAACTTGGCTGAGCATCGAGGATGGACTTCTAAGATGCTTGGCTAGACATTGAAGAGGGACATTCATGAAACTTGGCTGAGCATCGAGTATGGACTTCTAAGATGCTTGGCTAGGCATCGAAGAGGGACATTCATGAAACATTGCTAAGCATCGAGGATGGACTTCTAAGATGCTTGGCTAGGAATCGAAGAGGAACATTTATGAAACATGGCTGAGCATCGAGGATGGACTTCTAAGATGCTTGGCTAGGCATCGAAGAGGAACATCTATGAAACATGACTGAGCATCGAGGATGGACTCCTAAGATGCTTGGCTAGGCATCTAAGAGGGACATTTATAAAACTTGACTCAGCATCGAGGATGGACGTCTAAGATGCTTGGCTAGGCATCGAAGAGGAACATTTATGAAACTTGGCTGAGCATCGAGGATGGACTTCTAAGATGCTTGGCTAGGCATTGAAGAGGGACATTTATGAAACTTGGCTGAGCATCGAGTATGGACTTCTAAGATGCTTGGCTAGGCATCGAAGAGGGACATTTATGAAACTTGGCTGAGCATCGAGAATGGACTTCTAAGATGCTTGGCTAGGCATTGAGGAGGGACATTTAAGAAACTTGGCTGAGCATCGAGTATGGACTTCTAAGATGCTTGGCTAGGCATCGAAGAGGAACATTTATGAAACTTTGCTGAGCATCGAGTATGGACTTCTAAGATGCTTGGCTAGGCATCGAAGAGGGACATTTATGAAACTTGGCTGAGCATCGAGGATGGACTTCTATGATGCTTGGCTATGCATTGGAGAGGGACATTCATGAAACTTGGCTGAGCATCGAGTATGGACTTCTAAGATGCTTGGCTAGGCATCGAAGAGGGACATTCATGAAACTTGGCTGAGCATCGAGGATGGACTTCTAAGATGCTTGGCTAGGCGTCGAAGAGGGACATTTATGAAACATGGCTGAGCATCGAGGATGGAGTTTTAAGATGCTTGGCTAGGCATCGAAGAGGGACATTTATGAAACTTGGCTGAGCATCGAGGATGGACTTCTAAGATGCTTGGCTAGGCATTGAAGAGGGACATTTATGAAACTTGGCTGAGCATCGAGTATGGACTTCTAAGATGCTTGGCTAGAAGAGGGACATTTATGAAACTTGGTTGAGCATCGAGAATGGACTTCTAAGATGCTTGGCTAGGCATTGAGGAGGGACATTTATGAAACTTGGCTGAGCATCGAGTATGGACTTCTAAGATGCTTGGCTAGGCATCGAAGAGGGACATTTATGAGACTTGGCTGAGCATCGAGGATGGACTTCTAAGATGCTTGGCTAGGCATCGAAGAGGGACATTTATGAGACTTGGCTGAGCATCGAGGATGGACTTCTAAGATGCTTGGCTATGCATTGAAGAGGGACATTCATGAAACTTGGCTGAGCATCGGGTATGGACTTCTAAGATGCTTGGCTAGGCATCGAAGAGGAACATTTATGAAACATGACTGAGCATCGAGGATGGACTTCTAAGATGACGGTCTATATTCCTTGGGTCTGAAAGTGACACTTTAGCTACTAACATTTGAGACTTAACACTTCAGTCTCGGAATTGCAAAAAAAAACGATTAATGTCTGCGCGGAATTGTGCTTGCTCCGATTTGTCGTAGCGCCCAGTTGTCCTCGCACCGAATAGGTCTGCGCCGAGATTTGTACTAGACCCCCCCCTTCCACTCTTATAGTAAAGAAAAATTAGGCGTTATTTTGCTAAATCGCGCTACCTGTAATGTGTTCATTCCTAATCAATTATTCTACAAAACCGGCCCATGTATAGGGATAGATTAAGAGATCTAGCTGGTCACTCTAAAAATCTTCATTTACCAGTCTATCGATTGTGAAGAGAATTATTAAGTTAATCACGTGCATGACGTGCGAAATGCGGTGACGGTCCAACTTACTGGTACCATAGTGGATTGTCCAGTTGCATAATAGACCGATTAGCAGACGAGGTTGCCATTTAGATCTCCTGACATAACCCCAATCGTTTTTATTTGTGGGGTTGCCTCAAGTCAAAAGTTTACGTTAGCAGACCTAATAATATTTATGAACTAAAAGAGACAACTGGACTGAAATTGACGCAATTAATGCTGATGAACTGAATAATATTTTGCTAGAGTTTCAACATCAACATACATAATTCTCAATTTTATTTCTCTAACATACGGTTATGTGACTGATATGTATTTGGGTATTTCTGGATACTATATTGACGGTTAATAACGATGACGACTCCAGGTTAAGACTTTTATTTTTCAAGACAATAACATCGACAAAGTATCTATGACCATTGACAGTGTTGACGGCTGTCATATTTCAATGATCATTTAAGGCGTTTTCATACGTTACAGTAATAAAGAAATATGACATCCTTACAAAGAAAGAATGCATTCTTTTATGGTAC
>OY998181.1:48060039-48239338 GCA_963921935.1 Galeruca laticollis | reverse complement strand
ACATATCGAAGAACGGTATAGTTTGGCATCTGTATATGTATTTTTCTTGCAAAGTGGCATCCTGGCAGTGTTGCCGATCTCACTTGTGGTTATTGAAAGCTTTTAACATTGAATGTGATTATTTCCATCGGTTTTAATTTTTTGATACAATTGTTGACAATGCGTAGGATGTTAGTTATTGCAGAACATGTACAGTTATTAATTGAAAAATAATATTTTCGTTCTACAATTCACTTGAATTTGATATTGAGGCAGAATAAAACACTACTGGCGATAAAAGTGAATAATGCAGAAGATAAAATATCATAAAACAAACTGCAGTTAATAATAATTACGATACAAACTTAATTGACAATATCATAAATATAAAAATAAAAAAAGAGACTTTAGAACAAGTATTCCCTTCAGATAAAAACAATGAACAATTTAAAAGCTTAACCTACTTAAGAACACCATCCTTAAAAATTAAATCATTTTTAGAAACTCAAGACATGAATATTTCCTTTAAAACTAATCACAATGTATCTAAATTTATTATAAATGATAAATCTAAATCTTCAAAATTAAACAAATCAAGAGTTTATAAATTAAAATGTGGTAATGACAATTTTGATAAAATTTATATCGGTAGAAGTTTTAGAAATTTTGAAACTAGAATTTCGGAACACAAACGTAGCGATGACAACAAAAAAATTAGATTCTTACTACTCAAATCATTTATTAGGAAACCAACAAATTTTCAACCCAAATGTTGAAATTCTCCATGTAGTCGGTAAATCCTTTAGTTTAAATTTATTAGAGGCCCTAGAGATTAACAAAAACAAATATTGAGGTAATCTCCTTAACGACCAAATTAATATCAATCAGTCTCCTTTATTGAACCTCTTTACCTAGTGTAGTTGTAGTGAATGAATTTCCAGGTAATTTCTTTACCTAGTGTAGTTATAGTGAATGAATTTCCAGGTAATTTCTTTGTTGTTAACCTTAGTAAATAGAATTCTGTATTTAGCACTGTATATATTGAGACATTTTTATATTTTACCTTCATTCGTTTTGACAAAGCTACTGTGTTAGTGAATCGCGTCAACAAGTTTAAATTGAACTTAAGTTCAAATAAATGAAGATTCAAACAAATTATATGGTTTTATTTCATCGTCTTTCATTGACCTAATCACAAGAAAAAAATGGAAATATGGAAGTTTGTTACAGCAAAAACTCAGTTTCTATAATTTGTTGGTTGGACGTTTTCTGCTTACCTACGTCCAATATGGGCTATAAAAAGAACGAATAAGACAGCCTTCCTATCTAGAATACAAGTTGCAGAGCACACATCAGAGGAGCTTATAATGGACAGAATTATGAAACAAGGGGACAGTATAAGCCCGTTACTGTTTATACTCATCAAGGACAAGATAGTTGAGATAGTTAAGAACATAAAAAGAGAAAGTGAATATATGAGTACAATAATTGGATACAGAAACATTGAACCCGTAAAAATGAGTCGCTTTATGCCGATGATGTGGTTTTAATAGCGAATTCCTAAAATTAAATTCAAAAATTGATAAACGTCTTGACTGCGGAGATATAAAAAATAAAATTGGAGGTCAACACAAATAAAACCACAATCGTACTAATAAATGGAAATCAAAACGACCAAAATGAAGAAATGAAATATGAGAACAATACCTTAGAAAGGGTAACGACATACGAATATCTTGGAAGTATGGTGACAGTAGACGAAAAAACAGATGCAGAGATAACTAACAGGGCAAATAAATCATCAAAAATCTACTACGCACTAAATAACACAATATAGGGACACAAAAATATTGATTTTGATGTGAAAATGAAAATATATAACGCAATAGAAGTACCAACTATATTATATCGTAAGACTGAAGGCAGATGGATTAACATAAAAATTATGGAGGCAGAAAGTTCTATTAAGAAACGAAAGTGGAGACCAAGGAAGAAGTGGATAGATGATATAAAGGAACTGGGGGCAAAAAGAGAAAAAAATTGGGAGAACATGAGAAATATGGCAGAAGACAGAAAACAGTGGAAGAAATGGGTGTTAGGGCCTTGAGTATTGCAATTTTTGAAGGACTATCAAAGTATAAAATACAGATATTGAAAAGGCTGTTTAATCAGTACAAATAGTATATTTCGACAGATTATAATAACCAAAGTAAGAAGTACAAAAATGTCAGAAAGAATAAAAATAATGTCAAAAAAATATCTTTTAACATGTTACTATAATAACAAATCAAAACAATTCTACCAACAGTAATATAAAAATTAAAACCAAAAACAAAGAACTCTCTCACATACACGCCACTTAGACGTTTATAGACATGTCCCCCGCCCTGAAAGGGTCTACTTTCAATAGTCTATGAGAAGAAGGACATTTCTGAGTGAAGCTCCATCTCATCTGTCCATATTGGGTTCGTAGGGTAGCCACTCGACTAATATCATCTGTGCCATGGTGGATTTCTACATCACGTCCTCACTTCCAGGAAGTGGGCAAGCTCTGATTGTCTTTGATAAACACCAGATCACCTTCATTAGTCTTCCACTTGTGGCGCTGCTGTAACTCGGAAATGTATTCCAGACTTCATCTGTTCCTATAATGTTGGCTTATCTGGTGCTGCACTTGGAAACTAGTCAATTGATTTACTGGAGCAGTGCTGTGGTCAGTATCAGGTGCGGCAACTAGCGGCTTTCCAGTAATAAAATGTACCGGGATAAGGCAGGAAAAGTCGTTAAGGTCAGAAGATAAAGCAGTATATGGCCTTGAAATGAGAATTGCCTCTATTTGACAAAATACAGTCGTAATCTCTTCAAAATACAGAATAATATTCCTACAAACCCTCCTCAACCTTCCGCGACTGGCGCGCGGACTCTCAGCCCGCAGCTCGTTTTATTTAGCGTTTACTTCCAAGCCCACCACTCCTCGAATTAAAGCGTTTCAGTATTCTTCGAGCATCACAACAGTAGTGTTCTGTGAAAGTTTGAAGCTAGTGGTTGTTTTTGTTTGCTTGTTACAAACGAATGCGGAGCGAGTGTCCGCAGCCAGTAGTTAAATCCACTTCTGACCTGTCTATTAATAATTGTATTTTATACATTATTGAGGGTAAGTAACATATGTTTTTGGTTTTATTCTGTAATGTTGACCTTTTTCATGAGTCGTGTGCTAACATTTAATATGTCGGCGCCAATATGGCCGACATATTTTGTTGTAGGCAGTCTTATTTGATTTAAAATTGATATATGGAGTGTCCGATGTTGATGAATATGTTTTTATAAAATGTAGAAATTCTAAATAGCGGTGCCAAATAACAGATGAATACATGGTACCTCTTTACGCTATTTATGTGCGATTGTTCTGGGGGTTTTCGTGGTCAAGGTTCATAAATTGTTTATCAAAACTTTGGAATTCAAAAAACGCCCAGCTACAGGGCACGCTATTTTTGTTTTTTCATTTAAATTATTTTTTTACTTCTTTTTTCAGATGTATACGTATGGAAAAGAACAAAAAAGATTGAATAAAGTAATGTTAGAATGCCTGGCGGAGGAAGAGGAAGAGATAAATGAAAATGATGAAGACGATTATGAAGAGGACGTGTTAGAAACTCAAGAATTGCACTCAGATACGGAGCAGGAAATATCCGATGCTGAAAAAGAGGAGGAAGTTTCAGTGGGACCATTCTTTGTTGGTAAAGATAAATGAACTAAATGGTCAAAATATGCTCCTCATTCAAGCAGGACTTGGGCGCAAAATATAATCACACGTCTTCCAGGACCAAAGGCAGCAGCAAAACATTTGAAAGGCGCATCTGAAATTTGGAAACACTTTTTTGACTTGCAAATTTTAGGAACGATCGTCGAGTATACCAATCAACACATTCAAAAAAATTGAGAAAAATACTCCCGTGAGAGAAATGCAAAGGAAACAGACCTTGCTGAAATTGAAGCACTAATAGGTTCACTATATTTAGTTGGGGTGCTAAAGTCAGGTCGCCTAAGTATAGATGAACTATGGAATAACACAGGAACCGGTGTTGAGCTATTTCGACTCACAATGTCTAAATTTCGTTTTATGTTGTTGCTTCAGCATTTGCGATTTGATGACATAGATACTCGTGCGGAAAAAAAGACAAATAGATAAACTGGCCCCAATCAGAAATATATTTGATTCATTTGCTGACAAGTGTAAATCTGCATACACACCATTTCAAAATGTCACAATTAATAAAAAATTGGAGGCTTCCTTGGAAAATGTGCTTTTCGACAATACATTCCAAGGAAGTCGAACAAGTATGGTTTAAAAGTGTATGCTGCCGTTGACTCCAAGACTTATTATACGATCAACTTGGTAGTTTATGTTGGAACACAACCAAATGGACCCTATTCTTCTGACAATTCTGCATCTGCCGTAGTAAAAAGACTAGTAGAGCCAATTATAAATTCAAAGCAAAATGTAACTTTCGATAACTGGTTCACTAGTATCTCGCTAATAACCACTTTATATAAAAGTGTTTTTAAATGAAACTCACGGTCTGTAGTTAACTCCACAATATGATAAAAGTTATTGAAAATTCTAAAAAATTGACAATTGTTTCGATAAATCAATATCATCGTATAATAATATATAATATAATGATTACAAACTAACGTTTTTGGGAAAAATAAACGAGAGTAACCTCTAGAATTTCCAACCCCACAAGGCCAATAGGATCAAGTATGTCTGGCTATGATAATTACATTACATTGGTGTCCTATATCCCTAAAAAAAATGTGCTACTAGTATCAACCCTTCATTACGATGACAAGATATCCCAACTAACGGGCAAGCCCGAAATGATTATGAACTATAATGACACAAAAGGTGGGGTTGATACTTTAGACAAAATATGTGCAGCAACCAATTGTGCTAGAAACATACGAAGGTGGCCAATGGTTATCTTTTATTCGATGTTGAATATGGCTGGAGTAAATTCAATGGTGCTGTACAATCTACAGAATGTGGATAAAAATATAACACGCCAAAATTTTTTGCACTTGTTGTCTTTTGAGTTGGCTGAGAATCATATGCGTGTTCGCGCAACGATTTCTAATATTCCGCGAACTATAAAATTAAGAATTAAAGAAATTCTCAACATAGATAATGCTATTGTACCTGTTGTTAATGCACCAAATTCAAGAGGTCGCTGTAGTTTCTGCGACAGGAGAAAAAATCGACCAACGCGTTTTTCGTGCATAACATGTGGGAAGTTTCTGTGCTTGTAACATTCTACACCTAGATCAGCAGATATAGTTTTCCAGGTTTTCTATATCATTGCACAGTTATACTGATCTTAATTGGAAAAATGATATCCAGGATATCATCAAAGGGCTAATAATGTCTAAGCTTCAATATTTGTAATATCACATCTTCTTCTTTTTTCTATTAACATATATTAAGTCAATCACAAGGTGGGTCACTTCTTGGTCTTCCAAAAATAACTACTAATAATCAGGTAGGCATCAAATAAAATGTAACTTCTGTCATTCTGATGCTGATATTCACTTATCGAAACGTTGAGTTTCATTTAAAACACTAATATTGTTTAAGATTATTTAGTAGGATTTAGAGTGTCTACACTTCCTGTCAAATATGAAATGGGTACGTAAAATAGGTTCTAAGTACAAATCGTTTATAAATTTTTTATCAAAACACCCTTACCCTCAGCACTAAGCTACATTTTATTTAGGTGTTTTAGGTAATATCTTCATAGTTTGAAGTTAGAATTCTTCCGTTTAATTATTCCCAATTACTATTGAATCACCCTGTAAATAATAAAATTTTAATACATACTGATTGTCAAGCGAATATACATACGAGTAAAGACTTTACATTACTCAAAGTTTTTGCCTCTTGGTATAGCTATTAATTTCATTTAGCACACGCAATCTTTAATCAATGTTTTTGGATGATACAATGTTATTTATATCATTCCACAAAAAAGGATTCACCACCAAATGGAATATTCAATTTAAAATACCGTTCTAAACCATAGAATCAAATAACATAAATATTTTCCGGGTTGACAGTTTTGATAAAGATGTTGGAGAACATTTTTTTTTATTTGAACAAAAATATTTAAATGCGTGTGTTGGAGGTTGGTTGCATAAGATATTCTTTTGTAGCGGTATTGGCTTATATCAAGCGAGAGTAAAAAAGTTAGAGAAAAATGCTGACTGATTTATTGCCTATCTCCAAGTTACTTGTTATTAGAGAGGCGTATTTTATTGTGTTCACTACATTTTTTTGTCTCTTGAATAACTTCGAATGATATCAATTTTTCTTTTCTTGTGTGTCTTCAAGATGGGTTGAGAGGATGAATTCATTTTTCATTTGGATTTCAAGGAATTTTCAATAAATTTGAGGAATACAGAATTTTCAATATAAATTTTGTGGCAGATCAATAATGATGTTGGTATCACCTGGTAATACTAACAACTAATGAAAATGTCTTCAATTTATTCATCCGTAAATGGCATGAATATTCACGAGTTCATGAATAACTTGGTCACATTAGGTACCTGATTAAAATCCAAATAAAGTAATTTCATTATTATAAATTGTATTATTATACATAATTATCTAGCTGACACGTGTGATTCTTTGTTATATAATTTATAACATGTTCTCGAAATGAGCTTCACTATACAAAAATTAACATGAAGGAAAATGACAGTTCTAAATTGACAGAACTAAATATGATTGACTATATCATTCTGCTGTATTTCAGTTATAGCCTGTCCAAGCGAGCGAGTGGTTATTACCGGCAGTAATATCAACAAATGTCAAAATACGTGACGGTTATACTGGTCGCTTTGATATAGCGGTATTTACCAATACCTTTATCTAATTTCTGTACGGTCTAAAGGATGTCTTTAGATACATTTTCGCTGTTTTGATTTATTTTTCAGTGTTTATTATCGTTTTCCCATTTGGAAACTTAAGAATTTCTGTTTTAATAAATATGTCATAATCAAATGTCAAATATCACATCTGTCAACCGCTATAACTTTGCTCTTGACAGGGTTACTGGTGGTTTTAACCGTGACGTAATTTGACATCAAACAATGATGTAACGGTTAATACCAATCTTCGCTAGGAAGATACGGTATTTACTTTTGGTATTAACCAACCCTCGCTTCGACAGACTAATTGATTCGAACTTCAATTATTTTCCTGCGAGATAGACAACCCAAACAACAAACTCTTGTAATCGTGGTTGCCTTTTATGCGTTAATAAGAGGTTTACTCAATTTTTCGTCCAAAACCTACACAATACCAGACTTCAGCTAACCATGTGTGGTGTACAATGAGTTTCGTGTGCGGTGATTAATGTTTTTTTTTGCATTTTAAATTAAAAAAAAGATTGCTGGTTATGGTGGACGAAGCTCCATTGGTAAGAGCTCTCTGAAGTAAAGTTCTCTAAGAGTTTGTGTGAAGTGAACGTGAACTCAGGTGAATAAATCTTTATTCGTCGTCAGACATTTTGAAGTAACTTAAATTTTTATACTTATAAAATCCCGACATCAAACATTATGTGTTGAAGTCTACGTCAAGGATTCCAGCAAAAAAAGGATACTGATGCAAGTACACTCAGAGTGCGAAAAGCTCAGAAAGCTATTGAAATATTTATAAAACGGTATTATCGTCTTTCCGTCAAAGTACGATAAACTTTCACATAACATTATACATTTTTAAAGTTTCAATTATCCATCATTCAAAGGATATTCATGTGTATAGAAAATAGAACTGGTAATTTAGGATTATGCGATTGATACTATTGGAACATGCAGATTCGCGACATTTCTTTCTATTCGCTACAATGTCTATGGCGTGATATTTTCAAATAAAATACTTCAATTTGAGTTTCTAACATTCAATTTTATTATAATAATAATTGTCAACGTTCTCTATACTTTCATGTTATTTGTAACATATGAATTATATGTATTCATCCTGATATGTACTATAATTCATTAATAAGTTAGGGCAGTACCTTGAACAAAAACATAAATTAAATTTGCAACAACATATATTGTTGGGAGATATTAATCTAAATATTAAGGGAAATATTTCAAAGCCCGCCTCTGAGTACCTTAATATATTATATGAATTTAATTTCGAATCGTTAATAAACAAGTACACTAGAATAAGAGGACAATCGATAAGTTGCATTGATCACATTTTTTCTAAAAAGTAACTGCATTATTATTATCAAACAAAATATCCTAGCAGCAACGATTGAAAGCAATGTGTCAGACCATAAAGCTGTGATATTAAATATTCCACTGAAACCCGCGAATTCCTTCAATATTGAGTATCTCAATCAAAAAGTCATTAATTACAATGAACTGAAAAATTATATGCAAAACAACAATTGGAATAGATACTACAACTCTGAGGATATACATGAAAAATGTGACATATTTATTAATACCTTCAAAAAATTGGTAGAATAGATAACCCAAATAATAAAAATAAAAAAATCAGAACAAAAAAGACATAAATGGATGACAGAGGGCTTGGTAAATTCAGTTAATCAAAAAAATAAATTATATAGAGAATATATAAAAAGTATCAATGATACATTAAAGAAAACCGATTATTGCAATTGATATGCAATAGAGACAAATTAAAGGCACTAATAGAAGTAATAAAAAAGAATTAATTCATAAATGAGATTATTAAAAATAGAAACCACACTAAAAATTCATGGAACAGTAGTATGTAAGTAACAGAATTGCAAACTCATGATGGTAGATGCCGCTCCGTAGACAAATATAGCATAGCTGAACTCTTCATTGAGCACTTTACTAATATTGGTGAGAATTATGCTAATAAAATCTTGAAACCACAAACGACACCCCAAAAAAAGAAAAACAATGTAAACTCCATATTCCTATCTGACACCACTGAAAACGAAATGGAAATCATAGTAGATTCACTTAAAAATAGTAAAGCACCAGGCGTAGATGGCCGAGATTTTAAAAAATATCAAATATGAGATAATATCACAAATAGTACATCTCATAAACTTTACATTTCGTGAAAGTAAATGTCCCAATCAATTCAAAAAGACCATTATCTTGCCATTACATAAAAAAGGCGACAAAAGAATATGTCTAATTACAGACCAATCTCCTTGATAACAAATTTAACAACAATATTTGAAAAAACTGTAAAACAAAGATTGGTTACATTTAAAAAAAAAAAATATTTCTAAAAGTCAGTACGGGTTCCAGGAAGGTTTGCCTACTAGCGACGCAATAGTGGAATTAACAAATACAATCTATCGGTTAGTTGACGACTGTAAACCTGGTATCTGCGTATTTCTCGATCTAGCCAAGGCGTTCGATACTATATCACATGAATAGTTGATGGATACTTTGTGGGACGCAGGAATGCGTGGCCCAACATATGATCTTCTTAAAGAGTATTTGATGGACAGACAGCAACAAGTGAAAGTAAATGACGTTGTCAGCAGTTTTCACACTACAACTTACGGTGTCACTCAGGGCACCGTATTGGGCCCGCTTTTATTCAGTATATATATTAATGGCCTTTTCGATGCTGGAGTGGAGAGTAAAATAATCAGTTTTGCCGATGATACTGCTGTTTTGTACAGTAGTGACACATGGGAGCACTTAAAAATAAAAATAGAGCCAGATTTTTCAAAAATTATCGATTGGTTTAGACATAAAAAGCTAACAATTAATATTGACAAAACTTTTTTTATGCCGTTCAGTAGTTATAAAAATTCCTTGCCACATTACACTGAAATTGAAATTGAAAGTTCACAAAATATTAATATAAAATCCACCCATGAAATAAAATACCTAGGTATAAAAATTGATTCTCACTTAAAATGGCATGCACATGTTGGAGACATTGCGAGGTGTTTACGATTACTACTTTCAAAGTTTAAATATCTGAAATCAATTCTAAACATTAGCCAACTAAAAATAATTTATTACTCACTCGTAGAGTCAAGATTGAAATACGGGATTCTTGGATGATGAAAATTTTGAAAATTATATATAATAGAAAAATGGACTATACCTCTGACTTACTATTTTTGAGAAGTAGGGTCATGGATATCAGACAATTATGTGTTTACTCTATTATATTGAACATCTATAAAAATAAAAAAATCTTACGAAATATAAAACACAACTACTCTACTAGGTTAAAAAATAAAAATTATACACCTACCAATATAAGTAGGAAAACAATTGGACAGGGAAATATTCTATATCTATCTGCCAAGATCTTCAAATATTTGCCCAATATGTATAAAATTTATATACCAACTATTAATTCGTTGTACATGATTAAAAGATTTTTTCAAAAATTTGTCCTGAATACAAACAGGCAAGAGCTTCTTGCTATAGTCTATATAGAAAGGACAAGGAGTAATAAATCATTCATTTAAGTAGATTTCATGGACGTACCAAAATATATTTCCAGAGGGTATACCGTAAGGTACATTTTGTATTGAACGAATGAGTTGCAGCTATGCTAAAGAAGATACGATTTAGGTCAGAGGTAACGGGATGTACTAATTTTAATAAAAAAAAGTGCTAGAGGTACATAAATTTTAGTAAGTTTGATAAAGAAAGGCAACACAGTTTATTCCGGAGTATCCGAACTCTGCCACAAAATGCAGGTAGTCATTACGGGTTGTTCGAACTCTGCAAGTGTTTAAAATTTTGGAGATTAACTACCAAACCAGTAGGGGTCTAATAGCCTAATCCGATTTAACAATTTACCTTGAACTTTAGGTACACAAATTCAATATAAGAAAATATTAATAACATACATATATTTTCAACGTATATTTGCCACTTCTAAAAAATTACATCTACATTACATCTACATTACAATAAAATATATTCAATATACATAAACATAAAAAAAAACAAAAAATTAAACGTGCTGAAGATTTTTACATGCAACCGTTTTCACAAACATAAAGCGAGAAATAACATTTTTCCTATATTGATCCAAATGATCATTAATGAAATTAATTTTAACATTAATAGTTTTTTTGGGTTTTTTTCTGGCTTTGGTTTGCCGAACGAATTTTCGCGTATACCTCCGTTTGTAAATCCAATAACACACTAGTAAATTGAACAATGTTTGGATGTGCTTTGTAAAAAGAAGCACCGAAATGCGAATGAAAACTCACACAAGAATTGGTTGTTCTCTTAAAGAAGGATGCATTATTTGCCCAAATAAGTGGTGGAAATATCGAATTTTGCGTTATATATGTTTTATTGACATAATTTTGGAGTTCTATAACTCTTTCGTCATTCGGAAGCAAAAAATGTAGTTCATTATAAAAAAATTCTACAACTTCCTCAGGACTAAGATACATAATACCGAAATGTACTTTTAAGTATTCGCCAATTACAGAACCTTTCTGTCTGTACTCTTGTACCAATTGAAACTCCTGAATCTTACGAAACCAAGCTTGACAAAGATGAAATTTACAACCAAAAAGAATTTGATTTCTGCCAAAACATTCATATATAGTGTTATGAATGCTTAGTTCAAAATCTACTACGACTTCTTTAAGTTGAAAATTTAAGCCTACTTCTTCACATTTTTGTCTTAAAATTAAAAACAAATTTGAATATGTTTGACTTGATTTGTCCGGCAGCAAACAGAAAACAAGAGGTACGTAAAACCATGAATGGTAAACATTTGGTAAAAAAAAGTTGAACAGTATTTAAAAGTCCCATCCATCAAAATACAATCCGAATTACATAAAAAATTAAGGTTGGAAAAACAGGAGAACACAATAATTTTAAATACCTGGTCTGCTGTTAATAGAAATTCCTCTTCTCGGTTCGTTCGTAATTGTAATTCACGAACACTATTAAATACTTCTTCCTGATTTTTAGGCAATAGTGTAAGTGCATCAACATCCTTCCCCTAATCCCCTAAATATCGATCAAGACAATCAAGATTTCTTCAAAATATTCAATTCAAGAAATCTTTGAAACCATTCAGAAATATACATAATTCTATGGGCCTCCGATTTTATCTATTATAAACCCTAATGACTCTAATAGGATTAAACTAAATGGTTACGGCACAGTTCGAACATTTCAGTAATCCTCAAATTGATACAAGTCAGGTAAAATTTTATTTTGTGGCAGAGTTCGGATATGCCCGTTTATTCATAATATTTTTTATTTGTATTACTCCTATATGTAGTGTTTGGGGAATTTTTCTCAGAAATTTTAAATTGCAAGTGGCCTACTGTAATCGGCTTAATACGATTACACCTATTCACAGATTATTCGATTATTGAGAGGGATTTTCCAAACAATCCAGTTTTCTTAGAAACATTATAGGGAATATTATTTTAAAAGAAAGTAGGTACATTAAATCAGTACTTAGTATTAGTTCTTTGAGTAAAGTTGTATGGTTGTCATAATATTGTAAACAGTTGGAATATATTTAAAATATTTGTTGAATGTTAATTGTGCAAGTACCAAACAATGTCGATAAGCCAAGGACCATCTAAACGACCAAAAACAGGTCCATTATCTTTAAATGAAAAAACTCTGATATTGAATTGTTATATATCATTGAAAAACAAGGATCCAAGTGCAAGTGTTGATGATATTGTGGAATTAACGGCTGCTATGTTGTGTGTTGCTAAATCAACAATTTATAGATTACTAAAAGAAAGCAAGAATGGAACTCTTCAACCCCCTAAAACTCCTTCAGGCCGAAAACCAATTGAGATCGATGAGTACATTAAAACAAAGACTAAGGCGTAAAGTCCATGGATTTTACTTACGAAAGGAAATTCCAACACTTGACAAAATTATGACATCAGTGCAAGAAGATACGGACTATCCAAAATTCTCCAGAATGACATTATGCAAACTTTTCAAAGATGTGGGTTTCTGATATACAAAACATAATAGAAAATCTCTCTTGATAGATAAACCGGAAATAGTTTTTTGGAGAAGAGACTATTTAAGAAGCATTCGACATGTCAGAGAACAAAATTTGAAAATCTTCTACTTAGACGAAACATGGATAAATGCTGGATATACAGTTTCCAAATCTTGGCAAGATGAAAACATTAAAAGCGGGAGGCAGGCATTCGTGGAATGTTTGTCGTTAGGTTTGCAGCCACCATTTGGAAAAGGAAAAAGACTTATCATTGTCCATGTTGGAATTTCTGAAGGTTTTGTTGATGGTGGATTATTAACTTTTATTTCAAAACGCAGGGGGGACTATCACGAAGATATGAATGGGGATTTCTTCGAGGAATGGTTTGTTCAAATGTTGGATCTGATTCCAAAAGGGGCTGTTATTGTTATGGACAACGCAAGTTAACATTCACGGTTACGAGAAGCATTGCCCACAAGTCGTTGGCGTAAAGCAGAGCTTTTGGAGTGGCTTATTTCGAAAAATATTAAGTTTCCAACAGATCCACTAAGGAAAGAACTTTACAGAATTGCAAAAATGAACAAGAATAAATACAAAACCTACATTGTAGAAGAAATGGCTTCTTCTCGTGGTATATCAGTTCTTCGACTTCCCCCTTATCATTGTGAACTTAATCCCATAGAATTAATATGGGCTCAGGTAAAGGGGGAAGTTGGAAAAAAAATACTACTTTTAAAATAAACGATGTTGTGAAATTGTTTGAGAGTGCTGTAAGTCATGTGAGTAAGGAAAATTGGACAAACTGCATCGAGCATGTTATCAAAGTAGAGGCAAATATGTGGAAAATTGACAATATTTGTGATGATTTAATCGACCCTATTATTATTAATGTCAACAACGATTCTTCCTCTTCCTAGTCAGATATAGAATAAAATGTAAGTAATAAATGTATTCCAATAATTATTTCTTTTCATTTTTTATTATATTATAATTTAAAACGTATTTTTTTCCCAGAATACACACCACTGCATTGTGTTATTGCTTATCTGCTAATCCTTTAACAATGAATAAACCCTAAACTTTGCTACAACTGAAACAAATACGGGGTCGATCTACCTGGTTTTTAGATTTACGGAAGAAATGTAATTTAAAGTAAGAGATTTATCAAAAATTTCATAGTGCTCCCTGTAAAGGTTTTGCATATTTAATTAGGGTTTATTACTCCTCGTACTTTTTGTACATACTATATAATAGACCAATAAAATTATTGATAAAATAATCATTGATACTATAAAATTAGTATATAGTCAAACTTACGTCTCCACCACTCACACGTTTCACCCTTTTTTATTAATATTTGACTATTATTTTACTTCCCTTCCCTTAATCTGTTATTGCATTTTTGCAGGATTGTATAGGTTTATATTCATGTTTGTATAAAAAAAAATTCATAAACACTTATTCAACTGTTTGTGCACGACCATATCGGTTTCAACGAGCTGGAATACAGTCATTGTTTGATATGTTAGTACATACTATCTCCAACCCTACATATCGCCTGGTGAGAACAATAGCGGCGAAACTTCTAAACAAACGTTTTAAGGTAATCGCATATGAAGTTTTGCTGATACTTCTAAAGGATATAGCTAATAAATAGGTAATAATTTTGATTATTATTATTTATTAGTACATGTGTTTTTATTGATAAACATATGAACATCATTATGAATTTTTCATTTTCTGCTGTGTCACGCCATTATTGCATCAATGTGAAAACGTTTCTTTGACTTTCAAAAATAAATAATTCACATCAAAGTAAAATATTTTATTCCGCAATAAAAAAATGCACATTCGTCGGTATTGCACTACTACTTTCAAAACTAATAGTTCATACATGTGCAATTATGGCGTAATTACAGATTCGCCACTGTTGACATATTTTTCCTAAATAAGACAAATTGAAACACTGACTTCCGTCGCTAATGTATCAAGTAGTAGACCATTTCATCCCTACTCTAAAGACATGTGATGCGCTATAGGAATAAGCAAATGATATACCTTTTCGCCGCTCTTGCAGGTGGAAGAGGGCAGATTTTAATGTCGGTTGGTGGCCTTGACTCAAAATTCTTGATTTTTCAGTTTTGCCGCTATTGTTCTCACCAGGCGATATACTTTTACAATCTTGGGAATTTGAAAAGTAATTTTTGTGAATTATGTTATGAAGAAAATATTATGGTTAAAATGTTATTATATATAAGGGTGCTCTTTTTATAATATTTACAAATGATTTTTAATGTGATATCTGCGGAAATATTTTTTTCCGTGCCTTCCAGTTCACACTGAGAAAAAACTTATTTTCACAGTTTTATTTATTATAATCTTATTGCTAATTGTTTTGTTTGTGAAGTGGTAGGTTCTTCTTCTGTATTATCCGTAAGTGATGTTGATATGATATCTATATATCTTCTGGTGATGTTTGATAATACCGGAAGAAACTTTATTTTTACGATTTATTCATTACAATCTATGTTATTTAATATGGTTACAACCCACGCACAGGTTCATCCTTTTGTGGTAATTCTATATTTATTTATTTATATTTATTTATTGTCAAAAAAAATAATTGTAAAATTCAAATTGAATGGTGAAGAAATATTATTATCATTATACATGAAATAAATGATAAACTGATGGTTATTGTCATGTCCAGTGGATTGTTTTCCTTCACAACTTTATATGTCTGTATTATTACTAAGAAAATCATTGAATTAAGTATAAATACATCTGGATTTTGAGTTGTAGCAAATTAGAATGAGTATATTAAGAGCATTCATGATAATGACCTTCTGATTTACAATACGTTTCACGGCACATTACTTAAAAATAATCGAATTTATAAAAATCTAACTTCAAATTTGCTTAGAATTAATTTTGTTTTATTATTTAATAATGTTTTGAAGGAGATACTGGAAGAGCAGTTTATAAATGCAAAAGTAGAGTGTGCTAAACGTTCCGAAGAAATTATTAAAAGCAAAATTACAGAGCTCCTTGAATCTCATCAGCTTTCAGTTTTGACCTGCGCCAATGCATCAAAACCAAAAAATAATAAATTGTACCGTTACAATTGGTTTTAGATATATGAGTGACTATTGTTCAGATTGAAAATCAATAATGTTCACAATTTAATCAACGTCAACGTCAACGTCACACATGGTTAGTAGAATATGAAACCTTTTCATCTATAGTTTCCTGATCATAGATTCTGAAAATTGATGTATTAAATAAATCTGCTTGAAATAGTTCATAATCGAAATTATTGAAGTTTCTATATGTGTGTATTTTTGGACTTTGCCTTTTATCTTGTACCTGTTCCTTACGGTAAACGATAGCATGATCTGAAATATTACGCTGTATAACAACTCCTCCCGGATTGTTAAATAGTCTAGAATTGTGGCTGCATTCACTGTAACTGGAGTTGGAACATCTACTAATTGAGATAAACTTAACGTTTCCATATACGAGTAGAACTTATTCACATTATTATTATGTAGATCAAATAAGTCTAAATTAAAATCTCCCATACAAACAATTTCGTTAACTGTAGGAAAAATTGATGCTAGACCATCTTCAGATTGATCTAATAGAATACTTGCACTTGTGAATCAAAACCGCTAATGTGCAACTCATTATCAGCATCAGTGTATTTTAACCATTATTCATATATCAAAAGAATATTGATTCCTTCATCAGACACAATTAACTTCACATTATGTAGTAAAGGAATTAACGACCACGCATTTAAACAAGCAATTTCTAAATTTATCATTCGAATCAATTTAACAAGATATCCAATGCACAATCAAAAAGTGACAATGCCAGTGTTATCTATTTAATCTAAAAACAGAATATAAACAAGAATAAGTCATAGTTGGAGATGCATCAATAGCAAGCGTCTGTCGGAAATATTATAAATACTTGAAGCATATTCCTGAAAAGTCAAAACAAAAATCAACCAATCAGCATCAATTAGAATAAAATAGAGATAGAGCAAAAAAAATCCTAACTATTGAAGGGTTTTTTATATTGAAGATACAAATAAGAAAATGTATACTGATATTTCGCCCAGATCCTCTAACGAAATAATGTTTCTAATACTGTCTTCTTTATTTAATTATGAGTAAATTTGACTATAATTACTCCATACTTGACCTTCTCTCCCAATTTTCGCGATAGCTGCTTTTAATATTTTTTTATGCATAGCTGTCAAATCTTTTCTTATATTTATTTTAATATTTTTGAGTATTCTCTTGATGGAAGGTCCTAAATTACGACAGTATATATTACAAAATTTAACTAGGACATCATCACTTAGTGTGAAACATCCTTCAATATAAGATTCCCGGATCTATAATTTCATTTTTTCATCACAAATATTTATAACGTCGGGTATAACCCTTCACATTTACTTTTGGAACCAGTAAAACTGAATTTCTTTGTCGAAATTGCATAACTTTCCTTCTCGTCCTCGAGAACATTCATAGTCCTGTTCATCCATCCTCTATTCAAACTGTTTTATTTTCTCCTTCATTGGAACTATTTTATTTTCAAGATTTTCGGTTATAATTGTACTTACAGCGTCACTAAGCTGAGATATGAACTCTTGAGATGTACATATTATAGTCACGATTAATTATATTGTTTTAAATGAAACTTACTGTATCTAGGTAATTTTACAATATATTCAATATATAATAAATATCATCGTTAAAACGACAGAAGTTATATTTCATTTGATGCCTCTCTGATGTTTAATAATTATTTTGACTAGAACAAGAATTGACCTACCTAGTGATTGACTCAATATATGTTAATAGAAAAAAGAAGAAGAATATTAATCCAAATATTAAAACTTAGATATTATTAGCTCTATGGAGATATCCTGGATATATTTTTCCAATTAAGATCAGTATAACTGTGCAATGATATAGAAAATCAGGAAAACTATATCTGCTGGTCTTTACAATTGGAAAAAGATATCCAGGATATCTCCATAGGACTAATTATATCTAAGCTTTAATATTTGTAATATAATCCTCCTTCTATTTTGTATTATTATATTTTGAGTCAATCACTACCCACTAAACAAGAAACATAAGAAGTATTTTTTGTGATGTTTTTTTTAGAGACATTTCGTGATGTTTATTTAAAACTTTAATAAGATATCTCCTAGATATCTAAATTTTATTACCAACTCTATTAACATCCATGTCATGTGAATAAAACTTATTTTTGATGTACTCAATAATACTTGAACGATGTTACATATATTCAAACACAATATTCAAACATCATCCTCGACGTCTATCAACATGGACATCACCTTCAGGCCTATATAAAAACCAGATAGACTATACTCTTATACGTACGCGTTGGCGGACATCAGTTACAAATATCTTCGCTCAACCAGGTGCGATATGCGGTTCTGACCATAAACGTCTAAAGTCTAGCCTTACTATAAAACTAAAGAGATTGACTGTCTTTAAGCCTAGTTAAAGATTACCGATACCCGATGAAAGAGTTTTTGAAGAAACCTTGACTGAAGGAAGCTCAAATCAAACTTGGGAAGCGATCAAAACATGGATCGTACCTGGTGTGAACAAAACTACGGATACAAAACCGATAAAGTAGGACCATTGGATGAGGAAAAAAACAATCGATTTAATAGACTCCCGGAGAAGATTAATTCTGTCCAAAACTATTACTCCGGAGAATAAGAAGGCCCTTGATAAAGAAATTAAAAATCCTGCAAAAACGACAAAAACTAGTACATCGCAATATTATGCCAAGAACTTGAAGAACATGCAAATACAAACAGATCCCACGAATTGTATGATACAGTCAAATATCTATTTAGAAAATTTAAGCCACAGACACAGATGATAAAAAATGACAACGGAGAAACAATTACAGATCCCAACAACATAGCAGAAGTATGGAGACGATACTACGATAAACTTTTTTCTACTAATAAATCCAAAGATTATGGTTTACCAAAAATTGATAAGGTTAAAAAAGAGCCTCCAATCTCGAAAGCCGAAGTAGAAAAAGCCATAAACCTTCTAATGAAGAACAAATCACCCGGTGATGATGGCAATAAAAGCTATGAGGGAGCTCGGTGTTGATGCAATCCATAGGCTGTGTGTTGAGATTTGGCAAACTGGAGTGTGGCCAAAAGAATGGTGCTAATCGGTTTACATGCCGGTGTACAAGAAAGGCTCTTCTACGAACTGTAGTAACTACAGAACAATAGCGCTTATGTCACATGCCAGTAAAATACTGCTTCAGATCATAAACAACCGCTTAAAACCTTTCTTACTTCCACAGATAGCCGACGAACAGAGAGGATTCATGCCAGGGAAGGGAACAAGGGAACAAATTCTGAATGTTAGTCAGATAATAGAAAAAGCATATGAATTCAATGTAAAAACTTCGTTACTGTAATATTAAAAATTAACATGTTTCTAAGATGATCGATCACATATTGCAGTTACTTTTACATGTTTCGAAATAATTTTTAGTAACCTCCTGCGATTACGTCTGTACGATGTTAATTCATAAAACTCTCAGTAATATGTCATATTGAATATTACAGTAACATAAAAAAAGAAGAAAACAGAAGAGGAACTGACGAACGAAACAAACAGTAGTTATCTGTGGAAACAAATGACAAGCCTGAAATGGCGGATGGTTTTCAGTTTTGTGTTATATTTTTTTTGCAGTAAGCACATTTTTTACTTGTATGAAGTGGTCTTCGTTTTCGCTAGTTCCTACTTAGCTACAGTTTCTATACTTAGTTCTAATTCTTGTTATAATGGACGAACAACAGCTGTTATCGGTAAGTACCTATTCCAAAATCATAATTTATTACTCATTCAATACTTTAATCGGCTATTGTACATTGCAATTCCAGGTGACGGAATTGTACACTAGCATTATATAATAGAGTTTACAAAATAATGGTTTTTTCAACTTTTATAATATTTTAGTTAGTAAGTATATTTTAACGATTCACAATATTTCAAATTCTAGATATGCATTATAGCCTACAAAAAACTTAATATTGCAATGGGGTAGATATTATTATTAATAATAATACATGCTCATATGTTGGCAGAGATTTGAATCTAGTAGAAAATATTTTCAATGTTCAAGATGTTTCAGAAGCTACTAACATGAATAAAATGAAAAACAAACAGTTGGTAATTATGTAAAGAAAGGGGAGTAACTATTTCAGATAGTCTGATACAGACATTGTATTGAACAGTACAAAAAATATTGAATCAAGTATCTCTAGTTCTAGTTTTCGTAGTAGTAGTCATGGCCATCAATATAGTTTTGCAGGTTTAGGAAATTTTAACATTAATACTAACAATACTTGTGAACAGTTAGAGACTGTTTAAGACTTTAAAAACCAAAATTTCTGTTAAAAAGCTCATCTTCATTTGAAAATACCCTGAATACAATAAATAAGCTATAGCTGTGACTTACAATGGTACCTATATTAATCTAGTTGAAGAATATGTAACTTATGACACTGAATGCTCCAATCAACAAACATAATTCAATTATTTATTAATGTAGAAACACAGCTATTATAAACTCATTTAATATGATAATGTGTTCATATCACTTCTTCGTAAGTAGTTTTTTTATTATACAGTGTATTAATAATGCTTAGTTGTCATTAAGTTACAATTCCACGATGTCACTATACAATGTGTTCCAGGATGAAAATAACAAGATGAGAATAGTATATTATTTTATACAGAGAAGAAATAGAAGAAAATATCCGCTAAGGGTGGAATGAACACTCGAAAATATAATAGTCCAAAAAAACATACTTACGGTGTCTTAAAAATACAATTTTTGAAATATTGATGAGAATATAAAAAAATTTAATTAAGGAGATTTTTTGCCATTATTCTTCAAATAATGGGTGGGGAAGATTCAAACTTATGAAAAAATGTATAACTTTTTCGTCTTTTAACCGATATTAAAGATTTTAGTTGCTTTTTTCTGTTTAATAAGATTGATAACAAAATTATAAAATTTTGTATCTACTCGGAAATTTCAAATGAAAATTGAAACATTTTTTTTAATTCTTATATTTGATATCTTAATTTTTATATCTGGGTATAGATTCTTATTTTTTCAACCCCTTATCATCAGAATTCAAAAAATGCCTTATTACATTTAACATTTCCGACAAAAATGGGAGAATTTCCGACTTTTTCACATAGCGTTGACAAAATTGTTCAATTTTGTTATTTTTGTTAAGCATATCTTATTGAAGAGGAAAAACTCTTTTAAATACATTGACATCGATTAAAAAACAAAAAAGTGTTACGACATTTGTTTTTTAGGTTGAACCTTCCTACTTGAAGAGTAAGGACAAAAAGTTACTAACTACATTTTTTCATAATCTCAACAATATATCAAAAATTGTATTCCTAGGATACCTTTAGCATGGCTTTTTTGGTGATAATCACAGTATTATGTTTTTAGGTGCTCATTCCACCCCATAGCAAATATTTTAGGAACTCAAAAATATTTTCCAGCAATTTGTCAAGGTCATTTTCCTGAAGGTATTTTTTTAAAGTTCTACCATGACTATTTTCTGAAATATGGCCGACTGCCGGCGTTCTTAGTTATTCGCCCTGTATTTGCTGATTAGGCACAGAAACATCTATGGAATGTCATCTAGAATGTTTGAGGTATATTATTTAGAGGTACATACAACATCTAAGATAATACACTGTATTGTTTTTGAAATGTCGCATTTAGATCATCGATAAGATGTTATTTTTTAGACATTGCATTAACATCTACAAGATGTTAAATGAAATTTCAGAATGTACCATAAATGTTGTTTTTAGTTCGTTATCAATACTTCCTCATGTGGAAGTTATGGTAACATCACAGTAATGTAAAAAGGCAGCGCTTTAACACCGCTGAGAAGTTAAGTTGAAACATCACAAAAGTTAACAGCCACAAGCTGGGCATAAGCGGTTGTATAGCATAACATAACTGTAATATTTATTTGCATAGTGGGTAGGCATGTCACTTCTTAGTCTAGCCAAAATAATTATTGAACATTAGAGAAGCATCAAATGGAATGTAACTTCTGTTATTCCGATGATGACATTCATATCGAGACAGTTGTCAAGTTTCTTAGAGTTTTTAAATTTTTTTAAATATATTGTGGAATCACCTAGAAATAGTAGGTTTCATTTGAAGCAGTAAAATGAGTAGATTCCACGAAATAAGGATCGAGACAGTTAACGATTAATTATATTGACTCGTGCATTCCATCTTCACCTTCCTTGGATCGTGTACCCATATTTGCACTTATCAGATATAACGCAGAAAACTGCAACCTCTATTAATCCACTTAAAACAATTAGCACTTTCTCCACAACCTATCACCACACCAAGTCAGATTTTTTCCACCAACTATTTCCACATCAACTTGATTTTCAACAGAGCAAGTGAAACATACGACTACGCTCGACGAAGCATTGTACTGAATCTGGAATTATCTATTTGTTCACTAGGTTGTTGTACTCTAGAATTAAATTGATGCCTTTCCGAAAATTACATGGAAGAAGTTTTTTTGTTAGAAGGCAATCCTGAGTATTCCTTTGTAAGGTTTTCTAACGGAAGAGAGACAAAAGTTTTATCTAGACATCTAGCACCTATCGGATCCTTGTTTAGAAAATGTCAAAGAGTTACTTCTACAGAAAATGAATTTCCCCTTGAAAACGTAATTCCTACTTCACCAGATAACTCTGATGGTTTAGTTGGATCGTTTAAAGATTTCCAGGACAAGCAAACTGAACCTAGTATTTCCAAAATTCAATCTTACCTGGATTCATGGATCAAGTTAAACAATCTATTTGACGGTGTTCACGTGAACGACTTCGTCGTACTCTTTCACAGGACTTATTTTTTTAGGTGGAGTGGATGTCATTGAGTGTATTTTCAAATGCTACTTTCGTAATGAATGTTTCAATCGTATTTAGTTTTGTCAGTTAGTTGTCACTATTTTTAAAGCGATCATTTTCATTCATGTTAATTTTTCTATAATAATGCGTAGTTTCAGTTACCCGAACTTTATAAAAGAATAAAAAAAAAATACGATCTATTGATATTTCAGAACGTATCTTCAGGGGTGCTCTCTGATATGAAATAAATATCTAATTGATTTTTCTTAACCTAAATTGGTTGTGAGTACGTACGTTGAATTTTTTATTCATTCGCTGTTTGTGTGAAGGAATGAATTTCCATTATGAAATAATAGTTTTAGGGACTCCAAGTAAACTCTGCCCAAAAACACCAGAAGCAGAAAGAAACGTCACTGACAATGGCCTCAATTACATATAAACTATCATTAGTGTGAAATTGGCAGAAAACATTCTAAATTCAATTAGAAGTGAGTCAGTTCGTTCTTATGTTGATTGCGTTTAATTGGACCGTGATACTTACAACCAAACAGTCAACTGAATACTGAAACTGCATAAGTGTAGAAAGATCGAAGATATGGTGAACAAGTTGTATTTTGGATAAATTGGTGATATTCATTCATTCACATCCTGCAATTTTCAATGTTTTCACCGTGCCGAACGTTTCTGATTTTACTTTGAGCCTTAATTTCCATGTTCATCACTCTGCCATTTTCCACCGATAATATGTTCTATTAAGAACTCAATCAACTCTTCTCAGTGTAAAAATTTCGTCTCGAACACAAAAAAAAACGTTTTCCCTAATTTTTCTTATATCATTTTCGTTTTAAGCTAAAACAACAACCAGCTCCGATTATATTCCCATTTCGCATTTGACAATAGAGGCACCATGAAATTAACATACCCACGTTTATAATTTCTGTTATCTAATAGATACAAATTAAATTGATGATGTTAACTGATTTTGCCTGCGATTCGCAAATACATTATTATAGTTATACAAACTCCTCTGATAATAGCCATGTATATTGTAATAATAACATTAGAATCTTGCGGTAAATTTGGAATAGACTGTGAGTTCACATTGTTAATTGAAATATTATGTTTGAAGTCAAACATTGATGAAACACCCAACTAAATCCAAGTATAATAATTTTATTAGTGGTTTGATGACAAACCGCTTCTATATGTTTGCAAATTCGAATAACGAGCAAAATCTACCGTCGAGTTTGATGAATTTTATTTCATAAAGAACATAAATACTGACGCTAATAATATTATAGTTCATTCATAATTAGTACATATAGAAATGCAAGAAGTAATACATAATACAATAGTACGCAAATTTATTGATCATTCAAATATAAGTAGAGAATAAACCAATGAATTGTGTGCTTTCGTCATCCACAAATCTGTGCGTGGATAAATCATACTACACAAAACATTGTAAATGTGCTACACAATATGTAATTACAAAAAGATGATATACAATGTGAAATAATATAAACGCCAAAATACTTATATTTATGATATAAACAATAACAAAATATTATATATTGATGATGCTCAATTCTTATATGGACTTTACGAAATTAGAAAAGCTACATTAAATAAGTATTACAGACAAGAGAACGACAACATGAAAACGTTTAGGCACTGTTACGGCAGTTTTACCATAACACAGTTTGGAGAAATCTACCTTCGATTAGCGGACTGCGTCTTCGTAGTAGCTGGTTCTGGGCAAAAATAAAAACACTGTAATCTCGTCAACAATCCAATAATATTTAACCCTTAACTACTACCCACTCAAAACAGATACATAACTACTACCCACGGGTCAAACTGACGCATTTTTAAAAGTACTAATAAAAATACAATTTGAGGAAAAAAACATATTTTATTCATAAAAAGTGAATGGTAACACATTAATTTATTGTGATAAATAGTAAAACAAATTTAAATACAATTTGGACACATTTTTTCAAAACATTGCTGACACACCGGTAATTTGCAGGAATCGCAAAAGGTGTTGTTAGTCTTGCGATCTTTTTTGTGGGGCAAAAAGTACATCTCTTCCGTTTGGATGCTGATTTGTGCTGCTAAGGGACCTCTTGAACTTCTATGATTACCCGAAGTATATCAGCTGTTAAATTTCTTAACTTGCGTGGTATTTTATTGTTGTAAATATGCCTCTTCATATGAGGCTCACATAGGTTACGACCCAGTACTTTGAGGAAGTCCAGTCTTGAAATTGTTTTTCCATCAGTAGCAAATTGATATAATACTCTGCTGTTGTTCCCCGATACATTTAAAATCATGTGAAAGATTGCCATTGGCCAGCGGCCAGCCGGTTTAGAATAATATCAAGCTTTTTTGTTGTTTCATCCACAGAATTGTTGTTGTGCATAGTATATATAAAAATAACAGCCTTGTTCAATTTTGGCACATGAGACACAATGGTATGGTTTGAAGTAAACCCAAAAACTGAAGAACTAGGCTCACGCTGTTTGGATGGTAAAAAATTTGATTGAATAAATCTCTTATTTTTTTTCAGCGTACCGACATAGATTAGCTTTTGTTTTAAAAGTTCATCAGTTAATTCCATCGATGAGTACCAATTATCACCTATTATATTTCTACTGGTGAAGGCGACATGTGGAACGAGGCGACATACTGTTTCTGTTGGTACCGAAAACTTGTACTTCTCATTTCCATGTCCACTGTATATCTCCGCATTGACCATGTAATGTGTTTTTGAGTCTGCTAGGATCTGCACTTTCAAGCCTTATCTTGCCGGCTTACTTGGTATGTACATTCTGAAGCCACACCGTCCTCTAAATGGTACCAACCTCTCGTCAACGGTTGAAAATTCTTTAGGCAAATAACATTGTTTGGAGTTCTCAACAAATTGATCAAAAATATCTGAAATTGCAGCCAACCTATTTTATTTCACTCTTTCGTGGCGTGTAGCTTCATCATCAAATCTAAGACCACATAACAGAAAAGAAAATCGCGCTTAAGATATAGTGCAGCGAAATATATCCCTACCAGACCCATCGGTAGCCCAAAGAGACCGGAGTTCTTCATGACCAGATTTGAAACACCCTTGCAAATACAAAAGACCCAATAATGCTTCTAATTCTACTTTATCGGTTTCTTGGATAAAAACCGGTGAAAACAATAATCTACTATTTCCCTTTTTTCTGAATTTACTATACTGACTTCGCATGTTTCTTATTTTTGAGTTTGTGTCTATAACCATTTTTTCAATCATAGAGTCTGTTATTATTAGGAGTCTCCATGCTTCCAAAGGCGAAGTTGGGGGATCTAGTCGAGCTGGACCTTTAAAACCAGGAAGCACTTTTATAATATTTTTCTGTTTTGTTTTTCACCTTGTTGGTGCCGTTTTCGACCACTTGGTTTCATCTTTTACCTGCCATGATGGAATTTCCCGTAATGTTTGCTTATTTTCATGTTCATCCTCCGAAGAATCAATTTCGTCATCATTTTTGTCCCATTCAACTTCACTCTCAGAGTCGTGTTCGCATCACTCTTCAGCATCACTCTCATCTGGATCGCATCCGTCGCCTTTGTTCAAAATTTTATTGCAGGCAATACGTCTCACTTCGCTGTCAGTTGCGGTACTCGATGAAGCAACGCCCATATCGCCTGTCGTGTCGTTTTCCTCTTCCATATCCACCCAAAATTCAACATTTTCAACAATTTGCAATAAATCATAATCGCTTAGTGGCTTGTTTTCCATATTCTATAAAAATAAATACCGAGACTTTGTATACTACCCTGATTTTGGCTCTGAATCCCATAAAAAGCATGTAGGTTAACAACAAGAAAACTTACCTTAAAACTACCCACGGGTCAATTTGACCCACTAGCGCTAAAAAATATACCAAAGTGTTAATCTTTCTACTCTGCACTTATAAGACTAAAATCCGTCGTCGCTAGCTAGAGCATATCTCGCGGCATGCCGTCCCCACTCCTCGAATTCGCCTGAAATCACGTGTATCGACAGATCGTTGGGTCATATTGACCCGGAGATAGTAGTTAAGGGTTGATAAACTTTAACTGACAGAAACATGTATAGTTGAAACAATGAATGGGGACAAGCCTTTCAGTATGATCTAAGAATAAAAGAACAATGTTACTTTTTTCTCCTTTTAGTTTCCAAAACACTATAACAATAACTTATATTCACCTTTATGCAAAAAATGCACTTATGCAGGAAAGACGGAATTTATTAATTTCTGTAAATACTCAAACATTTAGGTATTAACTGGGAGACCGTTCTGGTTGGAAAGAATTGGTTGACACTGACACTGACATTTATTTATTTATCAAACTGAAACAAGTTGCGCGTATACCAGCCTGGCCTATTTAATTTTAAATATAATAATTGTTCGAACGTGTTCTGAACACTATACATCAGAATACAAATTATTGAACGTGTGGTTTGAACATACTCCCGCCCGTTGAAATCTCTGATTTCAAGAAGAAAGAAAAGCAAGGAAAGGTGGAACAACGCGCGACTTAAATGGCGCGGCGATACCATCATCGAAAAACAACCCGAGAACGCAATCAACGAAGCAACTGTGTACATGTTGGTCCGCTTTATTACGAATTGGAGTCTGCACTGGGCAGAGGACAAACCTTGGTAATCGGTCTGACGAATGTGCCTTCTTTGGTACGGAGTTTTATAGCACGGACTCTTTGGTCCACGTCAGGAATAACCTCGACGATTCTTGCCAAAGGCCAGTGGAGGGGAGAAGTATCATCTTCCTACAACAGGACCAAGTCATTGACCTGGAGATTCTTCGAAGGGGCTAGCCATTTGGGCCGATTTTGTAGAAGGTTTAAGTACTCTGTAGTACATATTTTCCAGAAGTACTGTTGCATTTGAGAACATCTCTGCCAGTATGCAGGTCTGTTTCAGGCAGGTGTGTGACACTGGTCTGGATAGGTGGTTAAAGGACAGCCAATCAAAAAATAGCCGGGAGTTAGGACTTGGAAGTCATTAAGATCACTATAAGTAGGACACAATGGTCTAGAGTTTAGGATTGCCCCAATTTGGGTGAGAACGGTACTCAACTCCTCGAAGGTGAGTTGAGCGTTTCAAGCGATACGTTGCAGGTGTCTTTTGGCACCACGGACAGCGGATTTCCTAACCTCCCCAATGCGAGGAGGAATGAACTTCCACTCGAAGCTGGTTTCAAATGCGAATGTTTTGATGTGATCGGATAAATCGGAATTAGAGAAGAATTAGCGCAATTCCCTCAAATGATTTCTGGCGCCTACATAATTGGCGGCGTTGTCACTGTAGATGATGGTAGGAATTCCCCTACGTGAAATGAAACGCTTCAGGGTGAGCAAGAACGCTTCAGTGGGTGAGGAGGACACTAGCTGCAAGTGGATGGCCCTTGTGGTCATGCGTATGAAAACCGCCATGTAAGACTTTCTGATATGAGCCTTTCGGAGGCGGGAAAATTTTATAAACAAAGGGCCACCATAGTCGATGCCTACCATTTCAATCGGTCTCGAAGGCTTGACTCTGTCAGCTGGTAAGTCGGACATAATTTGTTGAGCAGATACGGAAACCAGTCATACATTCATGAATCACTCTTTTTACTTCCCTGATTCCATTCAGGGGCCAATATTGCAAGCGGATGTTAGCAAGGACAGATTGGGCATCAGCGTGTCCCAATCAGACATGCTCTCTCTTGAGCAGGAGGGAAACTACGTGGTTTTTAGCAGGAATGAGCACGGGATGCTTATGAGGCTCGGGAACGTCTGCATGTCGCAAACGGCCTCCGACGCAGAGGAGTCCTTTATCATTTATAAAAGGATTGAGGGCTAATATGCCTTTATCGGAAATGGGTTTGAGGGATTTCAATTCTGAAATCTCCTTGGAAAAGTTTTGGAACTGTAAGTTTCGAAGGACCAGCACTAAGGCAGAATTTATTTCTGATATGGACAAGGGGCCGTGGAGCCTTGGTTCCTTGCTCTTGAAATTGGACACAAACTGGAGTATATAAGCTATGGTATGCAACAACTTATTGAACGCAGAAAACATTACAAATATGGGGTTCCAAAATTTGAATTCGCAGTTGGTGGTTGCCACCAACACTTGAAGCTTGTTGCCCTTTTGCTCGGGTACGATATTCGGAAGTTACAACGTGAATTTAGGAAAGTCGATATTTAATTCGGACTGGAAATCAGGACCATTCCACCATAGCTCGGAATTTAATAGATCGGGAGCGAGTACTCCTCTGGATAGCAAATCGGCAGGATTTTTAGAAGAACGAACATGCCTTCAATTAGCTTGCGGTATGGAAATTTGGGTTTGGAAAACTCTGTTGGCTACAAATGTATGCCAACGGGAAGGATGTGATTGAATCCAGCGAGGGCTATGTGGGAGTCAGTCCACAGATTGATGGATTCGAATTCTACACAATTCTCGAATATCTTGAGAATCCTTTGGGTTAACTTAAAAAGTAGTACCGTTGCACATAGTTCAAGGCGCGGAAGTGAAACCGTCTTGAGAGGCCTAACTCTCGACTTGGACTTACTAAAGTGTTGAAGACGTTGTTGTTGGAATAAATAGTTCTGGAATATAAACAGGAACCATGAGCTCGCTCGCTGCTATCAGTGAAGCTATGAATTTGAACCTTTATCATTTGATTTATCGGAAAACAGCTATCTAGGAATTATCATACGTCTTAAGGAATCAATGGAGCATATGCATTTATTCCATTCTTGGGCTAGTTCAGGAGATAGAGTTTCGTCCCAGGAAAACTTTGATAGCAACAATCTTTGCATGACAATCTTTCCCACGACTATGAATGGGCTCAAGTATCTGATTGGATCAAACATCCGAGCTAGGAGGGGTAACGCCTTGCGCTTAGGAGGAGTTTCTGAAGGAATGAGTTCAGGCAACGAGATAGCAAACTCGTCCGAGGACGGATTCCAACATAACCCCAAAACCTTGTTAGCGGTGTCTTCCATTTCTATTTCAAGTTGAATTGGGTTACAGGAGTCACAACATTTTTTTCGAAATTGCGAGCAATTTTATGACCATTTATGCAGTCGGATAGCCGCGGAATTTAATAATATATTGAGTTGGTAATAGGACTCTTCCAACTCAGATATTGAATCAGCTCCATGAAGTACATCATCTACGTACGTTTGATATAACAAGGCCCTTTACGCTAAAAAAAAAATCATTGGAATTGGAAGCGAGTTTTTTTAGTACTCTTGTAGCAAGGCATGACGAACAAGTGATTCCATAAATCACCGTGGAGAGTTGAATGGATTCAAGATCCTCTGGCGGTGAGTTTATTCACAAGATATTCTGTAAGTGCAATTGCGAAGGATTCATTTTAATCTGAAGATACATTCTCTCGATATCGCAGGTCAGGACAAACTTATATAAACGAAACTGACATAGTATGTCGTATAGGTCCAGCTGAACTCCGTAGCCTATGTGTAGGATACCATTCAAGGAAATTCCAGTCGAAGTTTTGCTGGAAGCATCAAAAACTAACCTGAGTTTAGTTGTTCCACTGGAATGTTTGATCACACAGTAATGGATAAGGAAGTATTTGTTCTCAACGGGTTTGTCGTTGCGATCAAATGGAACGTTGGTTGCATGTTTCAAAGAAACATATCCATCAATGAATCTTTTATAATCTTAAAATACCTCAGGGTTATTTTGGAAACGTTTCTCCAAATAAAAATCACCGAGTGGATTATTACCGGTGGGATCTTTGAAAGGAAAATTCACTTGGAAAGTTCCGTATTCCAAACGTACGTGTGTTTAAATGAAACTTTGTTCAGCCAATACTTCGTCAGCTGACAAGGACTTGACTTCCGAGAGTTCTTCGACTTGCCAGATTTTGGTAAGGACTTTATCTAAAGCATTAGTGGGCTCGGATAAGTCTTGACCGGTAAGAGAGACTTGAGATCGATTAGAAGAAGTTTGTGGAGGAAACTGCCCTTCGATTACATATCCCAGCCTTTTAAATTGGAGGTTAGGAAGTTTAGGGCCTAACTTGTGAACCTGTGGGGATAGAAGTTCATAATATGCTCCAGCACCTAACAGTACGTCTACTTCTGAAGGGACATGGAATTCTGGGTCAACAAAATTGAACCCGGGAGGAATATTCAAACATTGTTGGTTTATCGGAGTTCTAGGCAATCTAGAAGTGATAACCGGAGTACGGCGCAAGATACTTTAAACTGGAAGTCTTCTTGTGCATTGGAAAAAATGACTATATCTAACATTTTGTTATAAATCGTTGTAGTGCACTTAATGCCGGAAAAGTGGAATGGATTATAGTTAGTTTTTGCATTTAATTTTCTTACGAGTTTTTCGGCGATTATTGAGCATTGACTACCATTGTCAAAAATCATTCTGGCCTTGACAGGATGACCATTGTCGGAAAGAACATTTACTACCGCAGTGCTAGTAGAATCTCAGGATCTTCCTTGCCTACTAACAGAGAGGATGGCATGGAAAGTTCCGGAATATTCACTCGAGTTTCATGCTCGGGGTCGCTTGTCGAACGTGCATTGTTAGCATTCGGAAGGGAAGAAGATTGAGAAGACATCCAGTTTTCATTCGAAGACCTATTAGAACAATTACGATTATCTAAAACTACCGTTGGAGTGACCCCTGTGCTGACTTCCTGCCTGAAAACGGTCCTCGGTCTATGCCTGGGATTTTGGGAATTCTGGTCAATGGAATGACATAGAGTAGGATTCTGGACAGGATTCCTATGAAGGAGAGTGTGGTGTTTTCTACCACATATGGTGCAACCCTTTGACTTACACTCTGATGGAAAATGTTTTGCTCCCATACAATTGAAGCATAACGGAAGTGAAGTAAAATTCGAAAATTTTTGACATCTATAAATGTCTTGATTCGCGATTTTACAGTACCAACAAGTTCTTCGATTGTTTGTTGGTGAACTAAAAGAAGCATTATATAAATGCAAGGTGGCCTTTGCCTTAGAAACACCGTTCTGGGATTAAGTTTCGAACGTCACGAATGAGGAAGAACCGCTTAGGGATTCTAGCACATTGCATGTATCTCCAATGATCTCGGAAAATTGTTTTAATGTAGGAATTGAACTTAATTCTCTATTTGATAGTTTCTAATAATTATGTTGAGAATGACTAAGTCCCAACGATCGACCGGGCACTTAAAATTTTTGAATGATTCTAAATTTTTTCGGAAATTCACTAAAAATTCTCGGAGTGAAATTGATGTACATTTAGTTATGTTTGGATAGTCTAATATGGCATTTATATGAGAATTTACAATGACCAAACTATTTTCGTATCTTTTTTCGTAGATATCTAATGCAATCTGAAAGTTATTATTGATAATTTCTAATGACTCAATAAGAGATAAAGACTCTCCCTGTAAATACGACTCTAAGTAAACCAATCTCTGAACATCGGATAAGGAATAATTATTTTTAATCAACGCGTTGAATAACTGATAAAACGATGCCCACTTGGAGTAAACGTCTGAAAATTGAGGAATTGAAATTTGGGGGAGTTTTACCCCCCTACCCACTGATCATTGGAGGCTGAAACTAAACTGCTTGGATTTGAAGTGAGAGGTGTATGTATTTTTGGACTACTAATTTTTCCATTGCAAATTGATGCTAATTTATAGAAATTGTTTTCAAAGTTATCTCTATCTTCTAAATATGTATTGTCAGAATTTAAATCTTCAATTTCATCTTGTGCAGCATTATATTTACTCATCTCTGTGTTTAATGAATTATATCTAGATTGAACTTCGAATAAATCGGTTTCGGAGTTTATCTTATCTGTGTTCCAAGTTTGGATCCGTGTGATAGCCGCTTTAGCGTATCTTCGAGCTTTCTTCAAGGCTTTCATGGCCCCTATTTCGTGCTTTGGAATGAGAACGTAAGGCGGTTCGAATGAAAGGAAATGTTTCAGAACTATACTATGACATGAAAAGATTACGCAGTGATCTTTGAAAGGCCCAAATCACTCGAAATCATTCAGTGGCACTGAAATCCAAGCACTCACGTAAACTGTACTTTAGCTAAGTAGTACAATAAAATGTTTGTCAAATCTATAGGAATAATCACCCAATAATTCTCATGAAAGACATAAACAAAAAGAAGTCAAATTAAAATCAGTCACCAATACCTAAAGGTATTATAAAATATACATGCACAATGTTAAATCAAATATGTCAAGAATGTGGCCGAAATTATTTAATTACGGCCCAAATGTAAGTCGATTTCATTTAAAACTTTTCTTGTTAAATAACAAAAAGCGAGAATAAACCAGAAGTTAGAATTTTCAAGTACGCCACTGGAGAGTTGACAAGTATTGATCGATTTGAATACAGGAAATAAATTCTAATATATAAATGTAATCTGACTTTTATATGAAGAATGTGCGTACGACTCTTTTTCTATACGGCACTGGGCGTTTGATTTGAGTCAATACTTTTAAATTGAATCAACTCTGAAAGGCTTTGTCTCAATATAAATAGGAAATATTTAAATGCTACGAATACAAGTATGACTAAATAACTCAACTGCTTCTATTTTAACAATTTGATGTAAGCTATGAGTGGAATCCTGCAACGTCCTGCGTCTTCGTAGTAGCCGGTTCTGGACAAAAATAAATACACTATAATCTCGTCAACAATCCAGTAATATTTAATAAACTTTAACTGACAGAAATATATACATTTGAGACAATGAATGAGGACAAGCCTTTCAGTATGATCTAAGAATAAAAGAAAAATATTACTTTTTTCTACTTTTAGTTTCCAAAACACTATAAATACTATAAAAATAACTTATCTTCAATTTTATACAAAAAAATGCACTTATGCAGGAGAGTCGGAATGTACTAATTTCTGTAAATACGTAAACCTTTAGGTCTTAACTGGGAGACCGTTCAGGTTGGAAAAAATTGGTTGATACTGACACTGACATTTATTTCTTTATCAAACTAAAACAAGTTGCGTAGAGACAAGCCCGGCCTATCTAATTTCAAATATAATAGTTATTCGGACGTGTTCTAAACACTATACATAAAAATACAAATTTGTTGAACGTGTGGTTTCAACCGGCACACTTCCTTGCTAACATTCAAGTGCTATTGTTGAATTTTGTAGTGGAAAATAATAAGTATCAATAAAAAAAATTTAAAGTCTATAAAGTGAAAGAAATTATTCAGTAGAAAACTGTAGATTACATACTCATAGATTTTTCTCCGGAACATTCTCCCCTAATTTCGGGTACTCCGTATCTCACAGACTACACCCGTCGTTCACGTGAAAAAATACAAAAATTTAATTCACGAAAGCTCGAAATCTTCACTACAGAAGGCTTAAATAGTGATAAAAACATAAGTGTTAAAACTAGACAAAAATACCCGGTAAAAGTGAAAACATCCCCAAAAAAAATAAAGGTACGTTTAAATCACAATCAATTAAGAATCACAAAAAACAGTCAGACACACATACTACCGCTTCAAAAAAAAAGTGAACGGAAAGTGCCATTGAAATCAAATTCACTAAATGTTGAAGACGAACCACGTCTTGTTACAGCTAGTCTAGGCACACATTAATAAGTATACAGAAGCGATTTAAAGAATTAGAGACCAAAAACTCGAATTAAAATCAAAAAATTCAAACTATCATAAATAAGTCTTCATAGACGAAGATCCTGAAATTATACACACTGAAGCCAACTCCAATCAAAATTTAATAAATCTCAATAAAAAGTGTCTAGAACTCATAGACGCCTAAACGATAAGCAAGTGTCTAGAATACGTGAATTTACAAACAATTGACAAAAACTGTCTAGAAAACGTTGAAAATATAATAACTACAAACTCCATTTCACCAGAACAAGATACAAACATCAGTAAATAAATGCAGAAAACCAGTGTCTAGATAAGAACATTAAAAAGTGTTTAGAAAGCACCCAAGAGAAGTGAAGAGAAACTGACATAGAAAAGTGTCTGGAAAGTACAAACATGAAGTGTATAGAATCTGACACAAATACTGATTTTACAACCCCTACCTGCCGGGCCAATAACACAAATGGGACGTCCATTCCAGAAATAGCTGAATTAAACCCAAAGGCAACTATTATACCAAATATGGAGGAAGACACAATAGGGGACCACTCCAGCAAAGCGAACTCAGATGATTCTCAAAGAGCAGGGAAGCAGCAAAATCCAAGCACAACTCAAGCCCAGGTGCATACAACTCCAGGACTCTCCTGGACACAAGAAGTTGATTTTAAAAAAAGCACTTCCCCCCACAATCAGGGTGACAATTTCATATACCAATATCAAAAACTAATCAAGAATACTAAACAAGTCACAGCAAAAATACTAAACATGACAAGAAAAACAAATGAAGTTCTTAACGCCATCACGACCATTCCAGCCACATGAAAGTAGTAGCTGATGTCACACCAACGGGATTTATTAAACCAAAAAAAGTTACGATATTCACTAATCTATTTGATTCGCTGTCAGAATTGTCTGACAACACAAAAATAACGAAATTCGAAAAATACAGCTCATTATCAGATACATCAGACGACGATACGAACAAACAACAGAAGAAAAGGACAAAAGAGAAAGAAGCACCAATCACTAGCATAAAAACGAATACAGCTGTTCCCCCATTGTCAATAATTGAAATGTCTCCGCACATCGGGAAATAATTAAACGTTTGAGAAACGAACTTAAAAATAATTGTGAGATGAAAGATACCTCAAATTCCACTATTATATTTACTAAAGATGTGACGGATTTAGAAAATCGAGAAATGGTCCTTCGTTCAGATATAAACGGTTTCAAAGGTTAAAACTAACTTTTCCGCAGTAGTAACTGGCCCTCAACAAAATTCTATCACAAAATTGCCACTTGTATAAATTTCGGGGAATGAACCGTGCTAACTGACCTAAATTTCTGCAAAAATATCCAAAAATTGAGTATATCTGGATTTATAGGACCAGCTGTACTTGCTCTAGTCAGCTGAAAATCAATAGGGTACATCTATGAGATACCTTGAAAAATAGCCAAATACAAAATTGGTCACATGTGTACACTACGGAGGCTGTATCGTGCTAACAACCCGAAATTTCTCCAAAAAGGACCAAAAATGTGACAGTTCAGGTACATTAGCACCCGTTGTACTAGCTATGGTAAGTTAAAAATCAATAAGGCTCATCTATTAGACTCCCTGAATTATATTCAATCATAAAATTGGTCACTTGTATACACTCTGGAGGCTGTACCGTGCTAACAAACTGAAAATTCTCCAAAAATGAGAAACATTTGGTACTTCAAGTACCATAACACCCGTTGTACTGGCTTTAGTGTGCTGAATATCGATACAGTTCAGTTTTGAGACGACCTGATTAATATCCATTTATGAAATTGGTCACTTGTAGATACTCCGGAGGCTGCATCGTGCTAACAAACTGAAATTTCTCCAAAAATGACAAAAATGTCGTAATTAAAGTACTATAGCACTACTTGTTCTGGCTCTGGTGAGCTGCAAATCTATATGGTTCATACGTGAGATGTCCAGGATAATATTCAATTATAAAATTGGTGACTTGTTGGACTCCGAGGGCTGCATCGTGCTAACAAACTTAAGTTTCTCAAAAAATTACAAAAAAGTCGTACATTAAGTACTATAGCACCCGTTGTACTGGGTCTGGTAAGCTGAAAATTAATAGGGTTTATCTGTAAGATATTATGAATGATATTCAATCGTGAAATTGGTGACTTGTTGCACTTCGGAGGCTGTATCGTGCTAACAAGACATGTAACGAAAAGTGGCTGACGACAACGAAGATAACGAGGACGACGATGACGACATAAACAAAGGATTTGTTTTCTTAAAACCGATTTTTCGTGTTGTTCTTGATGAAAAACGTAAAAATAACTGAAATATTTTTTTTTTAAAATTCCAACCTTCTTTGGAGTAAACCAATACTTTTCTCGCATATTGGATAGGTTGGGCGGAGAAGTGAAAATGTCCTTCCACACCTACTCCAGAAGGTAAGATAAAAACCATGCCTTCGTTCTGAGAGGGCTCACAGAGGAGATTCAATTAAATGAAATGAAAGAAGAATTAACATCAGTATACAAACTCACAGTCAAAGATATATTCAGAATGACTACTAAAGGCAGGCCGCTATATTTAGTAGTTACCGATGCAAAAACAACACTAGACTATTTGAACAAGAACGTCAGAATTATCAAGTACACCCGAGTACAATGGAAATTTAGAAGGCGAAGTAAACTCATAATACAATGCAATATCTGCCAGCTTTGGGGTCATGCTACCTCAAATTGTGGCAGGGCTCCTATATGCCTGAAATCTGCAGCATCACACCTCACCCCGGAATGCAATGAGGACAGATCCAAGCTCGCTAAATGCACAAATTGAAACGACGACCACCCTTCAAACGCTGAGATCTGCCCAGAGTACATGAAGCGACGAGAGTAGCTCGAGCAAAGAAGATCCAAAAATCCAAACCAAAAGAACGAAGCCACTAAATATATGCCAGCACCAGTCCCCACAACCAACCCCTGGAATAGAAATGTTCGTGCAGAAAAAGAAGACTTCCCGAGCCTACCCCCCATGCCGAAAGCAAGAGTCAATCAACCTAGCACCATCCAGTCCCGTTCATCACAAGAAACAAACCCGCAATTATCAGATAACACAAAGTTTCCGAATTTGAACAACCTATTTAAAGAAATAAACTTTATGGTTAATTTGGATGAATTTACCAGAGCGGTAGCTGACCTACTTCTCAAGATGAAAATAGCAACAACTAAACTATACAAATTTACTATCTATAATAACCTTGTTCAAGGGATAGACAAATATGATATCTAGACAGATAGGTGGAAAAATAGGAATTCAAAAACGAAGCTATCTCAAAATAATTTTTTGTAATGTATATGGAGTTACAAATAAACTCCATCTCATCAGACATTTTCTCGACTCTCACAAACCTGACTTTTTCTTTCTAATCGAGACATTCCTTAAACCAAATTAATCCGTGAATTTCAGAACCTCCAATTATAGTTTGCTTAGACAAGACCTCCCCGCAAATATCGGAGGTGACGGTATCGCAGTATTAATAAAAAAAGACATGAACTTTCAACTCTAGCAACCAAAAAGTTCATCAACTGAGCCTATCTCATTGTTAATTGACAATAAACTCAAACTTGTGGGGGCATACAGCCACCCCTTTGAGAAACCATTAGAAATAGACTTCTTTAACATAACAAAAACACACAATCGAGTTCTTATGGTGGGTGACTTGAATTGCAAGCACCCACTATGGTACTCCTTTGCCACACACCCCAACACGAATGGAAATACTCTTCAAAGTTTCTGCGACAACCCTAATTGTAATATATACAGCACAGATGACCCAACTCACTTCCCATTCAATAATTATAGATCCAGCTCTATAGACATAGCCATCGGTCGTAACATGAATACCAATACCAAATTAAAAACCATTCCCGACCTCAATTCCGATCACAATCCTATCCTACTAGAGTTAAAAATAACACACACTATACATCCCCCACCCACAAAAATACACGATAACACAACCACTGATTGGACACAATACAGAAAATACATAAATGAACACTTAACTATTACAGATAAAGTTAAAGACATAAATCATTTATCAAACACAATACGAAACTTACAAGAGACAATCATTACAGCAAGAAACAAAACCACTACTCTTATACCTAAACCTCAAAACCCTAACACCCTTCTCGATTATATAATAAAAATAAACGGTTTTATCGATTAACCCTTAATCCGAGACAATGGTATGTCCCACCGCTATAGAAATTTTTTTCTCTAGTATTCTGGATTATTATGGTGCTGTATTGTTGGCTGTCTAAGTACCTTCATGGAATTATGTTACAAGTTAAACACGCCAATTCCAGTGTGATTCTCATATCACTCCTTTAGTTTTCACCTGACTTCTGAGACTGTTAGCGGTCCTCTATACCGATACTCTCGTGATATATAAATATTTCTTAGATAGCGTATACCGATAGTCGCTTGCAACGGGAATATTCATAAGTGTCGAATATTATTATCGCCAGTCGGTACGTTATTGTTTTGGTAAGTTGTATGACATAAGGATCAATTATTATTTGATAAAAATTTATTGTTCTAAACAATAGCATTTCGCTCAAAAGCTTGGAGAAATATCTAATGATGAATATGATTGTTCAGAAATAGAAGATTACGATAATCATCTCATACAGGAGAACCATTTTATACGACAGGAAGAAAGCATTTCTTCAGCTACAGACGATTCTTTGAACAGTGAAGAAGATGTAAACATAAATAAGATATTTGAAGGTAAACGAAATCCAAAGACAAAGGAGGATGGTTATATTGGAAATTCTCAGGAACCAAACAAAGCAGTTAAAACACCTCAGAATAATATTGTAATTGAACTAACAACTCTAAAACAACCAGCAAGAGCTTTAGGAAATAATTCGAGCACACTGGACATTCGGGAACTTCCATTCAAAGGTGCAATGATAAAATAAATAGTAATACACATAAACTTGAAGTTTCAACAAGTTTCATCATCAAATAACGAAAACATGCTGTCCTTTTGATACCAAAATGGATCGTCAACAAGATGCGGCTGCAGCTATTTGGTTTTTATTTGATACTTCCGTAAAAAATTCGCAAAACTGTGCCAATATAGGACCAGCCGCATGCATTCATGAAATGTTAATTAGCTTCAGAAGTAGATGTAAGCTTGAAGTATGTTCTCCTAAAAAACCAGCTAAGTACGGTCGCAAATTGTTATGTCTCACTGATGCCAGGAACGCTTATTTTTATAATGGATACATCTATACCGGAGAAGATAGCGATGAAAGAACATTACTCGCAGAAGAGAAAATACTATTGGTGCCTAGTCAGTTAGTTTTACAGTTGTGAAAGCCCATAGAAAAGTCAAGAAAAATTGTAACTCTCGATAATTGATTTTCTTCAATTGAGTTACTTCATCAACTGTAAAAAAGGCCTTACTTACACAGGGACTTTGAGACGCAATAAATGAAACGTCCCACCAGAATTTCATGCTTCACCAACAAGAAGAATAGGATCTACTGAATATGGCTTTCCTAATAACAATTTCACATTACTTTGTTCGACCCAAAAAAATATCCATTTATAATCAAACAAAATATGGAGTGGACAATTTGGACGTCAGATGTGCTAATTTCAATTCAGGTCCACGTACACGTCGTTGGCTTTTGGTTATTTTGTATTGACTCATTGATATTTCAACCAGTAATGCAAACGTTTTACATTTACATCTTAAGGATATAAAATTGAAATCTAGATATACTTTCATAGAAACACAGGCTTTGGATCTTATTAGACCACATATGGAGAAACGATTGGAAAATTTCAAATTGAGAAAAGAGCTACAAAATTTAATGAAGGGGATACTTGGGAAAGACAATAATGATCACCCATTTTCTTCAAAGGAACGGCTGCATGTACAAAAAACTTGTTCCGTCTGTCCTTACCAATGAAAAATAAAAACTTTTATATGTGCGTTACTTGCCAAAAACCTATATGCCTAGAAGATATCAGCAAAATATTCAAAAGTTTTCCGACGATAAGTAATGTACCTATATGTACCTTATTGTAATCAATAAAATTCGTTAATTTTGGAGTTTATTTAATAAGAGCGGTTTGCCGTACCGTTAGTCTCGTAAAGCGCTAATTTTGTAGCTGCTCTCGGCTTAAGGGTTAAAACTAACTTTTCCGCATCTGTGGCCCCAAACGATATCCTATCATAAAATTGTTACTTGTATACACTTCGGGGGATGTATCGTGCTAACAAACCTAAATTTCTCCAAAAATAACGGAAACGTTAGTATATCTGGATTCATATGACCCGCTGTACTCGCTCTAGAAACTGAAAATCGATAGGATACATCTGTCAGACACCTTGAACAATATTCAATCATAAAATTTATCAATCGTATACTCTCTGGAGGCTGTATCGTGCTAATAAACTTAAAATTCTACAAAAATGACCAAAACTGAAAATTCTCCGATAATAACAAAAATTTGGTACTTCAAGTACCATAGCACCCGTTATAGTGGCTTTAGTGAGCTGATTATCAATATGGTTGATATGCTCTGAATAATATTAAATCATAAAGTTGGTCACTTGTATATACTCGTGCTAACAAACTGAAACTTCTCCAAAAATTACAAAAACATCGTTCTTAAAGTACTGTAGCACCTGTTGTATTGGCTCTAGTGAACTCAAAAGCAATAGGGTTCTTCGGTGAGATGTCCTAAATGATATTCATTCATAAAATTGGTGACTTGTTGAACTCCAGAGGCTGTATCGTGCTAACAAACTGAATTGTCTCAAAAAATGACAAAATGTCGTACTTAAAGTACCATAGCACCAGTTGTACTGGATGTGGTGAGCTAAAAATCATTAGGGTTCATATTTGACATGTCCTCACCAATATTTTATCATGAAATTGGTGACTTATGGCACTCCGGAGGCTGTATCGTGCTAACAAGACATGTAAGGAAAAGTGGCCGACGACGACGACATACACACAGGATTTTTTTTCTAAAAACCGTTTTTTCATGTTGCTGTTGATGGAAAACGTAAAAATAACTCAAAAAAAACAACATTCCATTTTTTTTGGGGGTGAACCAATACTTTTCTCGCATATTAGATAGGTTGGGCAGAAACGTAATAAAAAAAGACAAAAACAAAAACCACCGCAGATGGCAAGCTTCTAGAGGCGATAATGACAAAGAAATTTCAAAACATTATCAAAATACAATAAGCATAATAATAAGGGAATATCGCAATTATACAAGGAAAATATTCCTAGATAAATTGTCACCTCGAGATAATTCGCTATGGAAAATCACAAGGAAGTTAAAAGGAAGAAAACAAGATATTACAAAATTATATCGAATGGTACTTGAAGTACCGCATTTTGTTAATTTCTGGAGAAATTTTCTTTTGTTAGAACGATACAGCATCCGAAGTGTATACAAACGACCAATTTTATAATTTGATCTTGTTGAGGGCGTCTAATAGATGAAACCCATTTATTTTCAGCACACTATAGCCAGTACAGTACCACATTTTTGTCATATTTTTGCTGAAATTTTGGTTTATCAGCATGATACAGCCTCCGGAGTGTATACAAGTGAACCATTTCATTATTGGATATTGTTCAGTGTATTTCACATATGAATTCTATTGATTTTCAGCCCACCAGTGCCGTAACAACGTGTCCTAGAAATCCGGATATACTACTTTTTTGATCATTTTTGGAGAATTTTATGGTAGGATATTGTTCAGGTCATGTTACATATGCGGAAAAGGTAGTTTTAATCTTTAAAACCGTTTATTTTCAATTTCGTGATAAGTGAATTTGCAGAAGTTGATTCTCCTTCGCGCCAAGCTGATTCAAGTGTCAAAAGCCCTTCCAGTTCATTTTCTCCATATAATATGGCCATTGCAGCACCAGATTGAGGTTATTTCCAGGCTGTCCAACGTGTGTTATTCGAAAATACAACTATAGAAAAGAAAATTTGAAAAAATTAAATATCGAAACGATTGTCAAATTGTTTAGAATTTTTAAGTTAGGAACAGTAAGTTCCATTTAAATAGTGTAACATAGTTATATGTTCATATTTTCTTTCCCTTCCATTTTATTAACAACTGTATAGTAGGGATCTGAAATAATAAAAAATAATACTTGCATTGAGTAAAATAATACATATATATTGATATTTTAATGCAATTTACTAATTATATTACAATATAAACTTAATTCTAATACATTTATTTGAAACATGAAAATACCAAAGATTGTATAGGCTAGGTTTTGATTGATTCTTGTCCAATATTAGTTTTGAATACTTGTTCACTACACATGTCTTTTTCCACTTTTGGAAGGATATAATAGACCGCCTCTAGATTCCGTGTGAATTAATTTGAAACATGCGTCATCTTCTTACCCTAATGATCCAAGTATCTCACAACAAACATCGCAAAATAGTCTTTTCAGAATCAATCTTATGACAAATCCAGCTATGTAGCCATTACATTTTCTGTAAATTCATTCAATGTCTGAAACCACACTCAAAGTTGGAAGGACAATCTTGAAATATACTAGTGTTTTTAAATAAAACTCAAGGTCTCTAGTTAATTCCACAATATAATACAAGTTATTGAAAATTCTAAAAAATTGACAATTGTTCCGATAAATCAATATTATCGAAACAATTGTCAATTTTCTAGAATTTGCAATAACTTTTATTATATTGTGGAATTAACTAGAGACCTTGAGTTTCATTTAAAAACACTAATATGAGCATATTCCACGAAGTAAGGGTCGAGACAGTCAATTTCTTGAAATATACAATTGTTGGTGTTGTTATGGATATCAATGTGAGTTATCAAACTTTCGTGTACTTAAAAAAATTGTGAGCAGCTAGGATTGTTGTTGGGGCCATTTCGGGATCTAAAAAATATTAGTGAGAGGATGGATGATTATGAAATATGAGCAATTTAAAATTTTTACCTTTATAAAACCGACAAAAATAGTGTATTCTGACAAAAAAAATTTGATAAAACTGGAGCGGACTTTGTATTGCAAGGCAGTAAAACCACTGCTACTCACCTTACAACATTGAAAAATAACTCCAAATGATTTTGGCTGAATTTGTATGTTAGTCTCTTAGTTTCTTTTCTTATTAGCAATGGGATTCAAATGTAGCAAGTATATAAAGACTAGAAACCAAAAAGCCATAAATGGGTGTTTACTTATTTGTCTTACGCAAAACTATCCTGTGTTTATACCTCTTCCAAATGGGTTTCTATAATTTGAATTTATCGACAGTGCCGTTCCTGGGGTGGCGAACGCCTGCGTGCAAGAATAATTTTGTGCGCCCCTATATACTATGCTTAAATTTTGATGATAAGGCAAATTTTCATAATCATTTTTAGTTTGAGGTTTAAACTGAATAGTTTCCTTATAGACTAAAGTCACTTTAGTGTAAGTGTTTGATTATGAAAATGGGCGTAATAAAATAAAACAACGAAAAAATATGACAAAAAATTCATTTTCGACATCAAATAAAATAGACTATTAACGTACAATATAGGTCATAAATAAAACACGTCCATTCGGAAATTAACAAAAAATCTGATATAACTCAATTCAATCAACTGAGTGAATTGAGTTAAAACTCTCAAACGGCGCTCAACGCAAACAAATCCGTTAACTTGAAAATGTGCAAGATCTTTCTAATACCTAAGTACCTAATGATCAAATAACAAGGTAGTTTTAGAACATAACACGTCTTGCTTTTGCAGATGCAAGCTCATTGATCATTTGATTGTGATCGATGGCTTCACATATTTTATTTTCGATTGAAATAACAGCTAAATCTAAAAGCCTTTCCTGGCACGTCGAAGTTCTCAAATAAGATTTTACAAGTTTTAGCTTCGAGAAACTCCTTTCGCCAGACGCAACAGAAATCGGCAGCGTCAAAAATATCCTTAATGCTATAGACAGGTTTGGAAACGAAGACTGCAAATTTTTCTAGGTTATATAATTCGGAATATCTATGGGTGAGTCTGAGGTATTGCGAGAGTCTTCAACAGGGTTAAGGATTTTGTATGATGAAATTTCATTGTACAAATCAAGACCATCAATATCCTTGCAAGCATTTCCTTCATGGTGAATTTGCAAAGCCAAATCCAAATCTATGCACGATCGTTTAATCTCATCAGAATTAAGGTTTTGAAATTCACTCAAAAATTCAAATAAATCATTGCATTGCTTCAATCTATCTCTCGAAACGACTTTGTAGGGATTGAACTGTTGTATCCAAAATTTGGAAATAAAAACTGATCCTTAATTTTCGCTTTGGATCTATAAACTGGATCGTCTGTACTTTCATATGAAAATTGACGATTTCTCTTTCGTTCTCTAATTGAAAGAAATGTTTGCTCTACATCATTTTTTCCGGCTTCGGCTTTAGCCTCATTCACAAAAACATCAAAATTTTCATCTGACCTTTTTTCAGTGAAGTAGTTGATGAGACATTTTATTTCTCTATGGCATTCATTAACAACTGTATTTGGATTCTGCATCATTTTACTCACTATAATCACCTTTGACAAAACATCGTACCAAATAATGATGGAACAAATAAATTTAAACGTTTTAATTATTTTTATAAGGACCTTTGCTGAATGAAATTAACTGTCTCGACCCTTACTTCGTGGAATATGCTCATATTAGTGTTTTTAAATGAAACTCACGGTCTCTAGTTAATTCCACAATATAATAAAAGTTATTGAAAATTCTAAAAAATTGACAATTGTTTTGATAAATCAATATCATCGTCAGAATGACAGAAGTTACATTTCATTTTATGTCTACCTGATGTTAAGTAGTTATTTTTGGCTAGACCAAGAAGTTACCTAACTTGTAATTGGCTTAACATATGTTTATAGAAAAAAGAAGAAGATGTGATATTACAAATATTGAAGCTTAGATATTATTAGCCCTATGGTGGTGATATCCTGGATATCATTTTTCCAATTAAGATCAGTATAATTGTGCAATGATATAGAAAACCAGGAAAACTATATCTGCTGATCTTTACAATTATTATCACTTAAGAAGACAGTTTATTAGTGGAGAACTCCCTAGATCTAATTGTTCATTGACAACTTTATATTGTGGGTTTCTTGAATGTCTTCTAATTTCCAGTTCTTCAAGGAAATCCAGTTCTTGTTTATTTTCACAAATATGCAGCACTTCTAGTTCAGTGTTAGGTGTCAATGAATGATTGGTGTCAAGTAGATGTTTTGCGTAGTGGAATTTATCTGGTTGTTTTAATCTGTATGCTGTAAGTGTTCACTGTATCGCATTTCAAAATTCCTAAGGGTCTGACCCAAATAGACAGCATTACATTCTGGACATTTGAGTTTATATATACCTGACTTCTTTAATAGTGGTATTTATGTTTTTACATTTGACAATTTTGTACTAACGTTACTTTCTGTTTTAAAAGAAATTGTTGTATTCGTTGCTAAAGATATTATCTTTGAAATATTATTAGAAATATTTCCTGCATATATGATGGTTTTATAAGTTTTAATTTCATCAGCTTGTTTGGGATATATTAGTTGTAATGCCACTTTTTCTTCTTTTTTACTAATGTCAATGAACAGTTAAATCTAGGGAGTTCTCCACTAATAACCTGTCTTCTTACGTGATCATTGTAAAGATCAGCAGATATAGTTTTCCTGGTTTTCTATATCATTGCATGCACAGTTATACTGATCTTAATTGGGAAAATGATATCCAGGATATCACCATAGGGCTAATAATATCTAAGCTTCAATATTTGTAATATCACATCTTCTTCTTTTTTCCATAAACATATATCAAGCCAATCACAAGTTAGGTTACTTCTTGGTCTAGCCAAAAATAACTACTAAACATCAGGTAGACATAAAATGAAATGTAACTTCTGTCATTCTGACGATGATATTGATTTATCGAATCAATTGTCAATTTTTTAGAATTTTCAATAACTTTCATTATATTGTGGAATTAACTAGAGTTTCATTTAAAAACACCTTTGCTGAATGTTTAGTATCCATGTCTCCTGAATTATCTTCCATCAAATCAAGTAAACTCCTACAAATCTCGAGGAGTTGAAATCTAAGAGGTTGAACGGCTCTGTTTACCATCGAGTTTTATTCACTGACTTTAAAGAGAGATTTTGTAAATTTCGCTTCAGAATATTCCACCTGTAGGTGAAGCAGAAAAAAAATTTAACAGCTCCTGAATAATTGAAAAAAAAACTACAATCTCGTCTGAGATTTTAGCTATATCATTCATTAACTGTCAAATTTAATGTATGAGCACAACAAGGCAAAAAAATAGCTCTTGGGTTACCTCTTTTAAACTGAGCTTGAATGCCCACATGCTTCCCAGACATATTTGCGCCATTGTCATAACCCTGACGTCTCATATTAAGAGCATCAATTTCAAAAGTTGCTAGTATCTCATCTCTCAACAGATTGAAAAGCCCTTCTCCTGTACTATCCAAAACTTAAAAAAAAACCAGAAAGTGGTCTCTTATTCCAACCTCATTTGAAGAAAATTGAAAATTTCTATGCGAATATTTTTTGATAATAGATGGATTAATTCATTTTGAAAGTGATTGCCTAAATAATGGGGCAAGTTTTTTTTCAACTCTTCAGACCTCTGAATATTGCTCAGGTGCTCCATCATAATCGGATCGAATTTGGCAATCGTTTCGACCAGTTTGAGAAAATTACCGTTATTTGATTCGAAAAGATTAGAGCAGTCACCCCTGAATGCTAAATTCTGACTGACCAAATATTGCACAATACAAATCATTCTTTTGATTATTGCACGCCATCGTCTGTTTCCAGTTTCGTAATGATGTTGTTGCTCTTCATCAATTGTGCAATCTTTGCTCAAACGCAATTTTAATCCGTGCAATTTTTGAGCCCCTTTCATATGTTCCATACTATTTTCATGTCGGGAAATATTAACTGAAAGGTGCCTCCAATTGGAATACCCAGTGGTCATTTGATGAGACAAAGCGCTAAAAACTTTACAAAAAATGCAAAATACGCAATTAATTTTTTTAGAATACATCAACCAATCCCTATTAACTATTTCGCCGTTCGGCAACTTCCTAAGATGTTGCGTTGCTGAAAATTTCCTACCAGACTCATCAACAGGAAAATTTTCTTTAATTTGAACAGCTCCCTTTGTCACGATCGATTGGATTAGATGATGACTCAAATTATTTGGCCATGTAGATGGATCAGCAATATCAATATCACTAATAATATCAGCGATGTCACTGTACTCAGATCTTTCTTCATTCTCGCTTACCGGATGACCCAGTTCAGGAGTTGGATCAGGTGAAACAGGCGTTCCAGAATTTCCAGACGTGGGTGGCTGCTGATCTTCGATAATAATCTTCGGTTCTGCAACAACTTGTTCTTCTCTTGACACAAGTGGATTCGCCAAAGAACTGCTGATTTGAAGGAATTTGTTCAGCGAACCGCTAAGTTTATCCCGCTCTGTCTCCAATTTCAATCGACGTTTTTTATTTTGGGCTCCAGACAATTTTTTTTACTGCCATCACTCATTTCTGAAGAGATAAGAAAAATAATTAGAAGAAAAGCTGACCGGAGTCAAAATATAATCAGAAAACTCTCGAATCGAAATATTACTTGATTTAATAACACGTTTTCTTTCATCTTCTCTTACCTTAAGATTTAAAATCAGCAACACAACGGCAACACGTAATATTATATTCAAATAAAATTATTATTAATCGTCAAAAATCACCGACGAATACTCGATGACTGAACTGACTGACTGAAACAAGCCACATTCTCCTGTTTTATATCACCGCTAAAATCTGGTGGAAAAATCTGGATCCGAAAAAAAGTTTTTTTTTGGAGAACTTTTCAGAAAATGATATTTTCTCCACCTTCGACCTCCCTGAGGCACACGCCGCCGATAAATGCATAAAAAACAATAACATGTATATTATTTGTCGAGCGAACCGCCAAAGGCGAGCGGCATCCTTCGAAGATACGCCGCCGCCCGTAAGCCGAGTGCCTACACGCCGTCAACAGATTTCTTGCATGTAAATTCCAGTGTACAAGTAAAGTCTAGAAGTTACTTCTTATATTAGTTTACTGTTTCTTCCTGTAATCAAAGTTTACAGCTTTGCCATAATTTGATTTTTAAAACCTTTAATGCCGATTTTTCTTCCAATTAGAAGTGCGTTTTTGAAAGAGTAGCGAATAGTTGAATTTGGCGCCCCTTATATTGGGCGCCTGCGTGCGGGGTATTCGCTGCATACCCGCCAGGAACGGCACTGTTCATCGAATAAATCATTGAGAATAAGAGGTAACATCAAGCAATGGTTACTGTTACTTCGGGAATAATTTTAGGTATATTTATTCAATGGATTTATATTTATACTCTAAACAGTGCATAAGTTTTTAAAGAATTTTCTCAGGAATAATATATTAAAATAATGCTCTGACCTATGAGTAAACTATGATTATAATGCTATGAATTTGCTACTCATATTTGGAACATTAAATAAACTACAGGTAGACAAAATGATAACTGACTGCTCTCTAATGCGCTATGGTTATAAAGTTATTTCATTTAATAATATTTGGGTATTTACTTCTTAGTAACAATAAACGCAACGAAAATCAACCGTAATATTCCCACAAAAAAATTGGAAAAACTGTAAGTTATTTCTGGAAACTAAACATAAATACAATTGTTAAAGGTTGATTGACCTAATATTCAGTGTTGTCAACAGAAATTGTCACGCTATGGCTGAGCGCACGCTACAGTCATTTACTGAACAGTGCGCTGGCGATCCATTTTGTATTCCTATATCCGTGATATTATGCTATTTACCTAGCAGCTTTAAGTTATTTAATCTCAGAGGTTGTGAAATAATTGATTCGATGCAAAATATGTTGTCCTCATGAAATCATCTATTTTCGGTAGATTGTCCGATTGTGCTTTCACGAAATCACTTTCAGTAATCGCCTTAGATGATTTCCACCAAAAAAATTGCATTAGCTATCAGAAAACGCTATAAGAACACAAATAAACTATTTTATTCATCATTTATCTCAAACGCTACTATCACAGTATAAATATCAACAGCTGATATCGACCTCGATAATTCAGTGTGGCATGGAACGTTTCGGTTGAATCAATGTTTTTGTGTATCGCAAATTTGAATTCCGCTCGCTTATTTTCCCGTCTTCATTTATCATTTAAAACAAATAAATACAAACTGATTAAAGAAATATAGGTTATATAATAATGTCAGGGCAATAATGACTTGGACAAAAATTTAGCTACATGCACATTCCATGAGGAAAGCTTGAATTTACATAGATATGTGGAAACGGATATAAGGAAAGGGGGGAAGCAATTATTGGACGAGAAGGGATGGAGGTGGACGAAGGCCGAGATATAAAGTATAAGGAAGAAAGTGAGAGAGAAGGGTAGGAAGGTGTCTTGCACGTGAGGTAAATGAATTATACGAGGTGATAGCTGTAAAAGAGAGGGAAAGAGGGGTAATATGCGTGGTAGAAAGGCTGATTACTGTTGGAATGAGAAAATAGAGGAGCTGTGGGGGAATTGTAAGAGAGAACGAAGGCGGATGCTGAAAGGAAGAGGGTGGATAAAGGGAACAGGAGAAGAATAAGGGGCTGGAGCGTAGGCTGGAGAGTGCAAAATAGGGAAATGGGAAGGCCTCTTTGGGGAATTGGGAAACAATCCATGGGAAAAGGCGTATGACGTAGCGGTGAAAAGGATGGGAGGAAATAGGAATGAGGTGATGGAGAAAAAATGGGGAGGAGATTATAGGGAAGTTAGGTCAGGTGAGGTTAGGTTAGGTTAGATTAGGTAGGGGTATAAGGGAGAGTGGAGGTGAGGATTCGGAAAGACGAGGAAACTAGAGAGGTAGGGAAAAGGAGGGGAATTAAGGCAGAACAGAAATGGGAAGTAGAGGAGTGGGGGAGAAACATTAAAGTGAGGAAAGCACCAGGTATAGACGGCCTGTGTGGTAAAGTGGTGAAGGGTCTGTTGAATGACAATGGCGAGTATTCCCGGAAAGATGGAAAGTGGCCAGGGTGATACTGGTGAAGAAGGCGGGTAAAGAGGGGAAGCAGGCGGCAAACTATAGGCTAATCAGCCTGCTGAGTGCTATGAATAAATTGATGGAGGGGATAATAAAGGATAGGATATTGAGGAGGATGTTGGTAGGGTTGGGGGTTTCAGGAAAAACCAGCACGGGTTTATGAAGGGTAAATCATGTACCTCTGCGCTAGGTAGTGTTGAATGTTGAATGGACTGTAGATATATTTTTTCGTTCAATTATATATTTTTCATTCCAAACTCAATACATACATATTATCTTTAAAAATTATTATTAATGATAGTTGTTGACAATTCACTTTTTTTTACTTTTTGTTATTTCTTCGGAAGACGTAACATGCCGGCCACATTGAAAGTTATAGCTTTCAATTGGAAGAAGACAAATTCTGGATACTAAACATTTGATAATACCATCTTGGGTCTTAATACGAACCACTCTAACAACACCGTCATCACCTGGGTGACGCTGAACAGTTGCCACTTCAATGGAGGTAGATTATTGTCTTCTATGACAACTAGGATACCATGTCTGATTATTTTGGAACTGGTAGTCTTCCATTTTTTTCTCGTTTGAAGTCCTGATATATATTCTTTATACCAGCGATTCCAAAAATGCTGGACCAGTTGCTGAATATGCTGATATTTAGTTAGTGTATTGTACGAAATTTCTTTCAAATTATATTCTTGAAGGGCTATTAATGGTCGTCCAATTGGAAAATGCCCTGAAGTCAGCGAAAGATTTTCAGGATCGGAGGATAGTGGGGAAATTGGTCGGGAGTTTAAAACAGCTTCAATTTGTTGTAAAAGAGTACTTGAATGCTCAACATCAAATTTATTCACACCGATGACTCGTTTCAAATGATACTTTGTGATTTCAATTCCCGCTTCCCATAGACCGCCAAAATTGGAAGAATTGGCTGGTATGAAATGCCATTTAATAAGATCTTTACTTAATTCATATTGGATATTATTTGATTCAGATTCGAAAAAATTCAACATTTTTAAAATTTCGTTATTAGCTCCAACAAAGTTTGATCCATTGTCGGAATAGATATTTTGAGGATTTCCTCTTCGCGATATAAATCATAAATTCGAAATGAATTGCGCGAGTAGACATACAAATGAAGAGGGATATGTAACATTTTATAATTTTAGGATATCTAGTTTTTCTACTTCTAATTAAAAAAATTCTCCCATAATCCAGACCTACATTGATGAAAGGAAAAAATTTATTGACTCTTACAGTAGGAAGATTTGCCATTAAATATTCTGTGGATGTAGGTTTGACCTTAAAACAAGTAATACAATTGCGAATAATTCCTTTTCCTGCATTGCGTCCTGAAATGATCCAATAATTTTCGCGAACCGCATAATGTAATGTTTGTGATCCGCAAGGTGATAATTTTCCATAAGTTTATTTGAGAATTAAATTGGTTAGCTGATGTTTTTGAGGAAGCAACAAAGATTGAGTTTTTCCAAACTCAAGTTTGGATTTCTCAATTCTACCACCTACTCTTAAAAGTCCCTTATCATCAAGATATGGGTTTAGCATCGGTATATGGCTTTTATCGTTTATCGGCCTTTTACTTTGTGAATTTTGATAATCTAATGAGAAACATTCTCGTTGGGCTAATTTCACTAATAATAATAATGCAAACTTCATCTCCTCAATAGTTAAATTCTTGGTTAATTTTCTCTGTACTAGTGGTAGTCTCCAATTACAATAAAATCGAAATATAAATCCACTAACGGCTTGTAATTTTAATATTGAGGAATATTGATTAAAATATTCAAAGAAGCTAATGTTAACGAAATATGACATAACTTCATTCCGGGAGAATTATTTGTTGAAAGAAAGTTATTAAAATTCTATGTAGATACCTCCTGTTTAAAAAATGAGGGTCCATGCCACCATAACTCGGAATTAAATTAATCATGACAGTATGTATCTCGAGATAATAAATCTACGGGACTTTGAGTTGATGATACATGGTACCAATTATTAATATTGACCAGTTGTTGGATTTGTCCAACTCGGTTGTCTACGAAGGTTTTAAATTTTCTTGGTTCACCTCGTATCCAAGATAGTGTTATAGTAGAATCCGACCAACAATATGTTTTATGAAATTTCATATTTATTGATGCGCTGACCCTTTTGATCAATTCTGCGAGCAAAACTACAGCACATAACTCAAGCCTCGGCAAGGAAACTCAAGCCTCGGCAAGGATATTTGTTTTATTGGGGCTACATGTGTTTTTGCACACAGAAGGTTAGATCTAATTAGACTATCTCGTCCAACGCATCTAATAAACACACATGCACCATATGCATATTCTGATGAGTTAGAAAAACAATGAAGTTCAATTATTTTTGAATTAGGAAACACAATTTGTATGCGAGTTTTATTATTTTTTAAATGATTTAAATCATCCTTGAATTGGCACCATTTAGTGTATATATCTTGAGGAACAGTTCCATCCAAAGTTATCTGTAATCTTGACATTTCTTGATTAATTAATTTAGCTCTAATTAATAAAGGTCCTAGGAGACCCAAAGGGTCGGAAACCTGACATATAGCTGAAAGTATGGATCTTTTAGTTATTTGATTTTCATTTAAAGACGTATTAGTCATTGTATATATTATGGAATCAGATTGTGGATTCCACTGAATACCAAGTGTTTTATTATTTTCATTTTCACCTATTTGTAAAATATTATTATCTAATTTTTCAATAACGTTAATTTGATTTAGTATTATATTATCCTTACTTAACCATTTTCTTAATTCAAATCCTGCGATCTGTAAAATTAGTGAAATTTGCTTTTGAATATTAATTAGTTCTTGTCTCGTATTTGCTCCTGTTATTCAATCGTCTACATAAAAATCATTATTTATTGTTTCACTGGCTACTGTATAAACTCATTTTCACAAGCTAATTTTTGTGAACATTTTACGCTTAAATATGGAGCCGAAGTGGTTCCATAAGTTACCGTATTTAATTCGTAACAATCAATTTCAATGTCACTTGATTCCTTCCATAGGATTCTTTGGTAACGTAGGTCATATTCATGTATTATAAATTGGCAATACATTTTTGATATATCTCCAGCACTTACAAAATTATAAATTCCAAAACGTAAAAGAATGTCTAGCAATTCATTTTGAAGTTTTGGACCACCAAACTGAACCTCATTCAAAGATATACCAGTATCAGTTTTAGCAGAACCGTCAAAAACTACACGTAGTTTAGTAGTTAAACTCGACAATTTCATTTCTGCATGATGATGAAGATAGAAATAATTACCTTCAAACGGATTATAATCTTTGTTTATTTTAGTCATGTGCTCTAACTAGAGATATTCCTTCATGAAATTTGAATATTCCAATTTTAAATTGGGATCTGCATTTAATTTTTTCTCAAGAGTCAAAAGCCTCCTTTTTACCATGTGATATGATTCACCTTACTGTTCCTTTAAATTATTGAAGGCAATTCTAGTAACGAATCGGCCGTTATCGTTTCTACTAGTGGTTTTTTCAAAATAGTCTTCGCAATATTTTTCAGAGGCTGTTAAAGGAAATGATTATAATTTTACCTCATCTAAATTCCAAAATTTAGTAATTTGATCATTTACCAAATTATTTTGGGTAACATTTAAACACGAAATAGTTTTGATTTTATTCAGAGAACAAATATTGCCAGCTATAATCCATCCAAAGTGAGTTTTTTGTAAAATGGGTAATTCTGGACCTAACTTAATTTGTCCTATACACAAAAGGGACCAAAACACTGAAGCACCAAGTAGTAAATCTATTTCTCTCATTTCATTGAACTTGGGATCTGCTAATTTCAAATGTTGAGGAATATTAAATTTATTAATATGAAATGATTCTAGTGGTAATTTTTCTGTTATTACCGGTAGTACTAGACAATTTATGTTTACTCGAAAATTATTGTAACATGCTTTTATGTTGATGCTAACTTGCTTATTGATATTTTTAAAATTCTGACGGTCCCTGTTATTCAAAAATTTACTTCTTTTTGAGTCATATTGAATTTTTTACATAATTTTTCGGTGATTAAATTACTCTGAGAGCCATTATCTAATAAAGCTCTACAATAATGAACGTTATTTTTGTTATCCATTATGTGGATTAAAGCAGTTGACGAAAGTTAATGAGACGGTACCTTGTCTTGTGTAGAAGCATGGTTTGTTGGATCTGCAACATTGCCGGACGCAGAGCCATCAAAATTTAATTCATTGGTAACTTCCAATATTTCACCAGCTACTGTGTATGATTGAATTGGCTGCGGTCAGAATTTGAGAAATACAAATGTATTATGAGGCTTGTTGCATTTTTCACATTTGTGAACATCACAGTTCCCTGAAGCGTAGTTATCCTTTAAACCATTTAGGCATAATTTTAATTTTTTGATTTCCGCAATTCTTTGATTCATTGATTATTTTAAAAATTGTTGACAAGTATAAATGAAATGACCTTTACTGATGCAGTAGAAACATTTATACGTATTTGATATCGATGTATAACTATTGCAATTTTTTCTTTTCAATTGATTATTTGGTTGAGAATTGATATTTTGTGGCTGTTTATAAGAATGCTTTTTTGAATCAACATTACTCGGTAACCCATTTTTATATTTATATGATTGCCTTTCTCTATCAGTTATATTATCAAATTTATTGGAAATGATTTGAATTATAATTCTATCCCAATATTCGGTTTTTTCTTCTAAATTATTGAGTGAACGTAAATGTTTATTAACTTCCACATATAAACCTTTTATCTCTACATATGATTCTTTACTTATATTGGAAATATCTAGTATAGCTTGAATATGGTCATGGATTAATTGAGCTTTACTTTCATAATTGTCAATTAATGCTTGCCAACCTATTTTATAATTGTCTTCCGTTACTTGTATGGCTTGTGAAATATCTGCTGCTTCATCTTTGCATGTCATTTTTAAATAATAAAATTTTTCATACTTAGAAAGTGAACCATCTGAACCGATTAAGGCCACAAATGCATCTCGGAACTTTAGCCATGTACCCGGGTTTACTTTAAAATTTGGCAACGTTATTGTAGGTAAAGCTATTCGACTACGCGCATTATTATTATTTGATCCTGAGTTGCTAATGCTACCTTCAACAGGGTTTAATTCTTTGTTTAAATTGAAATGATCGCTATTAGTATTAAATTTTTGAATTTAAGCTTGCGCATCTGCTAAATAATCATAATAATCATTTTCAAATTGGTTTTTTTCGTAAGCATTAGTAGCTACCCGTTGATCCTCTACACTGTCAGAAACTTCGATTTGGTTTTGAATTTCAATAGACTCTTCTAATATCAATTCAAATGTTCGTAATGTAGTTAATAATCGTGAGATTGCTTGTTCTGTTTAATTTTCTTTATCCATCGCATCGAAATAATTTTTAAATCGAGTTAATTTTGATTTAATTTGACCACGGGCAATTATCAGATTCGTCATTTTACACAAATTGAACCTCGTTAATATGTTTAAGACGGATAATGATTTGTTGGATAGTAATAATAGGACTAATTGGGATAAACCGACAGGAAGTTGAAGATCTTTCTTTTCTTGGCACTGAATCACTTTATTTATGATCGGCAGTAAATTCATTTGTTCATTTATAATTATAAACTCTAGAGGGAGGATGTATGAGATGGAGGCTGGAGTACCTCAGGGCTCGATTCTGGGGCCGACGCTCTGGAAGTGTGTCTTCGATGAGGTTTGTGGGATAGTATGTGAAGAAGGGTGTGAGAGTACGGTGTATACGGATGACGTATGTTTGATATGTATGGCAAAGAGGGAGGTGGAGAGGATGTGTAGGAAGATTGTGGAGAAGAATGAGCGGAGCGGACAGGAAGTGGCTAAAAAAAGACGGTGGGGTTGCTAGTGAAGGGACGGAGCAAGACGAGGGAAGTGTGTGTGATGGTGAAGTATAGGAGAATTCGTATGTAGGAGTCGGTGAAATACCTGGAGTGTGGTTGGATAGCCAACTATCGTTCAAAACGCATAGTGCGAAGACGGCAAAGAAGGCGACAGTAAGGGTAGCATGGCTGGGAAGATTGCTTTGTAACGTGAAAGGGCCAGGAGACTGGAAGAGGTGTGTAATTGGTGGGAACATAGAGCAGAGTATGCTGTATAGTTCGAAAGTGTGGGGGTGAATGCAAGGGTTAGGCCACTTCTGCGGGTGCAAAGAGGGATACTCCTTACGACGGTGCAGGGCTACAGGACAGTGGGGGCAGTGGTGCTGTTTAGGACTTACCTAGTATACGTGATGGCTAGAGCCAGGAATAAACACTGGGGGGAGGGGTGCGACCAGAGGGGAAGTACAGGAATGGATAGGGGAGGAAAAGGAGGGTAGGTAGGCGGAGTAGGGGGGCGCTCTAAAAGGAACTATTGGGAGTAGGAGAGATTGGATGGACCGGAAGTTCGAGAATGTGAACTACGACTTGACACAGGTACTTACAGGACATGGGTCGAGAGTAGGGTACATTCACAAGATTGGGAGAATAGAGTCGGGACTGTGCGAGAGGTGTGCGGTGGAGGATGATGTGGGGCATGTGTTCAGATGCTGGTAGAATGAGAAAGTGTTGAAGATGTTGGCAAAGAAACTAGGGGAAGCGGTATATTGGGAAAACACGGTGGTTTTAATGCTAAGGGAAGTGGAGAGCTGGATGGAGGCGAGTAGTGTAAAGGAGAGCATGATAAGGGGGAGAGATCGACTGAATTTAGCATGAGAGGTAGAAGCAGAAGGCAGAAGACGAAGGAGAGTGTGTAAGGGTCCGCCGCCCGCCTTGCAGTATGCTAGGGTAGTGATTCCGAGGCGCGAGTAACGTCGAGAGAGAGGTGGATTTGGTTAGTGAGCATCCTCTTGGGGATGGGTTCAACATTGTTTGGGTCCTAGGATGGACCCATTCGAACATGAGTTTCCTATCTCATCCCGACTAAAAAAACATTCCCTATTGTCGCAGACAGATTCGACAACCCTGATAATTTCATTATTTGTACATTTATTCTTTGTAAGGTATACTGGCGCGTCACTCTGTTACATAGTTCTTTGAGGTCAACTAATAGTAGATTTATTATGTTGTCGATTTGTGTCACCTTACGAAGATGGTCCATTGTTCATCCTCACGCTTGTTCTCTTGCCTCTATTTCGCTATATTTGTCGTCTTTCAGTTTTGATTTCAAGTCTAACAATGAATAGGACCAATAAAAATTTTTATAGATGCACTTCAATAACTTCCAATATTCTTATATATCTTTTTCTGCATTTCGTTGGAATTTAAGAAAGATTATAACCAAAATACTGATACCACTTCCCTGCTACCACGAGAAGAGTTATTACTTTATTGTTTCATTATATGAGTATTTAGTACTGTCTATATAACTTTTTATTCACCCTTGTCCTCCTAGATATAAGTCGGATTCATCTCATATCAAAATTATTCAAATTTCAAGGGACACAAAAATTAAATAAACTGATTTATTTCACAATATCCGTTTTCTCTTTGGAGGATTTTACAGTGGTATACATTTTTCGATAGCTGAATATCTGTACTCATATTCATACATAAAATATTCTGACAAATCTCATATCTCAAATAATGTCGAGTTATCAAAAGAAAATGAAGATCATTTCAACCGAGCTGGTGGTAGAAAATGACCTTGGAAGCATGTATGTGGCTAATAACACAAGCTTCAAACCTAACGGTATTTGCCAACAAACTACTAGTCTGCATTCCATTGGAAACAAACGCTCCCCATTTGAACATGCCGAGAGAATCAAGAATCAATGGCTCGATTTACTTGGAATAATATTTGTTGTATGAATATGCAGCACGGTTTTCAAAGTTGAGTTGATTGTTTTTAAGCGAATCATCAAAACATTCTGTCTTAGTTTTTGTATTTCGAGCGAAAAGCTTTCAAGAGAAAAGAAAGACAAATTTAGTAAGGTTTTTTGAGAAAGGATATTCTTAAAATGATAGTTTTCGGTAAACAACATAATACATAGTTCGGTAGAAATATTAGGAGATATTTTTCGGTCGTGGCCGTAGTATTCAATACACTATATGAGGAAAAGATCAATAATTGGCATATTTGATAAAAGTAATCGAAACTTTGAAGCATAGATAAATTGAAAGTGTATATTGATTTGAAAAGAAATGTCCTTCACGTCACGAACAACTAAATGTCAATGTGATGAAGTGGGGTGTGGTTCCAGTCAACCGGTATTACCTCTCAGAGAAAAAATGGTTTAGGACAACCGCTGTCACCAGTGTAATGTAGTGAGATGTCAGATATCCGTCAGATATCCGCTGTCTACAGAGTCATCATGTCGGCTGTTTCTCAGTGTAATTAATTTATGTTAGATCCTATTTTTTATTTTGTTGTCACCGGTAAAATGTGTTTGGTTCCTGTATTATCTCGCTGATTGTAGTGACCGGAAGAGCCCTACTGTATACTCCTACCCTAGAACAAAATCGTTGCAGCGTGCTGTCACCAGTGCCCGCGGCACAAAAATTGTAGTACCAGAAACTCTCCCTGCGGGATTACCTCGAGGGAGGGGTTATTCCAGGCTCGAGCGATCAAGGTCGTCGTGGGGCCCCTTGGGCTTATACAGTGTGCCAAGCTCAAGTTCGGAGTGCAGGTTTAGTCGGTCCGTCCTATTTGACGGGTACGGGGGTGGTGAGGATTGGGGTTATCGGAATAATTTGAAAGGTTAAAATATATACAAGCATATATTACAAAGAAAGAAAAGAAAAGAAAATTATTAAAACCATATATGAACGCTTTGCAATATAATAAAATAGTATACGAGGCTTTCTCCTGGCTTTTAGGATGGCCTACGTGATGTACCTCACATAAATAGGAGAATAACAAATGGTATATCTTTTGGTACTTAACCTGTATAAGTATGGTACCCTATCCACCTAATGTTTATGTTGATTATCCTCCACAAAAATTAGGGCAATAAGTAGGAAGCAACCGAAACATTATGAATCGTATCAAATATGATATCCTGTGAATCCTATATCTATATTGCCAAAATTTCTGGAATGGGAAAGAAATAAGTACGAATCTTGTGAGATTCAATCAACTGGTAAATGTACGTTAAAAACTTACGTTTTGGAATATCACTAGTCACAAACTGCACACTATTACTGTTGGGGGGTGAGGGCCCGTCAATACTTAGACTTGCCTCACCGGGGGAGAGATACTTTCTCTCCTTTGATTCCAATTTTTTCGTTATTTATTTCTAAATTTTACCTTGTGTGAAGGTTAGTTTTCGATATCATTGTTTTTTTATATAGTAAACAAGCCTGACATAATGGTAATCTAATATGTTTTGTTAACCTTGCACTAACACATTTTTGTTTATGTTATTTTCTTTAGTTGAGGTCGACAATTAATAATTATTTTGAATTAAGAAGAATTTGTCTATGTAGGGCGTTCTTAAAATTTATGTCATATCTCATGTTTATTACACATCGACTAATAAGTTTCTACTTTAACTTAAAAATGGCGTGAGAAATCTTAAATATATTGTTTTCATTGAGTACTGACCTTCAGAAATCTTATAACGATCTGATAGTTGGTTCAAACGGGACACTGAATTTAGTTAAATACAAAATTTCTTTTTGATATCAGAACAAAAAACAGCATAGAAACAAAAAATTCTTGTGGTAAGCGTTACGATAAGTGTAATTCGCCATCTACAAAAGGAAAAATAAACCATAATTGACTGGTATACTAAATTTAAATGAGTTGGTTAGAATAAATTGATTATGACTCACGATCCACGATTAGGTGTCCCAAAAGGAGTAGTGTTATGATGAGTATAACTCAACCCCTGCACAAGGAAATACACCCATTATTGACTGGTTTGCTGAATCTAGACGAGGTCGTACAAATATCGATTTTGAACCGAACTTTGGTCACCCAAAAGGAGTCCACAAGATTGATTTGGTAATCTGTGACCTGACGGTCCAGCAGGTATTTAGCAAAAATTAACTATCTCGACCCTTACTTCGTGGAATCTACTCATATTAGTGTCTTAAATGAAACTCACTGTTTCTAGGTAATGCCACAATTTAATGATAATTGTTGAAAATTCTGAAAAATTGACAATTGTTTCGATAAATCAATATCATCGTCATAATGACAAAAGTTACATTTCATTTGATGCCTACCTGATGTTTAGTAGTTATTTTTGGCTAGACCAAGGAGTGACCTAACTTGTGATTGACTTAATATATGTTAATAGAAAAAATCCCAATGGCACAGGACCAATTGGACAGCTTATTTCGGTTAAAAGTTTCCATAAAACTAAAAATTAGATACAAAAGTGATAGAATGTTTTGAGATGTACAAAAAACCAAACTAACATTCTGGCATCAAATCAAAAACAAAAAAATTAAAAAAAATTCTGGTAAATTTGTGAATTTTCTCAAATAAATGTTTTAATGTACGATTTAGAGAAAAATGTTGAAACCAAAAGTTGTAGAACGTGTTAAGGTTTATGAAAAAGATCATTAACTTTTTTGCGTCAAATGAAAAACAAAGGAAACAAGATTTTTTTTCAACTTTGACAGGCCGCCATTTTGTTTTTACTGGGCCGATTTGGCTCATTAACGAACCCGTTCAAGATTTTGGCCTAACCTATTTTTGTAGTGAGTTTGGTTTCGATCCGTCAAAAAATACGCCCTCTATCGTGCTTACAAATTCCGTTATAACACATACATATATATATATATATATATATATATATATATATATATATATATATATATATATATATATATATTAATTTCGATTTTCTACTACACCTGTTTTAGTCGAAATTACAATAATTTCGACTTATTGGCCTGACCGTTCTTATATATATATATATATATATATATATATATAATAAGCAACGAATAGATTAGTGGGTATTGCACGCAAATAGAAGAAGGGGCTACTGAAAAGAGTGGTAACCGCAGACATGCATGTTTCTAGCTCATTAGCCGTCATCGGTACGGTACAATCAAGAAAAGATGTGAAACATGAGAGCAAAGGTGTTGAATGAAACATGAGAAAATATAACAGAATTCAGCAGGATAGTTATATTTTCTCATGTTTCATTCAACACCTTTGCTCTCATGTTTCACATCTTTTCTTGGTTGTACCGTACCGATGACGGCTAATGAGCTAGAAACATGCATGTCTGCGGTTACCACTCTTTTCAGTAGCCCCTTCTTCTATTTGCGTGCAATACCCACTAATCTATTCGTTGCTTATTGTTCATATGTCACGCACTATTCGTACATCTTATATATATATATATATATATATATATATATATATATATATACAGGGTGTACCAATCTTACGACAAACTTCGATATATGGGTTATTTTAAGAGATATTAAAAAATGTTAACAACAAAAATAGTAGATGCCGTTAAGGTGCATATTTTGAAATTATCTCGAACTATACAGAGTGTTGCTTAACTCCGTTACAAACCAAACATACGACTTTTTAAATGAGAACCCCTGTTTATTATACCAAATTCGAATTGATCACATTTTTTGAAGCTTTTGATATAAGGTTTTGCTACGGTATACCGAGTCCTTCAAAAGGTATGGACACGTTTATGTGAAAATCGTAGTTAAGTCAACGCTCTGTAGCTTATTGTACGTTGAAGAAAAAAATTTCATTTTCCCTTACAGAGTATCATAATATGATGCAATATCTCCGTATTTTATTAAATTTCAATTATGTCACCTTTTGTATACAGGGTGGACGGAAACTCGAACCTTTCATTTTCTCTATTCTTTCAAATGGAACACCCTGTATTTTTTAGCGCAAATAGAATCTTCGATCATGTAACTTTAATTTTTGTTAAGTATTCCCTATACCCAAAGTTTATGAAAACAGAGTTATTTTGTAATATCTATTGTAAATTATAATTATTAACTTATGTGAAAAAATAAACGTTGAATGTAACAAAAAATCCTAAATAATGATAAATCTTAATAAACTATTTATTCTGAGCAAAACCAATCATCAAAAGTATAATCCTAACCGTAATATTAAACTAAATGTTCAAAGTGTTCACCGTTAACATCAATGCAATGCTGCAGTCTAAGTTCAAATGAATGACTAACATTTCTCAGCATAAAAACGTTAACAGATCGAAATGCCGCTCTGATTCTTTCTGTCATATTCTCTCTAGTAGTAGGGGGAGTTTTATAAACCTCATTTTTCATAAAACCCCAAAAAAAGAAATCCACTTTTGTTAAATCGGGAGACCTGATTGGCCAATCAGTTGGGCCCCCTCTTCCAATCCATCTGTTTTGGAATTCGGTATTTAGATGATTTTGGTATAGGCGCAGTATTATGAACAGGCGCACCATCATGCAAATACCACATTTGTCGCCGAATATTGAGTGGAACTTCTTCTAATAAAACTGGCAAGTGATTCTGAAGAAAATTTAAATAAACCGCACCAGTAACTCTTTCATCAAAGAAGTATGGTCCTATCACATAATCACCTGCTATTCCACCCCAAACATTTAATGACCACCTCCATTGGCTATTACGTGTTGAGACGATATTTGGATTAGAAGTTGCATAATAATGAAAATTATGTCGATTTACAAATCCATTTTTATGAAAAGTCGCCTCATCTGCAAAATGCACAAAATCAAAAAAAATTATCTGGCGATTTATTTTAAATTGGGCCCATTCACAAAATGTTACTCTTCTTTGCAAATCACGGTCAAGTAACTCTTGATGAAGTTGGATATGATAGGGATGCATTTTATGTTTTTTAAGGATTCTCTGAACCATGCCATGACTTATGTCTTGCTGTTGTGAAATATTTCTCACACTTGTATGCGGATTCTCTGCAATACTTAGCATTACTTTCATTTCATTTTCCTCAGTGATGGCTGTTTTTGCTACATTTTTTTTTCTGTATTTCACTTCACCAGTGCGATCGAAACGATCCATTAGTTTTTCAAATGCTCTTTTGTTAGGTGCCTTTCGGTCTGGAAATCTTTGACGATAAACTTTAGACGCAAGCAAGCAATTTTTGTTACATTCACCTAATACCCAAATCATGATTTACAATAGATATTACAAAATAAGTCTGTTTTCATAAACTTTGGGTATAGGGAATACTTAACAAAAATTAAAGTTACATGATCGAAGATTCTATTTGCGCTAAAAAATACAGGGTGTTCCATTTGAAAGAAGAGAGAAAATGAAAGGTTCGAGTTTCCGTCCACCCTGTATACAAAAGGTGACATAATTAAAATTTAATAAAATACGGAGATATTGCATCATATTATGATACTCTGTTAGGGAAAATACATTTTTTTTCTTCAACGTATAATAAGCTACAGAGCGTTGACTTAACTACGATTTTCACATAAACGTGTCCATACCTTTTGAAGGACTCGGTATAACGTTTCAAAACCTTATATCAAAAGCTTCGAAAAAATATGTATATAAAGAAGATGTTGGAATATCGCGTGATATGTTAACAACAACAACAAAGAGATTCTTGGGTAATCCACGCAAAAAGAAAAAGGGCCACTGAAACAGAGTGGTAACCGGGACATGCATGTTTCTAGCTCATTAGCCTTCTTCAGCACGGTATTTATATATATATATATATATATATATATATACAAAATCAAAAATGGATCATGCGTGAATTTAAAAAAAACAAAGAGCAAACAACAAGTGTTATCATGGGAAAGCACGCAAAAATAAAGAGGTTACTGAAGAGGAGTGGTAACCGTAAACATGCATGTTTCTAGCTCATTAGCCTTCATCAGTACGATATAACCAAGTATGGATGTGAAACTTGGGAGCAACGATGTTGAATTAAACATGGAAGAACACAAAGAACGAACATAACAGGACAACCAAACGCACATTTGTGCCATCAATTGGAAGATTCCGATTTTGGAAAAACAACCAATATCAACACGGAGGCGCATAAAGCCCTCCTGTCTGGAAAAAATCAACCCAAGTCATAGAAACAAAATCAAAAATGGATCATGCGTGAATTTAACAAAAACAAAGAGCAAACAACAAGTGTTATCATGGGAAAGCACGCAAAAATAAAGAGGTTACTGAAGAGGAGTGGTAACCGTAAACATGCATGTTTCTAGCTCATTAGCCTTCATAAGTACGATATAACCAAGTATGGATGTGAAACTTGGGAGCAACGATGTTGAATGAAACATGGAAGAACACAAAGAACGAAAATAACAGGACAACCAAACGCACATTTGTGCCATCAATTGGAAGATTCCGATTTTGGAAAAACAACCAATATCAACACGGAGGCACATAAAGCCCTCCTGTCTGGAAAAAACCAACCCAAGTCATAGAAACAAAATCAAAAATGGATCATGCGTGAATTTAACAAAAACAAAGAGCAAACAACAAGTGTTATCATGGGAAAGCACGCAAATATATATATATATATATATATATATATATATATATATATATATAATAATATATGTAATTTTGTATGATGAATTTTAATTGTTTAATTTCAATGTAAACCTTCCTGTAAAGATAAATTTCAATTCGCCTCACGTTATCGTATATTGTCGCAGCGACAATTCTTTTACATGCAACTTTAAAAATTTATGTAAGAAATTTCATCTTTCACAGTAGTTGTCAAAAATATGCCTGGCTCTAATAAATATTAATTTAGTATTTCTAAAATTGAATTTATATGTATAATCGACCTATTACTCTTCTCTCAGGGTGGGATCAAACTATTAAAAATTTTAATTATTCAAAATTTATCTTAATTTTTACGTATCTACAAATTATCTGTTTCACTATTGTTCAGAACCTATAGTAACTGTATGTTTAATATTATAAAAGGCACTTCAAATATCTGATGATGTTTCCAATATTTCTTTCACTGGGAATTATCAACTGTCACTGATTTGATCGACAGTTTCATTTATTGAAAAATGTTTAATTTTCTGAAATTATGTTATAAAAAGACTATATTGAGTAGGAATGCAAACTTCTATATTATACTACCAGATACAAATTAACAAATTAATATTCCCCAAAATTATTACAAACGAAACAACAGTCGTAATTTCTACGAAACTTGAAATTACTACAACCTATATGCTATAAACTAATCTAATGAAAAACGTTTAATAAAAGTTCCAATCGTTGATCTAAATCTTGATGTGGATAAATGTCAAAAACAAGCTTCACTCAAATTTGTCTAATTCAAAATTTTTCTTCTCTTATGTGAATTTCCTTATATGACTTATAAATTTTGTTCACAATCAAAAATCTAATAGATGCATATATGTCAAATTTTAATTAAAATAGGTCTTATTATTTCTCGAGAAATTATTGTAAAAAAACTGGATCGGACTCACCAACTAATGACTGGACAACTCGTATAATTCTAAATGACCTTAGAATTCTAAATTTCATTTAGAAATCTCGAACCACATTCACAACACACAATGCAATTCTTATTCGAATTATGCACGCACTGGCTATATAATGAAATGGCTTTTGAATCTGGTTGTATAGATATACAACTTCTAATATCTACCACAAAATTGAGACAACTCTAATTATGATGTTGCCTCTTCGGGGTTTCAAACACAACTGACTAATCTTTTGCAAAATAAATAAATCTCCTTACCGTTGGTTACCGAAATTTCTTGTTTTTAATAAAATTACTAATCTATAATTTTCAATAACCAAGTGAGATTTGAATTCTTTTATTACACTTGTAATGTTGCTAGCAGAGACCTCTATATTTTGAAATTTCAAATATTTTCTCCAAATCATAATATGTTCTATCTATCATCAGATATATTCTACATAAATGTCATAAAAATCTGAAATGTCAAATTTGATATTTCTACTGAATCTTTCAAAATTAGTGAATTTACATATAACACAGTGTGTATCAAAAGTATGGCAGCCAAATATAAATGAATTTCCTTATGTTCTACTTTTCTTTTAAATTTCAAATAGAGGATCTGTATTAATATATATATATATATATATATATATATATATATATATATATATATATATAACCTTCGGAACGGGGGTGATTTTTGCTCTAGCAACACCAAAACGAAAAACTACATTGAAATTTTTCCGATGTCGCGTCATACTATTCTCTACAATAGCCATATTTCATTCTGAAATAAGCCTAAAAGAAGATGTGTTATTACAAATATTGAAGCTTAGATATTATTAGCCCTATGGTGATATCCTGGATATCATTTTTCCAATTAAGATGAGTATAACTGTGCAATGATATAGAAAAACAGGAAAACTATATCTGCTGATCTTTAAAATTATCACTTGAAAAATAAATTTACAATAGAAATTGAAGAAAATAGCTCAATCAATTTTCTTGATATAAAAATTCAAAGAGTTGATATGGTACTTGATTATTCAATTTACCGAATACCAACACACACTGATGTGACAATTCCATATAGTTCCAATCATCCCATGTCACATAAACTAGCGGCATAAGGCATATAATTCAATGATACATAGAGCTTTTTCAGTTCCTATGAACAAATGTAATTTTGATAGAGAGATTAATACAATTAGACAAATATCAACATCCAACGGTTATCCATTACATATGATGGATAAGCTAATTAATAAAAAAGAGGGAAAAGTGGCATTATAACTAATATTACCTAAACAAACTGATGAAATAAAAACTTTTAAAACCATCACATATGCAGGAAATATTTCTAATGATATTTCTGAGATAATAACTTTAGCAACGAATGCAACAATTTCTTTTTAAACAAAAAGTAACGTTAGTACAAAATTGTTAAATGTAAATACAAAAATACCACCATTAAAGGAATCAGGTATATATATATATATATATATATATATATATATATAAACTCAAATATCCAGAATGTAATGCTGTCTATTTCGAATTTTGAAATCCGATACAGCGAACACTTACGGCATACAGATTAGAACAATCAGATAAATCTTACCACGCAAAACATCTACTTGTCACCAATCATTCATTGACACCTAACACAGAACTAGAAGTGCTGCATATTTGTGAAAAGAAAGAAGAACTGGATTTTCTTGAGGAATTGGAAATTAGAAAACATTTAAGAAACCTACAATATGAAGTTGTCAATGAACAGATTAATCTAGGAACTTCTCCACTAATAAACTGTCTTCATAAGTGATAATTGTAAAGATCAGCAGATATATTTTTCCTGGTTTTCTATATCATTGCGCAGTTATACTGATCTCAATTGGAAAAATGATATCCGGGATATCACCATAGGGCTAATAATATCTAAGCTTCAATATTTGTAATATCACATCTTCTTCTTTTTTTTCTATCAACATATATTAATTCAATCACAAGTTAGGTCACTTCTTGGTCTAGTCAAAAATAACTACCAAACATCAGGTAGGCATCAAATGAAATGTAACTTCTGTCATTCTGACGATGATATTGATTTATCGAAACAATTGTCAATTTTTTAGAGTTTTCAACAATTTTCATTATATTGTGGAACTAGCTAGAAACAGTGAGTTTCATTTAAAACATTTAAAGGTAGTTATAACTATGAATAAATGGAATGAATCAATATCTATGAAGAAACTGTTTCAGTAGTGGTTCCGCGGCTGCTAACAGCGACAGTTATTATTTGTTGTAGTCGGCCAGCCAGTCAAATAGTGGACAGCATCCCAATGAAACTCTTCTAATACGAGCAAAAGCGCAACAGAGTGTGTGTGGCGTCCAAATGTTTGGATGTGTAATGTATCCTATACATCGACTACCTACAAAAAGATGGAAATTAAAAAAAACTTATTTTTCGAGTCAAACAGTGCATAGTGATAGGAACACCTGGTTACAATGGTCAAATTACAGGAATTCACAATAAATTCAAATTTCGTCAACACTCACAGTTATCTCCAAATTCGACCCTCAGTGACTCTTATCTATTTATAGACTTGAAATTGAATCTGAGAGAAGGAGTTTTGTTCTCTTTGTTAGACCAGGCGATATGAAATGACAAATGTTCACCAACATTTTTAATATATTATTATGTTTAATCATAAAATAAGGAAACTAAACCTTTTCAAAACTATGGATACTTCTATGTCTTGTGTATTTCGTTAATGTGTACAAAAAATTGGAAATATAACGTATCTATAATCCCGTTGGCAAAAACCTAGGGTAAGTACATGGAAAAGCCGTTTTTCAAACAAATCACTACGATTATCCGCTTTTGCTGGTCTATTACACCCTCGAAATTTAAATTCCGCAGGCATTTGTAAGTACACATACTGAGAAATGGGTCCTGTTTCGATATTCGTATTGTCGTCACGTACCGGTAATCTTTTTCTGTATCATATTCACTCACTTTGCAATGCTCATGGTTCGAAAGCACGTAATGCTGATTTGAATTCTTCAGTGTGCTTTTTAAAGCGACAGTTTTTAAGTTGGATATATTATATTACTAGGTTCATTAATATACATTGTTTCCTTGTTAGCTTATTTATTGGTTTTTCAGTCCGATTATTCTATAGAAATTGTAGATCTGAATATAATGGTATATATCATCAATTTGATAAAATGCCAATTTGAATATTTTAACGATTAAATTGTACAATGCTATTTCTTCATATATATAGATATTATGATTCTTTGATAATGATAATAATAAATTAAATCGAAAGCTTAGGATTAACTAAACAGAGTTTTCTTCATCACATTGCCGCATTCCCCAATAAAAAAGTTACCCTAACTAGTTTCGGCAACGAACTACTTTCGTCTGTATATATATATATATATATATATATATATATATATATATATATATATATATATATATATACGGGAGAGACTCGAAAATGTGAATGCCACTCAAGAGTAAACTACTCTTATTTTTCAAAATACACAAAAATGTCATTTCAAAAGGTTGTTAAGAATTGAATAAATATTGAAAATATACAATTTCAACCAGTTTCACCAAACAAAAATATTTACGTTTTTCCTTTTTTATTCCATCACCCCTGTAATTTAAAAACAGAGTATTTAGCATGTAAGTTAATTTATAACGGAACAGCAATACACTGAAAAGCATTTGTTCTATGTGCCCCATAAGTGGCAAATTAGGTTATTCACAATTAAGCCTAAAAACACCTTCACCACACATATTTCCCCAATACGGCTCTCCTACAAGCAAAGTTATCATTCTGTAAGTATTTTGAAAAATTACTAGTAAGTCTGAGAGTAACATCTCTTATATATGGCAAAGAAACAATTGAAATAGTCCGAACCCCTTTCGAAGTCGAAAGAGCATCCCGACCAGCTTCACCCGTTTCAACTACTGAATGTGTCGGAACCTGTGCCAAAACAGAAGATGTGTCGAAAATAATGTTTCTTAGTAATGGTTTAGGATATGAGTTATCAAGGAACAAATTGAAAAGTATATCACGGTTTATATTCTTAATAATAGGTGCGTTCTTTTTTACTGAAATCTCAGTTAATCTCAGCTCACATCAGTAATGTGAGCTTTTTTTTTGTTTTACTCACTTTAAGTGAGCTAAGATTTTTCCTCCTCCTTCACCAATGCTGAATGTGTTGTTAGGGGGTATCAGTTGGAATTGAGTCGGACATAAAGTGGAGGGGATGAAGAGATATTTAATTTGCTTGGTTTATTTGTAGTTTTAACCAAGGTTATCTAAGGTTTCAACCATTGACATATAAACATCAAACACACATAATCTATTTTTCTTTTGTTACGAATTATGGATACATGAATTAACATTATCAGATGCTGATACGAATCTGTCGTATAGTTTAAATCTATCGACAGATCGCGCGCTTCAATTGAGATTTCGTTCTTTTTGGTGCTTACTCACATCGCTTTATCTCAGATCACCTTAACTGAAGTGATCTGAGATCTCAGTCAAAAAGAACGCACCAAATGGTATCATAAAGACTCATAACAGGCGCTGTCATTTGTTCAAACAAGTTCACCTTTATGCTAAATTTAAGGTAAGAATTGTAATTGAGATATATCCCAGAATTACTTAACTTTCTCTATCAATCTATTACAATCACATTTTCAGGTGACCTGGTAAAAAGAGTGTCAAGATAATTATCCCAAACCATAACTATGAAATAATATTTTCAACACATCTTCTGTTTTGGCATAGGTTCCGACACTTTCATTAGTTGAAACGGGTGAATCTGGTTAGGATGCTCTTTTGACTTCGAAAGAGGTTCTGACTATTTAATTTGTTTTTTTGCCATGAGTAAGGGAAGTTACTCCCAGACTTACTAGTTTTTTTTCAAAATACTTAGAGAATGTTAAGTTTGCTTGTACGAGTGCCGTATTGGGGAAATCAATTTATAGTCCATTAAAAGACAAAATACCTCCCTCAGATAGTAGTAATGTTGTCTTTAAACTCAGTTGCAATAGCTCTGTGATCTTACATATATTGGCCAAACCTCTCAAATGCTGCCTGGCCGTGTACGAGGATATATTGAGAAATTCTTATCCTACTATAGAACCAAACAAAATTTCAATGTCAAAATATCTTATTACTCAACATACTCTCCTCTTAATTGGATACATGTGTTACAGCGAACCTGTAACGTCTCCAGAGCTTTCAAGAAAAATGTTTCTTCTTGCTCTGCAAACCAGACCTCCACAGCTTTTATTACCTCGTCGCTGAAAGAAAATTTACGACCTTTTAAATTTTTTCCCAAATGAAGAAAGAGATGATAGTCGGATGGAGCCAAATCTGGTGAATGAGAGGGGTGTTCTAGTAATTCAAACCCTAAATCATGAATTTTTTGCATGGCAACATAAAATTTGTGTGCAGGGGCGTTGTCCTGCAAACACAAAACACCTCTGGAAAGCTTTCCGCGTATTTTCTCTTTAATTTTTTCACAAAGAGTGGTCAGTAATGTCGAATAGTAATCTCCAGTTATTGTTTGACCCTTATCCAAAAAATCAATCATGATTACTCCATGGCAATCCCAACAAACTGAAGTAAGAACTTTTCCAGCAGATTTTAGGACTCGAAACTTCTTATGAGTTGAGAACCAGAGTGTCGCCATTCCATCGATTGTTGTTTCGTTTCTGGTTCGTATAAATGTACCCAAATCTCATCCATAGAAACAATTCGGTTTAAGAAGTCTACATCGTTTTCAAATCGAGCACAGATCGAACGCGATGCTTCTACTCTTGCACGCTTTTGGTCAACATTCAAATATTTGGAAATCCATTTTGCTGCAATTTTTCTTATTTCCAAATTGACGTGAACTATATGATGAACGCGTTCGTATGAAATATTCAGTGCTTCAGATATCCGTTTTAGCCCAATTCGACGGTCTGATAAAATCATGTCATGAAATGCATCGATATTTTCGGGGACTGACATAGAAACTGGCCTTACCGAACGGTCATCATCTTCAATAGAAAATTTATCTGTTTTGAAGCTCGCAGTCCAATTTTTCATGGTCGCATACGAAGAGGACATTGATCACCAAGGGTTTTAAGCATATCTTCGTAAATCTGCTTACCTCTTAACCCTTTTAAATACAGGTACTTGATAATGGCTCGATACTACAATTTTTCGATTTTCACAATTTCGGTGGACATAATTTTTCTTTTGATTCATTGCGTAACTCTGGTTTACTTTTTTGACGTCAAACTTTACACTGACTGTTGTAGCACTTAATCAGATATTCTCGATAAGCGTACAATTTTCCTTTTGCTGCTAACCTAAATAGTATTTTTCCTTTTGGACATCAAAAGAAATAGTTGTAACTTACCGAAGATTGATTCTATAATGGTGCGAGTTTCTTTGCTAGAAATACAGTTTTTGTGCAGTGGAGAAGAACGTGAAAATGTACCTATAACTGTTCATTGACATACTTTATTAGAAATGAGAGAGACATCTCACTCATTTAATATACTCTTCCATCAAATTTGGAGTTACTTATGATCTATATCAACGAACTAAAACTTGGAATCAGCTCTGTAAACAAACAAACTAATAATGAACTAATGAATAATTGACTTTTTATTTTTACCACAACCAAAAATATATAACATCTTTTCAATTTTCATTTGTAGTTTATCAGAGATTATAACTAACATTAATATAAATGAAAAAAACTCTCCATCTCAAATGTAGTCTGTAGGCAAATAGCAGTAAGTGAAACGCAAACTCCGTACTACAGCATATATTATTCCAAGTTGAAGGGGGGCAACTAGTTTTGGCACACTGAGCTATCATCAGGCCTTAAATATATATATATATATATATATATATATATATATATATATATATATGAGAAATAATGATAATAGAATCTTAGTTGACTGGTATAGGAAACCTATCAGTTCTGGGAGATATATAAATTACCATTCATATCATCGACGTAATACAAAAATTAACTTGATTAAACAGATCCAAACCAGAGTCCTAAAAATTTCCAATCCAATATTTCACAATAAAAATCTAAAAATACTCTACAAACTTTTCTATAATAACTCATATCCTTCATATCTTTTGAAATATGTTTTATATAATACTTCTGACAAAGAAAACAGTGACAATTCAACTACTAATATTACATCTCCAACTTATATTTCTTTTCCATATATAAAATCTATCACACCTAAAATTTCTGGAGTATTTGAACCACATAATATAAAAATTGCGATTAAACAATGTGTTACAATAAAATCAATTATCAGTAAGAGCAAAGACAAGACTCCTACTACAAAATCACTAATATAGTTTATGAGATTCCTTGCAATATCTGTAATAAGAAATACATTAGTCACAGCAGAAGATCGCTAACCAATCGAATCGCCTCTCATCAAAGTGACAGTAGATTATATCCTGATAGATGTGCTTTAGCGGAACACGTATTTTATGAAGGCCATTCTATGGATTATCAATCTGCCAAAGTTTTAGCAATAGTAATTATAGAAAACGCCTGTTTTTGGAAACAACATATATTGCAGAACAAAAATTTGTAATAAATTAAAAAACAGATTTAAATAACCTTAGTGTTATCTATGCATATCTTTCAGATTATGAAAAAAGAACACAAGATTCATAACAATCTTTAATTTTATGATAAAATATGAAAATTATAGTAGTTCAAGATCAAAGATTTTGTTTATTGTCATATTGTTTTTTGAGTTTTTCATTGATTTATGTTTGAAAGAATTTATTATAAAAATTCACAACTTTACCAAAATTCGCTATAGATCTCATGTAAGTATTTATTATTCCATTTAATTATTAATAATGATAACATTGAACAATTATTCATAGCCCTTGATAATGAATAAAAATTATTCGAAAGCTCGGGAGTAAATATCTGAAAGAATTTACTCTGGAGTCTTATTGCCACATCCCCACAAAAATATCCATTACACATAAGTTGGCAAATATCTTTCTTCAAATTAAATATATATATATATATATATATATATATATATATATATATATTGTTTTTTTTTTGGTTCTTGGTCTTTTTTATTTACTTATATATTGTTTATTTTATATTCTTGTGATTGAGGACCATTTTTAAAGACATTTAACTAGTAGTTAATACATTTTTATTCAACGTTTCGGTCTTTCCATGACCTTCATCAGAAATAAAATTTTTGTTAAAACTAAAAGAAATGGTACAAGTTACAGAAAGAATTTTTAAAAGCAAAACAAATAAATCTTACCTTCGACAGAACGTTCATTTGATTATTCAATATATTTTATAGATGTTTTAGGACGCATCACATAACAGAATATAACTCACACCCAAAACAAAACGAACATTTTAAAAATATGACATTCATTGATGAAAATTTGTATTGGAATATACGAGTATTTGTTCTATACAATGAAAGCAGCCGTAACGAGGTTTTAATGTGTCGTTTTTTTGTTGACTGGTATTTAAATGGATTTTATATTTATATAGGGAGTGGTAATAAATTTATTATATTTGGAATGTGCCACGTGTTTCTCTATATTTCTAAGTTTTTATAATATCATTATAAATTTTACTAAGATTTTTTGTGTCAGTCTTTAAATTTACGGAACTAGTTTTTCTTTGTATTTCTATCATTTCTAGAACTTCGCGTTTTTTTGTGTGGTTTTCACTTCGAAGAATTTTGGTGTTTTCGAAATCAAATTCGTGTTGGTTTTCTGAAACATGGATAGTGAGTGCCGTTTTGTTTCGTTTGTCATATTTGTGACTATTTATTCTGTTTTCCAAATACTGACTTGTTTGTCCGATGTAGACCCCTTCACAGTTTTTACATGGTATTTCATACACGATATTGCTCTTTTTTTCTTTTGAGATTGAAGGTCATGGAAAGACCAAAACATTAAATAAAAATATATTAACTACTAGTTAAATGTCTTTAAAAATGGTCCTCAATCCCAAGAATATAAAATAAACTCTATATATATATATATACATATACATATAGATATGGATATATATATATATATATATACATGTAGATATATATATATATATATATATATTATTCTGTAATTTTTATTCTTCAAATATTCATAACATCTATTTATATTGCCTGGTCTTACATTATGGTTTGCCGGCTTATAGATTTGAATTCTGAACTAACCACATGAATAAAACACTTCCCTTCCAATATGAAACAATTTATCAAAATTACATTTACAACTAATAATTGAATACACACTCTCAACCACTCTCTCTCACACACCCCGTAGATATACTATTATGTTACTGTCAGTAATCTCAATTGAACCATCAATAAAGATTGTCGAATCTGAATTATAATAAAAAAAATATAATTTAATTAATTTAGCTCAGTCGTAAATATTAATTATGTGGATAATTGTTTTTATTATAAATATCTCAGGCTACACGAATGTAGGATCGGGGGTTACTTCGAAAAGAATATATTAAAATTGAACTGTTAAATTGTAACTTCTGCGTATCTCTGGTGAGTCTCCACCTCTAGCATTTAGTAATCTCGGTTCCGTCTATAAATCTTCTAACTTTTGAGTGAGAATATTGGAAACAACCCAACCTAACATATACTTTATCTATGGTAAGAATAAGACACTAACCACAATCTTTTGACAAAGAGTTTGGTTTTCAAGTTTATTTAAGATTGTATGTGATGAATTTAAATAATTAGTTCATAATCAAAATCATTATTAGATGCTGTATAAAAAAACACCATCGAAATACATATGATGGTCATACTTGAGTTTTTGAAATGGAGATTATTCAGGTTAGTAAATATCAAACAAATACTTCTTCTGTCTTGAATCGTACCTCTTTTTCAGATTTTGTTATACTTGGGACATTCACTAGGTTTTTACTTTGGAAAAATATTTCATTTGGAACACATAATCGATAAAAAATTTGCTATTGATAAAAATAAATACCTCAGAACCAGGACGTTGAACTTATCAGCCTTGCATTAATTATTGTTCTACTATACACTGGGCACTGGTATAGAATAAAATAATATTGCCCCTCTGTTGGAATGGTATCACTTTCCAAGATTAATGTTGGAACTTAAAAATATCATTTTATGTATTGTAATAGTAGAGAATTACTTCTGGTAAGTAGATATACTTTTTTCTTATAATGGACAGGCTTTTTCCACCAATTTTGTTAAATATTTCCTGGACTTAATTTTGGTTGACGTTCACCCCCATTTTTTCAAAATCAACAACCTCCTTTTTTCATCATCTTGCCTTCTCATTTGCCGAAAACCAATTATCTCTTAAGCAACCGTCAGTAACTTGATTGTTTAAGAATATTCAAAATTATTTTATTAGAACTTTTTCCTAACATACTTATTCTCCGGAACTAATGTTCTCAATGAATTCATTATAAAATTTCCATTCCAAAAATGTCTTATTTGTCCAGTTTTGTACTAAAAAAAGGTTAGAATAGAGCACAATGTCTCTTCCTCTTGTCTCTCTTCTGAACCCCTATGTGCAGCCCTAGACCCAGATATTTGAGTCTCAGTCTGATATATAATGATACCACTTTCAAATGAGACCATTGGAAATATTTAAGCCAGCTTTGAAGTTATTGAAATCAAATCACGATTTTGTGACGTTTAACTCTCCGATAATTACTTGTATTTCTGATGACATCAATTTCTAGCCAATTCATATAGTATAATTATACAAAATGTGTGAATATTTATATCATTGTAGGTTAAATTTCTGAACTGAATAATTATATAGGTATTTGTAATACTGTGTTAGCAAAATTTTCAAAATATTAAATCTATATCGAAATATTTATTATTGGTTTAATATCAACAATATTTCTGTATGAGATAAACTATTTTTATGTACTCGTATATTCCCCATTATACTGTTACAAGTAATTCCCATTGTGAAAGATTTCGACAATAACAGTATAATTATTTAATTATAATTAATTTTATGTTTATTTACTGTTATTAAATAGTCGTTTGTCTTATATTTATAAGTATAATGGACTATGACTATATATATATATAGCTCGTAAAAATATCTTTTATCAATTTGATCTGAAGTTTAAGTCGGAAGCATGATGACTCCTCCCTTCGAGTTCTGGATACACACTATATGAATGTAGTTTGATTTATATTTTTATTTAATTAATCTATGAAATTGGGCTTCTGGATACTCTCATATAGAAAGACTGAAATATGTTAATTCAAATAGTTTTATTGAGGACATGAAAAGAATAAAAATATCAACACTTCATTGAAAATTGATTTAATAAATTGTTACTGTGAAAAATATCGTATTATTTTTAACATTTAAAGTTACTTCATTACCCCTACATCCTATGCAATTCTGAATACACAACAATTCATTATATTGCGTCGGCGCATAAGTTCTACGCATGCGCTGATAGAATTTCGTACAACACGAATACGCTCTTCACCGTCAATGCTGTGTATAAACGGATTATGCTGTGCCTGCGTGTATATAGTTGTGAAAAATTGCAATACGTTGTATAAATTTGAACAAGCGATTACATATATATATATATATATATATATATATATATATATATATATTTATAAATAATGTGTGTGAATTGAAAAGAAGATAGTAATGGATAGACCAGTTATGCATGCATTAGAGGAAAATAAAAGTTGGAAGTTATGTGAACATTCATGGAACAGGTGAACATTGAAAATGGATTAAATTAAACAAGTAAGTACAATTATATCATTATAAACTAAATAGCATGAATCTCCATGGAGATAAAATATGATGCATCGTAATATATTGTTCTAGGCCTTTTATTAGATTATCATTATTAGAACGTTCTGATTATTATTTTTAGTTCACTGTTCATATTTATGTGGAATTCCAAATATTTCAATTAAAATGCACAGACCTTAGTTCATATCTTCAGTCCTTGGCTGCTACTCGCGTCTTTAATTTCTTGACGATCTCTCACAAGAGAGATGCACCTTCCTGATCACCTTTCTCTTCTCACGGGTTCACAAAAACCTATCAACTTATTTCTATTACCTTTTTGTGAGAACTTTTCAACTTTTTTTATCAAAAATGTAACAATTTTTCTCCGAGGAGATTTATATCGACGCTTGCCTCTTCATCCCACCAAATTCACTCTCTTGTTTTTCAAATCAACAAACTTTTTGGTTGGGCAAATGCAAAGCTTGCTTCTGTTTGTTTTAATAACACAAATTGTCAACTACTATAGCTTTTAGTTATAAAATGAAATTGTTTGATTTTTAAGTCCTGGAGGATTAACACACTTATTCACAAATATTCATTTTGTATTCAGGATTCTATATAATGTCTTTTTCCTATAATACATTATCAATTTTAATCATTATCACGTTTTTACGGTTTTCTTATTTATATCCATTTTTACAAAATATACAGCATAGATTACTGATTCATATAGATGTAATTGATTATTTTTAAATTGTTTAATTTTTACTGTTTTGTCTTACATAAACTATGGATTATTTCCGATTTTGTTATTATTGTTCTATATAAAATAAATAATCAATAAATTTAAGTTGGTAATAAAATTAATAGATTTCATTACTTCCTGTTTACAATACATTTCTTTGTCATATGTTTGGGCTGTGTTCCATTTATCATTTCTCATAAAGCTTTCAACCCTTTCTTTAAATTGTCAACCTTTATTATAAACACCTGCAAATATTGATAAACAATTATTGAAATGAATATTATTTGATGTTATTTCAGGTTTCAAGTTCAAATGAAATTTTATTTCTGCGGAAATTCATATGGCGATGTTCAAAGCAATGTTGAACTTATTGACATTGACGTAATTCTGGAATTAATTGTGCAGGTAAATTTTGATACTTATTTAAATAATGTTGTGTTCAGAATTTTTACTCAAAGTCCTTTTAATAATCAATCATATCAATATCTGACATTATTTTTATGCGTATTTCACTCTTTCTACTGATTTCATACCTGAATTGTCAGTGACTTTCATAAGGTGATTGTGTCTACTGCTACACCTTCCGTAATAATAGATCCTTTTTTATGTTTTTTTTATTTATAAATGTTTCAAGAACTAGTTCAATATATATACATTACATGAAAAGTATTATGAAAGGAAAGCTGTCACATGCCCGTGGCATCCAGCAGAATCCAAGATGTGTCAGTAGGTAATATGGGAAATATACTGTAGGCAAACGTTATTAAAAATAGGAAAATTTACATAATTATGCAAACGTGAAACAAAATTAAAATTGGACAACATTAAGAGAAGTCATTAAAATTAGATTAATGTATAATTAAAAGAGAAAGAACGAAAATATGAACTTCGTCGTACGACAGAATCCGTCTGAAGCAAGAAGCCCAGTATTTGATTAGTCGTAATAGGAAAAAGAGCATTGGAGAGGACCGAACGCGGACTAACGAAAAACAACCTTTGTTTTCTGTTAGTTGGCATGATAATAATTATATACCCAGATTCCATATTTTAACACTCATTATTCACAAAATTTGAATATTCATGGTCGTTGGTAAAATAGAGTACATTAATCGTTAGAATTTGTATTTCCTGCACTCGTACGGAATATGTCACTTTCCACACTTCTTATACAAAGCTATTCAAATTCGAGTCTATGCATTGGAATCATGGTAACGGTAAGAGATATAGGGATGGTTAGATGGGGGCAAAGTTGTGTATTTTAGAAGTCATTTATTTGATTCTAGACAATCTAGCTTCTTTAGTTCTGGAGTTATACCGGAAAAATTGAAAATTTGAAATTCTTCTTTAGCCTACATCTTTTAATTTGCGAGGATTTTCCAAAACTTTGCCATAGCAAATTTTTGTAGACTATCCAAACATGCTAATAAAAATTGGTAAAAGTATGGTACACATTGGGCCACCCTCAAGATTTCATTTCCTAATACGAACCTGTATTTTTCATTGCAATTTTCTGAATGCCAAGAGGTATGTTCCATATTGGCGTAGTATTTTCATCTGACATACAGAGGGTTTTGAAAATATTGAACTATTACCAGAACAATTTTAACCTCTTTCAATATTCCATAACAGCTGTAATTGAAAAATGTCAGTGTGTAAGAAGTGAATCAATAATGAGTTGATCATACAACAAGCACTTGTTCAATTATTGAAGATTGGAATTTTACCGGTATAGTTAAATATTTCCAAAACACTCTGTAGTTCAGATGTAAATATTACGCCGATGTGAAACATGACTCTTGGCATAAGAAACAATGCAATTGAAAATAGATTCGTATTTGTAAATGAAAACTTAGTGGTGGCCCTATTTTAACGATACTTTATATACAATATTTTTCACACTGATCACCCTAAAAAAAATCGTAGCGGCTAAGGTTATGGATTAGAAAGAATTAAGTTAGTAAAAATCGAAAGAGGGAGGTAAGTATAATCTTAAAAAGTACGGCATTTTCCCAACGGCATAACAAAACGAGTTATAAAACATCAAAGTTGGAATAATGAACCAATTCAACACCCTGTATCTCATTAACGACAAGACTTATCACACATGTTTATAAGAACTTTTCGTCTTAAAATGGAGTGACGAAGGTCCCACTGCAATATTTAAGATTACTTAGGAAACACCCGTGTATAAAGAGAACATATATTTATTTGGAATATGTACTGTTTATTTTTTGTACGAACATTTGTATGAGTTTCATTAAATATTTTCTTATGTTTATTATATCTAAAACGCACAATAGAGAAGAGCTTCAATGATGATACTGATCTGAAAACTTGTACAGTCATGATGGATTCCTCACTACTCCATTATCTCTTTAGATTCCTCATTCTTTTGATATGATTTTCATCAGCGTTACATCTAAGTCTACAAATTCGAGTGAATAGAAGATTTTTTTTGAAATTTCGTGGCCACACTTTTCTTTTTAAAATTTTGTTTCAAAGTTTTTCTTCAAAATTCAGAGCCTAACTTTCCACGGGTTTCGAATTATTCAAGATTATGAGAAAAAACCTTCATCAAACTCACACGGCTCAATGGAGCATATAAAGGAAAGTTAATTTCAATCGTCCTATTTTGAGCTCTAGTTCACTCTGTAGGATTAATTGTATGTTGGTTTGGGACACTCTGTATACATACATCACACCAGTAGGACCATTAGCACATGTTTAAGTTTTGCATTTATCAGACACCTGTATATTGGAACATAGCTTTCATTTTTGCTCTGCACTGTTTGGAACCGGTGGTGTAGTAATGAACAGACCAAACCGCTAGCTGGTGTTGGGAAAAAACTCTAGTGCATACATAGCGTTTATTGCTCTCTACAACTTTTATTTAAGACATTTTTTTCCTTTGATCAAATAACGATGCAATTATCGTTCCTACAGTTATCATTGATACACCCTGTATATACCAGAGAGAGTTTCAACGTCTCCGAAATTTTTGTGAAATTCAATATTCTAGGTTAACTACTAACAATACTCCTAGTAATCTGATTTCATTTAGGTTTTCAAAATTTCCACAACAAAAACTTGACTATCGCAAAACATAGATATTGTTGGGGAACAGAGGCGGCCTTGCCCACTTTTCCGTGTCCTGTTCGGTAGGCCGAAATCTGACCTTCAGGTTTCACAGACTCCTTTTGTGAGGAATCAGAAATAATTCTTAAATTACGTGGTATTTGGTCAACTTTGCACCCATTTATTTTATTCTCTTGGTTTACAATGCTGGTGAAAAACACATTATTTACCACAATAACTTACTGAGTGACTAACTTCTTGCATTCAAAATTATTACGAGTCTTTCATTCACCTTTCTACGTTCTGTCAGTATTGACAGTTCTCTCTCGACATTATTCGCGGCACTCTCTCTTGAAAATCGATTTTCTCGCCTCGAGGCTAGTCGTTGCAGCACGACCGGTGTGAGCTGGACGGGCGCGGATTGGTAATCACCTTTGCCCAGTCAATTTGCAGCGTCAATGGTAAAAAAAATAAAACTAAAAAGATACCAAGTATCGTACATACCGCCGCCCTTGAAAGTATCTGGGAACGATATCTTTCAATAAACTGTCCTTAAAGCTATGGTAAAATTTGTCACTCAGTTAACAAAATTAATTTAAACTATGGTAATTGACAAGGTTATGAAGTAATCAAACTAATAGTATTAATGAAGGACTGACATGAAATTAAAGACGAATCAAAGTTACTGAAACACATGTTAAAACATCAGCTTACTAAGACTACTGATAACAGTCAGTGTAATCGTCATTAATAGGAAGCGGGCAAACTTTAACTATGCTACGCTTTAAAGTACCCTTCGAGGTGGTTACGCTCACTACCCGCACTACACTATCGCTTCATGGATGCATGGCTGAAATTCGTCCTCTTGGCCATTGACAGGGTGGAACGTTGTCTTCTTTGAGGAGTACTAGGGATCCATTGAGGTTTTCGGGATGATTTTGAAAACGCCATTTAAATCGCTGATGGAGAGTGTGCAAATATTCTCTAGACCAGCGCTGCCAAAAACTCTGAAACATCTGTTGAAGATGATAATAGCGCTGGAGGAGATTGACACTCTGATGCTTGAGGTCATGAGTAAAGGAGCAACACGGGTTCGGGACCATTCCTTATGTAAATTAACATGGGAAATCGCCAAGGTCCATCGTGGTAATTTTTGGCTCAATTCGATCTGCGCATGCGCCAATCATGAAGCGGACGTCATCAATAGAATCTCGAATGGCGGTAACCTAACATAGCAAACCCCACGAAATCTTGTGTATCGGAAACCCCACAAAAACGTACCGGAAGTCGGCGGCCATCTTGGATTTCACGCACCGTATGTGCCGTCGGGGGAGGGGGGCGGCCGTCTGTCAAATGGGCCAACCGTCGTATGCCCCATCTGTTCTATGTGTCGTACGGGCCTTCCGTCGTATGCCCCATCTGTTCTGTGCTTCATGATTTTTCTATACCCCATCTGTTCTGTGGTATCATGTACTCCATGATTTTTCTATGGTAGCATGTATATGGCGTGACGTAAGCAACGCTGCCATTAGGGCACTATAACACATATCTCGGCTATTATTGGTCGCATTGAAATCGAATAAACGCAATTGTGATGAAGATAATGACTAGAGGGTGTACAAAATCATACCTGAAGACAATGACCAGAGGGTGTAAAAGAATTGAGAAAGAAGAAGAGATAAGCGATAAGTTTCGCAAATATACAAGGAGTATCCAAAGAGTCATCTGAAGAAGTGAACGACAATGACCAGAGGGTGCCGTTGACCATCGCCGTATGTGCCTTATGCGTCGTCGGGGGTGGGGGGCGGCCGTCCATCAAATGTGTCAACCGTCAAATGTATCGTATGGGCCTTCTGTCATACCGACGTTGTCATTAAAGCACTAGCATCTCTGATTGGCCGTATTGAAGTTGAATAAACGTGATAAGTGTAACATTTTTAGAGAATGTACAAAGATGTCGTAAGGGCACCAACATCTCTGATTAGTCAGATTGAAGTGAAATAAACAACATTATGAAGAAGAGTGGACAAGAGGTAAATATGTAAAGCCATAAGGGCACTCATACTGATGACGTCACCCATGCTCAGTCACTCGATAATAGGGTATCAAAATAAAGAAAAATTGAATAAACATTTTATTGTATAATATAAAATTGAAAAGTATAATGAATGAAAATAATAACAATAATTTCTATTCTTATATAAATTTTTAAGGAATAATGACGTCAACATCTATATATGCATCAATGGAATAGTGGCCCCATGGTAAAGTTTCATCGGACCCAGGAAGAATAAATCGTTTGTCATCAAAAGGACTTAACGCTATTTTATCTTGAACAATTGAATGTACTAGATGTTTCTCAGCACGAATTAGATTTTGGGTAACGGTTTTCTGTGTGAAGGTGTCGAGGCATTCTTCATAATCTTCAAATGTGATTACTGTCTTCACAACTGATGATTTTACCCCTTTAGCCTTCTTAGTTATTCCAACGTTTCGAATAAGGCAGTCTATTTCTTCTTTCTCGAATCCATCATTCGCAAGACGTTTTCGTTTTTCCGCTAGACCATCTTCAGAGGTAAGTAACCGCGTTGCATATAATTTAGATCGTAACCCAATATAATCGGTCATTATGATACCATTGTTCTCATCCTTCATCATTCCAAGAACCTTCTTATTAACTTGGGGAATCCCGTAAACGTTATCGAGAGGATAGTCTGAGGTGTCGAAATATTTATAGCAATCAATTTTCATTACTTCATAAGGATCTTGATCTCCAATCTCATATATAAGACTATCGGTATCGGTATACAGTACAGTACAGTTTTCACTAAAACGGTTCGCCATATACTCATAGTGAAAATCATAGATCGTAGTTTTAGCCAGATCTAAAATTGCCATTCCTACATATATCGGTTTATTTAGCCATATTTGCAGCTTTCGTAATTCGATGGCAACTAGGTTTTCGCTGAAAATCGTACTATTCTTAAACTCGGGCTTAGCTATGTACGATTCAGCACCATATCGACCACTCCAATGAGAAATTAGCTTTACATCAACGCGTTTGCGTACGTTTTCCATGGTTTTACCTGCAACAATTAGAAAAAGTGATTAGTATAGAAATATTTATATAAAACTAGCAATACTCACCAAACACCGCATTGTTCATCAGTTTGAATAGGTTCTTCTCAAACTCATTCTTCGCAGCCTTACGTAACTCGGTGTTTAAGTCAATGTAGGGCTTTAACCAAGAACTCTGCTTGAATTTCAATACTCGATGTCTTTTTGTCAAAACAAGCCCATTCTGTAACGCTTGCTTCAATGCTCGGTAATGTATAACGTATTTTGTTTTATTAGTTAGGGTACCCATCAACTTGGTCTCCTCATTCGATCTTGTAGCAGGCATCACGGTCTTAGGATTTAGGTGTTCAGGACAAAATGGAATATCCTTATGCAAATCATGTAAATGAGAAGGATACTCCAAATCAACTTCAAGCATGTACCCCTCAGAAGCATCGTCAGCAATTTGTGTAACGTCTATATTAGAGACACACCATTCAAATCCTCCATATGGTAACGCTTGACTCATCGCCCATCCATACTAAAACATTAAAATTAATTGAAATAATTACCCAAAATGAAAAAACTAAAAAACATACCTAATTATTGACATCATAGTACATTAAATATTTCGATGGATTTGAAGGATTATAAGTGGGCATATACTTATTGTTGGCCCGAGCACGACGTTTTCCGCAAACTTGACTAAGTCCACCGCGTATACCACGCTCAACAAACAAAAACATGTCTACATCAGTGAGAAGTTCCAATTCTTGTCCTGTATGTTTTAGCATAGCATCGAATGTAAATCCTGGTAATGTATAATAATGCGCAGGATCGATGTTATACGTAGCAATACAACTGGAACGAAACTGCTCGAAAACGTCGGCAAGAAGAAGGATATCGGTCTTCATATACAACTCTACATATTCCCCTAAGGTTTGACATTGAAACGTATTCCAGACGCGTTGTGCTCTACTATAAAGTTTACGTGAGCAGGGTTTATCTTCGAGATTATTATAGAAATATTCGATAGGAGGTAACCGTGTTTCTTCAAAGCGGTCGAAAGAATTGAAATAGTCATAAGACATCACCCCCTTCTTAGTTAACATTGTGAATTCTTCCTTAGGAACACTACTAGAAAACTGTGATCTCAAATTAGGAAATTCGGTTAAATACGAGGAGAGTTTATCGAGAGATGATGCCATGAATCTGAAGCTATCGATAAATCTGAAACGGATTCGTGCATCTTCAACATGTTTTGTGAAGGAAATATATTTTTCTTTTGTAATAGGAAGCAAATCAATAGATCCAGTCATGCGGGTAGCAATGTCTTCGATGATGAAATTTGCATCATAACCAGATAAGTTGTGGAACACTACATTAACAGTAGGCGAATCCTGATAGTTAATATTGCACCCCTCATGTGCTGCACCTCTATAATTGTTTTCAGGAATAAGATGATCATGATCTCGGACTTTCTTATCGGTAGCGGAAAATAAATAACTCTTATAAAAGGAAAGCGTATCATCATATGAGCACTTGAAGTAATACCCAACGGCTGCAGGGATATGCTGTTGTGGCTTCTTAGAATCCCCAGTCTGCTTCAAAACACTCTCGAGATCTGCATATACTATAAAAGGTGCCTTTACCTTATTCTTAAATAACCTAGAAGGATCCTTCTAGGTTATTCAACACTCAGTATATAATAAATCCCCATATTTTGGTATGGCTACCCTGTATAAATTGAAAAGATAATTTAATTCATTGCAATGACCTACTTGTTCAGCCTGAGGCACTCACAATAGTTGAAAGAATGTGTGCATTTATTAATTATTATTCTATAAAAATGCAATATTTATATATATACCGATGCATTTTGTTCAAGGTAATTATATTCTATTAAAGGTAACGCCTTAAAATTTGAAAAAAATATTAGATCCATTTAGTATTTAAGGTCAGAATTATAGTTTGAAATTCATTCTCCGTGTCTATTTTTTGAACGCAACAGCAGCTTCCAGTAATCAACAGGTAAGAATAACATTTTCATTTATTTTACTTAGAATGATTGGTGATTTAATTATATAATTATTATTTTTAGTGTAATGGATTTAAAAGCGATAAATTCTTCTTCTCTTCTAGAAAAAGATCTGAAACCCATAACAAAAATAAACGACTTAATATTAGATGAACGTAAGAAAATTATTTCGGCCTCACTTTTTCGGTTGTTGTTGTTGTTGTTGTATTTCGAGGGCTTTAACAATTAGACATCTCCACTCTAACTAGTTATCACTTCTGGTAAAGTATTTTTATTCTTTATCTTACTTCTATTTGAATTTTTAAATATTTTCTGTTGAAATAAAATCAATATTTTTCATATTTATATGTATTTATCAAGCATATAATTATTTCCAGAGATTTTTCATACCACGAAACTCACAGCTACATTCCGTTAGTTTTACATCGTCGAGTTTACATTTTAAGTACTCCTAGTTTTTTTGAAAATCTTGTTAGAATACATATTTTCGGAGAATTTTTGAAATAATATATCAACGCGTGAAACAGTATCTTTCTGTCAGCGGGAAAAGTTGTCTAAAGGCACAGAGTACCTATAACCTCACATATAATAATAATATTATCAATCAAAAATAAATTTTATTCATAACTTTAATACGAGTATCTAAATAGTGTATACAGGTGAATTCCTTGAAATAAATTACCATTTCTCTTGTAAGCAAATCGTTGCAAAAATTAACTTTCGTCTTGTAGGGGCAGATTATAAATTACTTTAGTATATGTTTTTATTTCTTTATCAAGTGGAATCATTTTCTCTCAAATATTGCGGTTAAAAGTGGTAGAATTGCTCAAATATCTTAAAATGCATCACTTTTACATGCTTTCTTATAGAAAAACAGACACAAATTTCTTCATGAAATTGACTGTCTCGACCCTTACTTCGTGGAATATGACGATGATATTGATTTATCGAAACAATTGTCAATTTTTTAGAATTTTCAATAACTTGTATTATAATGTGGAATTAACTAGAGACCTTGAGTTTCATTTAAAAACACAAATTTCTTCATTTACAGGTCTTTTTTGAGAAAAAATATTGCCGTTCAGTCTTCCGTCTGACTAGGAGTTTATTTGTTACTCATCACATCCCGATAATACTCATTCTAATACAGTTCTTTGCTCAAAGTGCTCACGAAAAAACTTTCATCCTTATTATGAGTATCTTTGCGAATCTCGTAAAATATGTTGCTACTTTGTTCGGGCTTATAACATCTAATTATAATGAACACCAAGTGACGAAAGGGCTTACGGAGTGTAGAAAAGCTATAAAGAAACTAAATAATGCGTTACGAAGTGCCAAGAAAATTGGGGAAAAGCAGCATATCCTAACTAGTATAACTCAAATAAAATCATTTCGTAATCAATTTAAATATATTCAAAAACATGGTGGAGACCTATCATCTCATTCTGAGACCGCAAAACATCGTGTAAAATGGGATGATCTGGATGTAGCATTTAACAGTCGCATCAGAACTGGTAGCATCTCAAACCTGAAGCATAAGGATCCTATTGCATTTCTCAAAGATTGTAAGGCTATCTTTAAACGGCGTATACATAATATATTAAAAAAGGAGGTAGCTGTTAAGGTGAATGTGGCTTTCGGAGGCGAATTTGAAATTGTTAAAGGATATCAGATTCTTAATGAGTTCAAGTATTTTACGACAACTAATTCACCAATTTACAAAGATACAAACATTGATGACTGGTATGATACTAAAGTCGCTGTCCCTATCCTTAGAGATCTAGATGAATTTCAAGAACGTGATAGTGGTTGGGCATTGAAGAAGGTGGTGAACTTAGGCGTTAACATCAATAAATATACTCCACAACTGGGATCCTCATATATTGATTTACCTGCAGAAATCAAAAAGAGGGAGGCATGTATTAACGTCAAAAATGCGGATGATTCTTGCTTTGCTTGGGCGGTGACGTCAGCACTGTATCCTGTTAGAATCCATTCTGATAGAATTTCATCATACCCCCACTATTCGACAATATTAAAGCTAAAAGGCATTCAGTTTCCCATGACTATGAAGCAGATCCCTACTTTTGAGAAGCAAAATGGCATATCCATAAATGTTTATATTCTGCAAAAAGATCAAAAGTCCTTTATTACTCTACCAACTTACCTTACAAGGAATAAGATGAATAAACACGTCAATTTGTTGATGGTACAAGATAGATATGATGAAGCGCCAACGAAATATCACTTTGTTTGGATAAAGAATCTATCAAGACTTCTATCTTCACAACTTAGTAAAGAAAATGCTAAAAAATACTTCTGTGATCGTTGCCTACGCTATTTCAGATCCCATGAAAAACTAGATGTTCATCTTAAATGTTGCAAGGGACGAAAGGGATTTCCATGTGAAAGATGTTTACAGTCACTTACTACAGCGGAAAAGTTGGATGCTCACGTCGTAGATTGTATGAAAATTAATGATTGCGCTGTTAAGATGCCAGAACAGGGGAAAAACGTTCTCAAATTTAAAAACTTTAAGAATAAGGTAAAGGCACCTTTTATAGTATATGCAGATCTCGAGAGTGTTTTGAAGCAGACTGGGGATTCTAAGAAGCCACAACAGCATATCCCTGCAGCCGTTGGGTATTACTTCAAGTGCTCATATGATGATACGCTTTCCTTTTATAAGAGTTATTTGGGTCAAGATTGTATGCGCTGGTTTGCTGATGAGCTAAATCTCCTTGGTCAAGATATTAGTACGGTGTTCCTATGTCCTTATGGAATTCACATGACTCCTAATCAAGAACGTCAGTTTCAAGCTGCTACCGAATGTCATATTTGTGAAAAGCCATTTTCCGCTACTGATGAGAAAGTCCGAGATCATGATCATCTTATTCCTGAAAACAATTATAGAGGTGCAGCACATGAGGGGTGCAATATTAACTATCAGGATTCGCCTACTGTTAATGTAGTGTTCCACAACTTATCTGGTTATGATGCAAATTTCATCATCGAAGACATTGCTACCCGCATGACTGGATCTATTGATTTGCTTCCTATTACAAAAGAAAAATATATTTCCTTCACAAAACATGTTGAAGATGCACGAATCCGTTTCAGATTTATCGATAGCTTCAGATTCATGGCATCATCTATCGATAAACTCTCCTCGTATTTAACCGAATTTCCTAATTTGAGATCACAGTTTTCTAGTAGTGTTCCTAAGGAAGAATTCACAATGTTAACTAAGAAGGGGGTGATGTCTTATGACTATTTCAATTCTTTCGACCGCTTTGAAGAAACACGGTTACCTCCTATAGAATATTTCTATAATAATCTCGAAGATAAACCCTGCTCACGTAAACTTTATAGTAGAGCACAACGCGTCTGGAATACGTTTCAATGTCAAACCTTAGGGGAATATGTAGAGTTGTATATGAAGACCGATATCCTTCTTCTTGCCGACGTTTTTGAGCAGTTTCGTTCCAGTTGTATTGCTACGTATAACATCGATCCTGCGCATTATTATACATTATCAGGATTTACATTCGATGCTATGCTAAAACATACAGGACAAGAATTGGAACTTCTCACTGATGTAGACATGTTTTTGTTTGTTGAGCGTGGTATACGCGGTGGACTTAGTCAAGTTTGCGGAAAACGTCGTGCTCGGGCCAACAATAAGTATATGCCCACTTATAATCCTTCAAATCCATCGAAATATTTAATGTACTATGATGTCAATAATCAGGTATGTTTTTTAGTTTTTTCATTTTAGGTAATTATTTCAATTAATTTTAATGTTTTAGTATGGATGGGCGATGAGTCAAGCGTTACCATATGGAGGATTTGAATGGTGTGTCTCTAATATAGACGTTACACAAATTGCTGACGATGCTTCTGAGGGGTACATGCTTGAAGTTGATTTGGAGTATCCTTCTCATTTACATGATTTGCATAAGGATATTCCATTTTGTCCTGAACACCTAAATCCTAAGACCGTGATGCCTGCTACAAGATCGAATGAGGAGACCAAGTTGATGGGTACCCTAACTAATAAAACAAAATACGTTATACATTACCGAGCATTGAAGCAAGCGTTACAGAATGGGCTTGTTTTGACAAAAAGACATCGAGTATTGAAATTCAAGCAGAGTTCTTGGTTAAAGCCCTACATTGACTTAAACACCGAGTTACGTAAGGCTGCGAAGAATGAGTTTGAGAAGAACCTATTCAAACTGATGAACAATGCGGTGTTTGGTGAGTATTGCTAGTTTTATATAAATATTTCTATACTAATCACTTTTTCTAATTGTTGCAGGTAAAACCATGGAAAACGTGCGCAAACGCGTTGATGTAAAGCTAATTTCTCATTGGAGTGGTCGATATGGTGCTGAATCGTACATAGCTAAGCCCGAGTTTAAGAATAGTACGATTTTCAGCGAAAACCTAGTTGCCATCGAATTACGAAAGCTGCAAATATGGCTAAATAAACCGATATATGTAGGAATGGCAATTTTAGATCTGGCTAAAACTACGATCTATGATTTTCACTATGAGTATATGGCGAACCGTTTTAGTGAAAACTGTACTGTACTGTATACCGATACCGATAGTCTTATATATGAGATTGGAGATCAAGATCCTTATGAAGTAATGAAAATTGATTGCTATAAATATTTCGACACCTCAGACTATCCTCTCGATAACGTTTACGGGATTCCCCAAGTTAATAAGAAGGTTCTTGGAATGATGAAGGATGAGAACAATGGTATCATAATGACCGATTATATTGGGTTACGATCTAAATTATATGCAACGCGGTTACTTACCTCTGAAGATGGTCTAGCGGAAAAACGAAAACGTCTTGCGAATGATGGATTCGAGAAAGAAGAAATAGACTGCCTTATTCGAAACGTTGGAATAACTAAGAAGGCTAAAGGGGTAAAATCATCAGTTGTGAAGACAGTAATCACATTTGAAGATTATGAAGAATGCCTCGACACCTTCACACAGAAAACCGTTACCCAAAATCTAATTCGTGCTGAGAAACATCTAGTACATTCAATTGTTCAAGATAAAATAGCGTTAAGTCCTTTTGATGACAAACGATTTATTCTTCCTGGGTCCGATGAAACTTTACCCTGGGGCCACTATTCCATTGATGCATATATAGATGTTGACGTCATTATTCCTTAAAAATTTATATAAGAATAGAAATTATTGTTATTATTTTCATTCATTATACTTTTCAATTTTATATTATACAATAAAATGTTTATTCAATTTTTCTTTATTTTGATACCCTATTATCGAGTGACTGAGCATGGGTGACGTCATCAGTATGAGTGCCCTTATGGCTTTACATATTTACCTCTTGTCCACTCTTCTTCATAATGTTGTTTATTTCACTTCAATCTGACTAATCAGAGATGTTGGTGCCCTTACGACATCTTTGTACATTCTCTAAAAATGTTACACTTATCACGTTTATTCAACTTCAATACGGCCAATCAGAGATGCTAGTGCTTTAATGACAACGTCGGTATGACAGAAGGCCCATACGATACATTTGACGGTTGACACATTTGATGGACGGCCGCCCCCCACCCCCGACGACGCATAAGGCACATACGGCGATGGTCAACGGCACCCTCTGGTCATTGTCGTTCACTTCTTCAGATGACTCTTTGGATACTCCTTGTATATTTGCGAAACTTATCGCTTATCTCTTCTTCTTTCTCAATTCTTTTACACCCTCTGGTCATTGTCTTCAGGTATGATTTTGTACACCCTCTAGTCATTATCTTCATCACAATTGCGTTTATTCGATTTCAATGCGACCAATAATAGCCGAGATATGTGTTATAGTGCCCTAATGGCAGCGTTGCTTACGTCACGCCATATACATGCTACCATAGAAAAATCATGGAGTACATGATACCACAGAACAGATGGGGTATAGAAAAATCATGAAGCACAGAACAGATGGGGCATACGACGGAAGGCCCGTACGACACATAGAACAGATGGGGCATACGACGGTTGGCCCATTTGACAGACGGCCGCCCCCCTCCCCCGACGGCACATACGGTGCGTGAAATCCAAGATGGCCGCCGACTTCCGGTACGTTTTTGTGGGGTTTCCGATACACAAGATTTCGTGGGGTTTGCTATGTTAGGTTACCGCCATTCGAGATTCTATTGATGACGTCCGCTTCATGATTGGCGCATGCGCAGATCGAATTGAGCCAAAAATTACCACGATGGACCTTGGCGATTTCCCATGTTAATTTACATAAGGAATGGTCCCGAACCCGTGTTGCTCCTTTACTGTCATGATCAGGAACCATATTAACTGGATGACCCATGATGGAATGGCCAGGCGTCAGAATCTCAAGGTCATTGGGGTCATTAGACATTGGTATCAAGGGACGGGAGTTGAGGATAGTTTCTACTTGAACGAGAAGTGTATAAAATTCCTCATAATTTGAAGGATTGTCATTTAAAACGCAACGCAAGTGATTCTTAACAGATTTTACTGCTCCTTCCCATATGCCACCAAAATGGGGGGAACGTGAGGGTATGAAATGCCATTTGATTCTCAAACTGCTTATAAAATGCTGAAAGCACTCCGAATTCTGGGTATCATAAACATTTTGTAAGTAATTTTGGACACCAATGCAATTTGAGCCATTGTCCGAATATACATTTTGACACATATCCCGTCTGGAAGTGTGGCTTGTGCGCCGGAGTGAATATTTTGAATGTGGGTATGAGTTATGATTAATTCAGTGAAAGGATGTTTTGAAGGTAAATCTATTGGATATTTAGCATTGAAAGGTATGTTTGCGTGTCTGAATCGGCCACCGACTCGTATAAGACCGTGTTTATCAATAAATGGATTTAAAGAGCTAAGTTTGCTGTTAGTGCTTACAGATTGGTTTGACTTTAGTTTTCGCTTTTCTTCAGGAAATGATTGCGTCTGTACTAATTTGATCAAACAGCATATGCTGTGAGTGAGTTCTTCTGGAATTAATGATCCAGATATTCTGGATTCTCGAGATGTCCTCGCATTTGAAATAAAGCGCAAACAATAAGCTACATCATTTATGAGTTTTGTGTAGTTGGAATAGCGATTGAAAATTGAACAAGTTTCTTGCAATGCTGATGATACAGATTTGTGATTAAATTCTGGAATCTCAAAATTAGACTTCTCACGAGAAAAATTACAAATGTGTGAAATCTCTCGCCACTTATCAGAACATTCTGATAAAAATGGAGGTCCGTGCCACCATAAATCGCAATCCTGAAGATCATGGGGATTGATTTCTCTAGAAATTATATCGGCAGGGTTATTTAAAGAAGCAACATTATACCAATTGTTTATGTTAGATATCTGTTGTATTTCTGAAACTCGGTTGCAAACGAAAGTTTTCAATTGGCGGGGTTCTAACGATAACCAACAGAGAACAATGGCCGAATCAGTGTAGTAGTGAATGTTGTTGAATTTGACATCTAGTTTATTGAGAACTTTTTTCATTAACTTTGCAAGAATCGAAGCTCCGCACAATTCCAAACGAGGTAATGCAACGAATTTGACCTTCGGGATCTATGGACCTCACGAAAATGCAAGCTCCATATGCATTATTTGATGCATCACAGAAACTATGGGCTTATAGAAGCACGGGATTTATCAAGGAAACTTGCCGAGGAATCCTGAAGGTTTCCACAAGACTTAGATGATTTACGAAGTTAATCCAAATTTTGTAGAGGTTGCTTGGAATTGGCTTATCCCAGTTGATTTTGAGAAACCAAAGCTGCTGGATAAGGATTTTGACTTGTATTATCATAGGACCTAGAAGGCCAAGAGGGTCAAAATTTTTGGAAATCGTTGAAAGTAAATTTCTCTTGGTGATTAATGCGTCAAAAACTTCCAGAGGAGAATGATAAATGAATGATTCAGACTGAGAATTCCAGGATACACCTAGGGTTTTGGTATTATGTGAATCGGTAATGACATAATCCATTGGATTTTCCTTGTTGTGTGTTAGGTCTGACAAGACATTCGGACCATTTCAAGCAAACCTTCGTAGGTCGAAACCGTATGACTTGAGAATGGTAAATTTTTTCGTATGCTTATGAGCTTTTCTTCGCTGGAAGCACCTGAGAGAATATCGTCGACATAACAATCAAATGAGATGACACGACTTTCATCTAGGAAATCATTCTCATGGTTTAATGATACCTGTTTTAAGCATCTGGTCGCAAAATATGAGGAACTGGACAGGCCGTAAGTTACGGTGTTTAGACAATAATGTCCAAGAGGTTTTCTAGAGTCGTCACGCCATACTATGCGCTGTGGGTTGCGCTGTTCTGGACTAATGAGGATTTGCCTGTACATCTTTGCTATGTCGCCAATGAGCACAGAGTTGTGTTGGCGAAAGCGTAGAAGAATAGAAAAAATATCATTCTGGACAGTGGGTCCAATCATCAAAGCGTCATTTATAGAAATACCAGATGAAGTGGCTGCCGAGCCGTCAAAAACGACTCGCAGACGAGTGGTTAAGCTGTCAGGTTTCTCCACACTGTGATGGGGTAGGTAATTCACAGGGTAGATCAAATCTGAATGAGGTTCAGGAGTAATTTCTGACATGTGACCTAGGTCAATGTATTCCTTCATGAATTTGGAATAATATTCCTTTAAAATAGAATGTTTGTTAAGCTTTCTCTCTACAGTATAAAACCGTTTTATCGCCGTGTCAAGAGATTCATCTAGGGAATTTACATTTAATTTCAAAGGTAGGCTAACCTGGAATCGTCCGGATTCATCTCTGGTAGTTGTGGACTCGTAATGAGCCTCACATTGTTGATCCTCGTGAGATAGAGGTTTTAGATTGGGTTGTGGAAGCTCTTCTATGCTCCAAAATCTCTCCAAGGAATTTTGCGAGTCATTTGTACAAGTGAATCAAAGAAATGATGTGGGTCCAACAGTTGTTACAAATGTTATTGGTCCGCCGACTACCCAACCTAGCTTTGTTTCCTGGATTACAGGCTTATTTTTGCCCAATTTTATTTGACCGGAACCGAAAATATCATAGAATAGCCCAGCGCCTATGAGAACGTCTATAGTAGAAGGTTCATAGAATTCGTCATCAGCTAGAGGTATATCTGCCGGTATGTTTAGTCTAGACGTATCAATTGGATGCTGAGGAACAAAATTAGCTATTTTGTCTATAACTAAAGCCGGAATTTTGAAAGTGAAACCTTTATAGGATGATTTTATTTCAATTTTACCACGTTTGCAAATGTTTGTAGTTTTTCCATTGATGCCTGCAACTGGAATGTTCACAGATTCATAGGGCAGATTTAATAGGTTGAATAAATCTTGGGTTACAAAATTGGATTGACTGCCACTATCCAAAATGGCTCGACAGGGTATAGGTTCATTATTCTGGTTATAAATGCTTATTAGTACTGTAGACAATAACACTGAAGTGCTTGGGTTTTGGTTCGTGCATGAGAAGCTACATGCATTTTCATTTGGGTTCACATGAGGATCTGGCAACATGGCATTGCTAAAGCTTTGATTGGAGATTGGCGACATGGTGTTACTAGAATTCTGGTTGCGATTTGGCAACATCGCTTTCAATTAGTTCATATTAGCATGAGTTTTAATTGGATTGGATAGACTTGAACGGTTATTGCTTGATTTGGAGGTTCTATATTGTGAATGGTTGCCTGGTTGCATGTGAAGCATTGACTGATGCTTACCACGGCAAGTTTTACAAGTGTGTATTGATTTACAATCTGATGTTCGATGACCAGGGCGAAGGCAATTTGTGCACAGATTATAACGTTTCATTTCAGAAAAGCGGCTCCTTGCACAATGGACATGAATTTCCCGTTTGGCTAATATGCGATAATATTTTATGATCATCAGGTTTATCGAATTTTTTCTCATACTTCTTTTGTTGAAGTTTGAAGTCGAGTGATTCTAAAAATCTACATCTTTCTGATAAAAAAGTTGAAAAATCTAGAATAGAAAGATTCACTCTGTCTTTGGAAAAAATTTCCCATTCCTTGCGTGTTGATAAATCCAGTTTTGTGGTTAATAAATAGAGTAAATTAGTGCTCTAGTCTTTGACATTCTCATCAAGGATTTCTAGAGATTTGTAATGTCTTTGAAATGAATCTAAACATTTTCTTAAATTTTGATAAGCCTTGTCTTTTACGGGGTTAAGTTCAAAAATACCTTTCATGTGAGTATGTATGATTGCCTCTTTGTTTTCATATCATTCTTTTAGAATGACTATTGCTGGTTGTAGCTAAAGAACTGATTACTTGTGCTGCTTCACCCTTTAGACTAGATTGAAGATAATGAAATTTTTCTATGTTTCCTATATGAGAATTTTTATCTATCAAAGATTCGAGAGTATCACGGAAATTTACCCACGTTTCGTAATTTCCTGAAAATTGTGGCAACGATATTGGTGGAAGTCGAGGACTAGATTGAGTATCATGATTTACAGGTGGTGTGCCTTGACTCGCGAAAGAGGCGTTTTGTGCGGCATTATCCGAATTACCTTGAGATTCCTCTAATATTGGTTTTGCTCTAGCAGATAAATCATAAAACTTATTTTCAAATTCATCGCGTTCATCATTTTGTAAGTTGAGTTCTACTAAATTGAAATCTAAGCATAACCTTTCGAACTCCCCCTGTACCTTTTAAAAGTCTAATAACAAGTTATTGATGTGTTCCAGATGGTTTGGTAAATCAAAAACTGATTTTTTCTGTGCTAAAACAATTGGAGAGCATTTTTTCAAAAAAGCTTCAAATCGCGTCAAATGAGCCTTTACAATGCCGCGACGGCTTACAAGGTATCTATAATTGTCCTGAATTTTTCCCCCTTCATCGTCTATGTCACGGCCTTGAGGGCTGGCCTGATTGGAGTTAGACATGGCAAAAAGTTTTTAACTTAGAGGTAAGTAAAATCAAAACAGATTTGAATTTTATTTTTCCCAAATGTATTTGTAACGCCACTGACTGGGCAATTATAAATGAAAAAGTTGGTTAAAAAACTTGTCAAAAGAAATTTCTGACTGAAAGTCTTGCAAGGTGCAACGACTATAAATTAAGGTTATAGGTTAAAATGTGAATTTGATGCAATATTGCCTTATTCTAGGTATCGAATTATGTTTGTTGGAATTCGTGAATAAAAACCAAATATAAATATTGATATTTATGGATGCAAAAGAAATGAGTAAAATCTGATGACAGAAGAAATGGAATTTGAAGTTGAGTTTCAAGTATTTACACTATAGGTTTGTAAAAATTTTGGTTAAAGTAGATTATAAAGGAATTAAAGGGAGTAGATCTGACCTTTATCTCCTTAACAGTGCAAACTGGAACTTGGAACGCCGCCACTTGGTGTTCTTCACATTTAAGAATAAAACAGATTTTAGTATCCGGCTCGAAGGGCCCTATGTTGGGGACCTGAGTCGGCCTTGCCCACTTTTCCGTGTCTCATTCTGTAGGCCGAAATCTGACCTACAGGTTTCACAGACTCCTTTTGTGAGGGACCAGAAATAATTCTCAAATTACGTGGTATTTGGTCAATTTTACACCTATTTATTTTATTCTCTTGGTTTACAATACTAGTGAAAAACACATTATTTACCACAATAACTTACTGAGTGACTAACTTTTTGCATTCAAAATTATTACGAGTTTCTAATTCACTTTTTTCGTTCTGTCAGTCTGGACAGTTCTCTCTCGACATTATTCGCGGCACTCTCTTGAAAATCGATTATCTCGCCTCGAGGTTAGTCGTTGCAGCACGACGTACAGATATATTGAATGACAATTAAGAGATTCAATACGAATGTGGGGATACACAAGAAATAAATTCATGATCAGAAGATGAAACAATGGAAAAGTGAGACTTCCAGTAGCTTGGAGGAGTGACAGGGAAAAAAGAGAAGCTTAAGAAAAACCATGAAAAGTAGATGACCATATGACGAATACGGATTAATATCATCACTTTTAGAATAAATAACGATGTAAAAGGAGACATAAGTGAAAATGGATTCTTACACAGAGTAAAAGCAAGATAAACGCGACAAATTTCAATTCCCAAGCAAATTCGGGCAAACTTACATAAAATGATCTAATGCTTACCAATATTTTTATTTTGTGAGACTATAACGGTATATTTGTTATAGAATGATTATATTTTTGTTCTATTATTGTGAACTACACCCTCTAACGGTCTAAGTAGAAAAAGAATTTCCAGCAGTTTGTGGATATGCGAGTAGAACAGATATTTTCTCTAAGCTTTACGATGAACACTTTCTGTGATACAGCGGGTAACCACTCTCAATCAGACATCCAGTACTAAATACTATAAATTGTTAAAACCGGATATTCAATTTGAAACATTTGTTTCTATAAAGCAGCATACTCGTAGCAATGTTAATGTTTTTGTAGGCGATTATACATTCTTTCTCCATTTTTCCATATTAACATGTTGCCAGTAAGCCGTTCAATGTTAAAAAAAATTCGTTGAATTAATGAATTTTGGATTGTAATCCACAATATACTGTTCCTTTGTTTATTGAAAATAATGTTGCAGGTTTATGAATAAAAAAACATTATAAAACGCTGGAACTGAAATTGAATGTACTACTCCGTTATTCATTAGAATTAAACGCGAGTATGTGTTTTATTTTGAATTCATCAAAACTTCTAAACAAAGAGCTTGAAACTGGTTGAATTGTGAATATGAAATATGTTATTGGAGATTCGCAATTGTATTTTAGGCTTATTTCAGAATGAAATAGGGCTATTGTACTGGATAGCATGAAGCGACATCGGAAACATTTCAATGCAGTTTTTCGTTTTGATATTCCTTGATGCCAAAACAACCCCCTGCTCCAAAGGTTATATATATATATATATATATATATATATATATATATATATAAATATATATATATATATATATATATATATATATAAGATAAATTCCGATTTTCTACTACACCTGTTTAGTAAAAATTACAATAATTTTAACGTATAAGCCTGACCGTTTTTTGAAGGGAAAAACAACTACATTCCTTGCTAATACCACGCAGAATACTGAATTACATCCCCTTCGAAAACCGTTACGTCAATCGGCCATTTTGCCGATACGAACATCTGTGGTGATTCGCAACTGATAGCGGAAGAGCATAGTACAGTGACGCGTTTCGACCTTTTTGGGTCTCTTCAAAAGTGCCGTAATGCCTTCTAGTTCAGAATCTCTAGTCCGAACTGAAGTTTACGTCCTCCGACAACTTCTCTTCGCTCGTGTAGTTACACAAGCGAGAAGTAGTCAGTAGGCGCCATCTTCACTTTCAGCTCTGCGATAAGAAAAATAAAACAGCACTAACGAGTCACACAAATGACAAGAACCATACTATTAATTATGAATAAACGAAAATCCTAAAAACTGAAATAAATACAAGAAAACGAGGAATTTACGAAATGATACGTATACAAAAAACAAAAATACTAATAATTCCAAAATTGACACAAACAATTTAAGTGAGATCTATTACAATTTAATAAATTGACGAAATAAATATAAATACGATCAACAGCATAGGAAAGTATTGTTTTTTTGATTATACATACCCTTTACAAATTGATTCTTTGTCCGTTCATGTTAAATGCATTGATTGGCGGAATAAAAATGGAAATGGAAATTGAAAAAAATAAATCAATTATCAATCGTGAAGTCGCTGTTTGTATACGTAAAGTACACAAATTAATTCCAAATGTGACGTTCCCACTATGTTGATAATAAAGTATTTGTTCGGAATATCTGTAAGTAGAATTCTATTTAAATTTTGGCTGTATGATTAGGAGTTTTTATTGAGCTGTGATTGTCACTATGAGTTTCTATTGTAGTGTTTTTGAAAAAGGGTAGAAAATCCGCCGAAACGTTAAATATGAATAAAATATTATTAGATGAATTATATTAGTTAGAGAGATTAATAATTAGACAAATAGCAACATCCAATGGTTATCCATTAGATATGATAAATAAGCTAATTGATAAAAAAAGAGGAAAAAGTGGCATTACAACTGATATTTCCTAAACAAAATGATGAAATAAAAACTTATAAAACCATCACAGATGCAGGAAATATTTCTAATAATATTCCAAAGATAATATCTTCAGCAACGAATACAACAATTTCTATTAAAACAGAGAGTAACGTTAGTACAAAATTGTTAAATGTAAAAACAAAAATACCATCATTAGAGATGTCAGGTATATATAAACTCGAATGTCCAGAATGTAATGCTGTCTATTTGGGTCAGACCCTTAGGAGTTTTGAAATCCGATACGGTGAACACATACGAGCATACAGAATAAAACAACCAGATAAATCCCACTACGCAAAATATCTACTTGACAACAATCATTCATTGACACCTAACACAAATCTAGAAGTGCTGCATATTTGTCAAAAGAGACAAGAACTGGATTTCCTTGAAGAATTGGAAATAAGAAGACATTTAAGAAACCCAAAATATGAAGTTGTTAATGAACAGTTAAATCTAGGGAGTTCTCCACTAATAAACTGTCTTCTTAAGTGATAATTGTAAAGATCAGCAGAAATAGTTTTCCTGGTTTTCTATATCATTGCACAGTTATACTGATCTTGAATGGAAAAATGATATCCAGGATATCAGCATAGGGCTAATAATATCTGAGCTTCAATATTTGTAATATCACATCTTTTTCTTTTTTCTATTAACACATATTAAGTCAATCACAAATCAGGTCACTTCTTGGTCTAGCCAAAAATAACTACTAAACATCAGGTAGACATCAAATGAAATGTAACTTCTGTCATTCTGACGATGATATTGTTTTATCGAAACAATTGTCAATTTTTCAGAATTTCCAACAATTTTTATTATATTGTGGTATTATCTAGAAACCGTGAGTTTCATTTAAAACACTAATATATTTCATGTATATTGAAAAATAATTGCTGATTCCATATAAGTTTGCTGGGCCGTATATATCTGTATTACGATTTATAATTTGTCAGGAGACAAAGATGATATTTCTAAATGAATAATTCACAATAACACATTCGTATAATTCATATCACCGAATTTTGCGTGTGGAATATCAATTATTTCAAGTATTTCATTAATTCTACAGGATAAATAATCATACATTTTCATTATTCTCAATTTAAGCAACCCTCCTAAAAATGCTTGAACTTCAAGTCAGATCAAACTTCACACAAGACTTTAGACATGTTCACGGTTGATTAAAGAAGTTGTAGTAACGACACAAACAAACTTTGACAAGTCTGCTAATTAGTTTCAACTCGTTTGGTCCAAGACGTGCTGTTATTTTCATCTTCTACTCTTGTGAGTGTAAATTGGAAAAATCCTGTGAACATTCCGCCTTAAATTGTCGTTATTTTAGTGCGATTTTCAATCGTTAATTATAAAGCTTCGTACGTTTTTTTGAACATTTGAATTTGTGATGGAACTGGAGAAGCAGAATTATTTATTTAGAGCTGTATTCTCCACAGGGAACGCCACCCTCACAAAAACAACCGCACCGAATAATCCCAATACAAACTGTCTACGGCATGTAAATACCAAACCGTAAAAAGTCACTCTATATATACAGTAATTTTTTTCCATTCAAAATGTCCACTTTCATATAGCCGGAAAAATAGAAACTTGATCACCGATTAGGATGGAATTCCGTCAAATTACTTAGGGCGCTGAGATGATACTACAGTTAAATTTTCAGCCTCATAGCTATAGTCTAAGATGAGATTCAGTTATCCTCGTTTTAGGTAGTTTCTCGGGGTATATATATAAATATATATATATATATATATATATATATATATATATATATATATATATATATTATATATATATATATATATATATATATATATATATATATATAAAAAGATTGGAAGTCTTTGCTGACCAGTTAGGAAAAATTGGCAAAAATATTGGGGTAGCAGCAAATAAAAGTACACTCTTTATGATATTTCCAAGCTTTCGGAAACGTTTATTTCCATCATCAGCGAGCACTACAAAAAATCACAAAAACGTTACAACAACTAAATGCGACCAACACCACAATCCGCCAAGCCAAAACAACCCCGACCAATCGCAAAATCTCTCTCTCTCACAAAAAGCAGCGAAGTAGTCAAGCATGTTTCAACCCAACAAAAAGCACTGATGGCGACAAAAACATGAACTGCCAGAAAAGGTCAAACTGCGACCAAAATTTTACCCGACTATAATACTGAAATAATTATATTTAATAACAAAGCTAATACATTACATTGAAATTTTTTTTGTAGTCAAAAACTTGTTTAAAAATTCTACAAATTTTAGGGGAAACATCCCTTATATAAGGTATGGAAACATAAAAAAATGGAGTATCTACTGCAACCGCTACAGCACTGGTTTGAACACTTTCAACCTGGTTGGCATTGTTAATATTACCATTATTGATGACTGACGTATTGAATAAAATTTTTTTAATAAAGTCTTAGGATATGAGTTATCAATGAAAAGTTGGAAAAGGTGTTTAAGGTTCTTATCATGGAATGAAGGGTCAGAAATGTTTAATTCTCTACTCTTCATTTGTTTTATTAAATTAACCTTCATAGAATGTTTATGAGTATTAAACATTTCTGACCCTTCATTCCATGATAAGAACCTTAAACACCTTTTCCAGCTTTTCATTGATAACTCATATCCTAAGACTTTATTAAAAAAAAAATTTATTCAATACGTCAGTCATCAATAATGGTAATATTAACAATGCCAACCAGGTTGAAAGTGTTCAAACCAGTGCTGTAGCGGTTGCAGTAGATACTCCATTTTTTTATGTTTCCATACCTTATATAAGGGATGTTTCCCCTAAAATTTGTAGAATTTTTAAACAACTTAGTAACGTTAAGATCGCTTTTAGTACAGTTTTGACAAATAAATCCGTTTTTAGCAAACTAAAGGACAGGACTCCAACCTTAGCTCTCTCAAATGTGGTTTACTCTATACCTTGTGGTGATTGTAACAATAAATATATTGACCAGACTTCTAGGACCTTATCTCAGAGGATATCGTCCCATAAGTCTGACACTCGGTTGCATCCAGAGAGATGTGCTCTGGCAGAACATGTGAATGTTGAGGACCATCATATGAATTATTCTGATGTAAAGGTTTTAATAATGGAAAATAATTATCATAAGAGGCTCTTTTTGGAAATGACTTTTATCGCACAGGAGCCAAATTCTATCAATAAAGAATCAGATATAAAAAATCTTAGTGAAATTTACTCTTTTTTACTGTCTGTTGACACACAACAAAATTTCAATATGATTCGGGATTTACATAATTCTTCAATTTTATCATAAAAATATCTTTTAAAAATAACATTCAATTTTATTCCCCCACCTGTTGTGGTTTTTTGTCGCTTTGGAATGTGCACCTACCATTAACGGGAAAAAAATTATAACTAGTTTCGTATAATAACGTGATAGATGGATTTGCCGTTTGTGTATGAAATGTTTCAGTTTGCGGAAAGAATATTTTAAAATGTAATATAAATTTTATTAAGCTTTTTAGTAATTTCGACTTTGTCATGTTTCTTGTGTCACAGCGTTATAACAACTATTTTTATTAATCTCAACATAATGTAAGTATGAAGGAATTCTTGATAATAGACGTAATTTGCTTTGAAACGGTTGGAATTGTGCCATAATACCCAATAAATGTTTTGTTTACTTTGATAAATTCAAAAATGAAATAATTCTATCATATACATATTTTAAATAGAATATATTTTTTAAGCTGGTTGATTCCTGCATCATACACTCTCTTATGTGAGAGATGAGAGTTTGTGGTGCTTGAATAGCTAGTTGTTTTTACATAATTGATAATATTCTTCAAAACTTTTTGACTACAAAAAAAATTTCAATGTAATGTATTAGCTTTGTTATTAAATATAATTATTTCAGTATTATAGTCGGGTAAAATTTTGGTCGCAGTTTGACCTTTTCTGGCAGTTCATGTTTTTGTCGCCATCAGTGCTGTTTGTTGGGTTGAAACATGCTTGACTACTTCGCTGCTTTTTGTGAGAGAGAGAGATTTTGCGATTGGTCGGGGTTGTTTTGGCTTGGCGGATTGTGGTGTTGGTCGCATATAGTTGTTGTAACGTTTTTGTGATTTTTTGTAGTGCTCCCTGATGATGGAAATAAACGTTTCCGAAAGCTTGGAAATATTATAAAGAGTGTACTTTTATTTGCTGCTACCCCAATATTTTTGCCAATTTTTATATATATATATATACAGGGTGTCCCGAGACTAATGGGAAAAAAGTCAGGAGCGTATATTCTGAGTCAAAATAATGTTAGTACTTCATATAAAAATTTTTTCTATTCAGGCCCTCGTTTTCGAGTTATAGGCCTCCAAAGTTTTAATTTCGAATTTAGTTTTTATTTTTATTTTTTGTGCTAGTTATTTGATCTTTATAAAATTCACGGCAAAGCTATAATGTACGTTTATGTTTATTTTGGTAAGGTTAACAGATTTAGAGTAGTGTCTTGAAGCCTGGGACGGACTACTCGCAATGGTTAGTGATCCAAATAATTTGCAGGGATGGCACACCCTGTATGAAATTATCGAAATTCACTTCCCCACACATTAAGCTAACGAAAAGGTACTCTTGTTAGAATTTGATAAAATAAGCCGTTCGGCTAATATTGACAGTTTAATTAATGCACTACGTACATTCACCATTTTTATAAGTACACAACGAGGTAAAACTAACTTATCAATACGATGTCCAAGATTTACCTTCAGTACTACACAAAAATAATTTAATGATAGCAGAAGATAAAAAACATTAACGACTCATTAATTGGAAAGTTGGTAAAAACTTTTTAAAAGTGTTTTTACCGTTTATCAAGTAACCATAGGATTAGTTGTCAAACATTGTGTAGAATAGTTCGTAGTCAGTACTTGTCAATAATTCATAAGTCCTCAATTTAACAGTTACAATGGCAGAATTCACTTTTATTGAGTACGCAGATATGAATTTAATGTATGGACTGGTTTCTCGAAACTGTTTAGAGGCCAGAAGGCTTTATGCAGAACATTTTGCAAACAGAGCATTGCCAGAGAGACGAATGTTTGAGCGTATTGATCTCAGGTTACGGGAAACAGGTATGAATAAGTAAATGTAATTTTCCATGTATACAAAACAAAGTTTTAAATTTTAGGACGTTTTTTGCCAAAAAAGTGGAGAAGGTCCAGTACGAAGCGTACGTACTGTGGCAGTTGAACAAGACTTGTTAAATGCAGTTGATAATGAACCATCAACGAGTTTACGAAAATTATCAAGAGAACATAACGTCTCGAAATCAGTTGTGCATCGCGTTCTAAAAGAACAGCTGTTATATCCTTTTCACATGAAAAAAGTACACAGTATGACAGTGGCTGATCATCCTTCATGACTTGAGTATAGCCAGTGGTTTCTGCGACAACAACAAGCAGACCATACATTTATTAGTAACGTTCTCTTTACGAACGAATCCGGTTCCAACAGAGATGTAGTCATAAATTCTCATAATATGCATTTATGGGATGATGTGAATCCACATGGCATTAGTCAAACTAGGAGCCAGCATAGATTCATGGTTAATGTTTGGGCAGGAATAGTTGGCAATCATTTGATAGGGCCATACTTTATTGACGATACTTTGACCGGTCAGAGATATTTGGAGTTTTTGCAAAATGAGTTATGGAACCTGTTTGATGATGTGCTACTACAAACTCGTAGGAATTCATGGTTCATGCATGATGGGGCCCCTCCTCATTTCAGTTTAGATGTACGATAGCATTTACACACAAGGTTTCCTAATAGATGGATTGGTCGTGGAGGCCCTTTTCAATGACCACCGCGATCAGGAGATGTCAATCCTATGGATTACTTCCTCTAGGGTTATCTCGAAAGTAAGGTATATGCAACACCTGTGCAAACAAGGCAATATTTAATAGACAGAAATGTGTTACACTGCAATGTTATTAGAAGTGCAAAGAAACAACCGTCGTAGACTTAGAATGTGCGTGGAAGTGGGAGGAGCTCATATTGTACATTTATTAGAAAAACGTTAGTTTTTGTTGTTTAGGAATTAGTTTCAGTCGATTGTTTTATAACATGTGTTTTATGAGGTTTTCTTAATGGATTAATAATGTTGTGTTCGTAATTTTGATTAAAAGCAACTAATTACGTTGTCTGCGTACCTTTTTAATTCCCATTAAATAAGTTCTTAATGTTTTTATCATCTGCTATCTTCAAATTATTTTTTTGTAGTACATCGTATTAATAAGTTAGTTAGGTAAATTTGTACGTAGTGCATTAATAAAACTGTAAATATTAGCCAAACGGCTCATTTTATCGAATTCCAGCAAGAGTACCTTTTCGATAGCTTAATGTGTGGGGAAGTCAATTTCGATAATTTCATACAGGGTGTGCCATCCCTGCAAATTTATGGATCACTAACCTTTGCGAGTAGTCCGTCCCTGGCTTCAAGCCACTACTGTAAATCTGTTTACCTTTCCAAAATAAACATACATGTACATGATAGCTTTACAAAGATCAAATAACTAGTAAAAAAAATAAAAATAAAAACCAAATTCAAAATTAAAACTTTGGAGGCCTATAACTCGAAAACGAGGGCCTACATAGAAAAAGTTTATTGAAGTACTAACATTATTTTGGCTTAGATTATACGCTCCTGACTTTTTTCCCATTAGTCCCGGGACACCCTGTATATAAATATATATATATATATATATATATTTATATATATATATATATATATATATATATATATATATATATATATATATATTATTAACATATACTGAATTATTTACTTACTTTTATTGTGAAATTTATATAACTATTATTTATGTTTAGAATTTTTTTGTTTAGTTTGGCTAGCTCAGTTGGTTATTGTTATTTTGTTTAGTAATTTATTTTAATTTGATTATTCGGGAGCATGAAATCCTTTTTCTCTTTGAGTCCTGGCTTTTATATTGTTGTAATAGTTTAAATAAAAAGAAAACACATTATTTTGAAATCAATTTAATTTTAAATTTAATATTTTATATATTTGATAAAAATAATATGACACGCCAATGGTTATATTGTATCTACTTATTTATTTTAATAATTCATCAATACGCAAGCGTGAAAAAAAACTAGTCATGCGCTTTAGCATAAAACGAACAATTCTTATACATACGAAGCATCTATTCATATTATACAAATATGGTTTGTTGAAGATGCAAACAAGTGAATGATCCAAACACATAAAATAATTTATATATATATATATATATATATATATATATATATATATATATATATCATAGTTATATATGATACAAATTGCTGTGGAAAGAAAATAGTTATATACATAGATAGAAATATAGGAATTATATACAGATGGACATAGTTATTACATTGATAAATTTTCAATCAATATATTTATGCGGTTACAAGATGGCGTAAGTACGTATTTTAATTTATTTAAAATTCGGCCTTTTATTAATTTTAACGATTTATGCAATGAATTCACTATATAAAGTCTGTTTCTTTCTTTTTCAGATCGATCATATTTGCAAAAGTTTATCAATTTATGAAATTTAGTACTTATTTGAGTATTTTGAGTTTTTACTCTGATTATTGGCCAATAATGATTTAAAAACACTGACCTGTTGCTCTTGAATTGGGATGAAAGTCTCTGGATCCCAGGAACACTCCGCTGAAGCTCCAAAAAACCAAAATTGATGAAAATTTCGCAGATTCTTGCCGAAAAACTTGATACAATTGACTGTGAGTATTACTAAGATCATATTTAATAGTACTTTATAGGTTTAAATGTCTTAAACCGGGAATTTCTTGAAATTTCAGGAGCACCATCACACACACTCCTCGCTTCTTGACACCAGCTTCCCTTCTTTTATTCAAGCGTCCCCTCCATTCTCTACTTTCTTCAACAAAACAGTCTTTTGTTCTTTTTCAGGTCACTATTTCAAAGTTTATTTGTTGATTCACAATTTGTTCTGTCATATTTTATAACCAATAAAATATTGTCTTTTGCAATCAGATTAATTGAAACTTCTGTCACTTATTAAAAAATTTCATACATACACTCTTTTACATTATTAGTTCATTTATAGAGTTCCTATGAGTTTTTTCATCATACAAATAAATTAAAATTGGTTATACAATCTCTATATTTTGTATTATTATTGAGGTAATTCCTTATTTATTATATTGTTATAGGCTATTATTTAATATATCTTTATTTGATATGTTGTTTAAATTAAGAAAAGTGTTTCCTTTTTACCTGTTTTCTTAAATTATATTATTTTCATATATTTTAATACTAGCAACATATTTTTATAATACTAATTCTCTTATTATCTATGATATCTGGTTCAATATATACACACACATATATATATATATATATATATATATATATATATATATATATATATATATTATTGAGGTTTACTATTTGTGTTTTAGAATCAAAAAAAGTTTATTTCAATTCGACCGGTATACCTAAGAAAATTATCTAGGTTCAATAATGCCACACAATGCACTTATTTTTATCTTTTTCAATTACTAATTTTCACATGAGAACTCAGCTTCTCAGGATCTGGGTTCATGGTCTTTATATATATAACAAATCTTGTTATTGTTATTATTTTACATGCGCCAAATATTTCATATTAAAAAAAATTCTGTTAAATATTTTTTGTTATAAATCTCTGTAGTACGGTCCTGTATACTTTCTCTCAAGGAAACCTTCAGTGGTGGATGCTGTCTAAACAGTATCGCCAACTTACAAAAGAAAACACTGAATCAAGATTCACAGATATATGATTCTATTTATTTAAGAGAAAAGAATTTTTTTCTCGTAAAAAATCAAAAAATACATTATTTTTCCTTGCATATGAGATAAAAATTAAAATAAAACTTATCTACGATGGTCTTTCACACAAAATTCATACCAATGAAATTATATTCAATACGTGCACGTATGCAACTTATTATGCGTTTAAGTTGTGTTGGTAATTATATTCTACATTCAACATTCCAACAAAAACAAATACACAAAATGGACGATTGTGATATGTACATAAGAATATCGGATGTAATTCAATACCTAATGTTCCTTTATATATACAAGTAAGTTTTCATTTAAAAAAAAATTATGAAATGCCTTATGTGTTCCACTAATGTTCTATAGAAGAATATTCATTTTGCTTGCCTTTTAGGGAAGTTCTGGAAAATTTCTTGGGAAGCTGGACTCACAGTTCATTTGAATCAATTCGTTACTAAAAGGCCTTTCAGTATTTTCTTCTGGGATTATGTAAAGGATATTTACACTGTATATATCAAATATTTAGTTCAGGAATCGTTTTAGAAGGTTAGTTTCACTATTCACTCTTTAATATTGGTTATAAGTTTCACAAATCTCATAATTATCATGAAAAAAAAATAATGTGTTCCTTTTTAGCTTTTCTTAGCACCACGCTCTACTACCTTTTTCATTTCCAAATCAACAACTTTCTTCTAAACAAAAAACGTCATTTTTTTAATGCCCTCTTTCTATTGAAATCATAAAAATACTTGTAACCAATCAAAATAACTCATAGTAGTTCATTCAAAAGATCCCATTTCATTATTCAAAATATTAACTCTCTAATTACGAACCATACGTTTTTACAATTCTAAACAAACAATATATATATATATATATATATATATATATATATATATATATATATATATATATATATATATATATATATATATATATATATATATATATATATATATATATATATTTATATCTTTTGTATTTTATCAATTCTCAAAATTTTTCAGCTGTTATGGACCTTGCTCTACCCAGCTGATACATACTTCAACAGATCTCAAAGATTCAAAGATTTTATAACCCCAATGGTTTTATTTGGAATTTCACCTTTGGATATAATACAAGAAACATTTCTAGGGCTTCTAAATAGTTTAATGGTATCTAATAGGAATTTAAGATAATGCATAAACATTTGACGATTTCTTTTGAAAAGTGGATTCATTCATTTTATAACAGGTGATGTTTTTTTTAAATTTTTCTCTTAAATAGTTTGAATTCTTATTATATCGGTGTCATGTATATATGTACAAGGTACATTATAAAGTTTGAAGAAATTTCTTTAGTTCAATTTAGTTCAAATTTGACTCTCGAATAGTTTTCCTTTCAATAATTTTATACTCGTTAATATCTTAAGTTGTAATTGACTCGTGTTAGGTATTTACAGTGTGTAGCATTATTTTTCCATATTAAAATCCCCTAAATTTTGCGTTTTTCAAATTTTTTATACAAGGAAAAATTTTATGAACGCAAATTCTACTTCAAGTATTTTATTTAAATATTATCTTTCGATTTGACTGATAATAAAATTTCGTTTTATTTCAGGTCGCTGTTGTAAGATAAAACTTCATTGTGATTCTGTAATCCTGTGTTGCAGTATCCTCTTCAATTAATTTTAATTTATTTACAATACTATAATAAATATACAAAGTTTTAGTTTATCTTTAGTTATTAATTTATTTATAATTTTCATCCAAAGGAATTTGCCAAAAGCTGTGTTTCAAATCAATTTTTTTTATAAAATTTTCAGTATTCGTTATGCGTCCAAATATAACTTATACATTTATCGGAGTCTCTTATTTTGGTACAGTGTATTGATTAATATTTTTTGTGTTACGTCTTTCTATAATACTGTGCTCTAGAATGCTTTGTATTTCTAATTCAACCTCTTTTCTATATTTGTAAGGTATGGGATATGTTCTTACTCTGAAGTTCTCTATTCGTCTAACTTCCATTTCATGCACATAGTTCTTTGCCATTCTCATTTCTTTTCCAATCAATCCTTCATATTTCTCTATTAAATTCTTCACTTTCTCTTCATATTCTTTATTTCCACACACTAATTCCAATTCTTCCATATTTCCACTCCTTTCTATATTCCATAACTTCTTATTATCCTCTTCAATTGCCAATTCTTCCAAATTTTCGTTTCCAAATTCAATTCTATTTCCATCAATTTCTATCTCCATCTTTTCAAAATCAAGTATTACTTTAAACTTTGTTAATTCATCAATTCCTATTACTATGTCTGTTTCCAAATAATTCACTAACAGTAATTGCATTTCAACTTCTTTCCCATCCTCCAATTCAATATTTTGTATTATAGTCTTATTTACTTCACATAGTTTCTTTCCATTTGCTCCTATCAATGTAGTTTTTGGTATTTTAATAAATTTATTTTCGTAATATTCAATGTTTTCTTCTATTAATTTTGTTTTTATTATGGACGCTTCGGAACCTGTATCTATTATTAATTTTATTTCTTTTCCATTTAATTTCCCTTCAATATTTATTAATCCCATTATTTCTTTCAACTCTAATTCTTCCCCAAATTTTATATATTTGCTTGGATGTTCATATGCATAGATAATGTTTCTCTTTACATTTGGTATGTGCTGGATCCAAAATTTTGATCGGGCTCTGTTACAGTGACTGTTTCTGGTTCTATGGATATCACTCTTTCTTTCTGTCTTTGTATATTGTTCACTCAACTCTGTTCTTCATTTCTATTGCCCCTTCCTTCAAAATTTCCATTTGTCCTTTCTGTATTATAGTCTTTTCTTTGTTCTCGTTTTTCATCTTTTTGTCTGTTTTCATAAGATCCATTTCTGTTGTTTCCTGCAAATGTTCTATTTCTATAATTATTGTTATTATTATGATATTGAGCATTTCTGTTGTAGTTGTTTTGAGCATTATCTTTCCTGTTATAGTTATTGTTTCTATTATAATATCCATTGTTATTATTTCTGCTAGAGTAATTGTTTCTGTTTTGTTCATAATTATTCGTTCTATGATTTTGATTGTTATTATTATTCTCATAGTAATTTTTATTATCGTAACCAATATAGTTTGTGTTTTCAATTTGATTCCTGTTCCCATTCTGGTTATTGCTCATCTTGTTTCTTTCAATTCTTTGTAGATAATTAGTTAACTGTTCTATGTTTTTGATATTTTGAATAGCAATCGTTTCAGTAATTTTAAATTTAAAATGTCTTGAGATAAACATAATAATTTCCTCCTCTGGTATAGGTGGATCTGAAAATTTCGCATTCATGAAAACCTTCATAGCGTAATCATTCATACTATTTCCTCTACCTATCTCAAATTTTCCAGAGTAAAGTTTTTCTCTCACTCTTGTTTAAGCATTGTTTCCCCAGAAATATCTCATGAATTGAGCTTCAGATTCCTCAAAATCTTTTAAATCCTCTTCCTTACTTGTATACCACACTAAAGCATGGTTATCCAGATTTGCCCTGATCATTTCCTTCATGTCTTCATTATTTCGGATATTTTTCATCTTATTCCTTAAAATTTTTATAAATACTTTTGGGTGTATTTTTTTATTATCCCCTTCAAATTTGTGTTCCCCTCTATTTCGTATATAATTGTTTATTATTTTCGTCTCCATCATTCCATTTCTCACTTCTTGAAAATTTCTACGCTCTGTGTGGTCATACTCTTCCTGTAAGTAAACTAGTCTCTTTTCCATGTTTTCCAATTTTCTTGTCATTTCCACTGTTTCCTTTGATTGCTCACCTTTGTGGATTCTACTTCCAGTTTGCTCAATTCTTCTTTTCAGAGCTTCCATCTCCTCCTGTATTTCCTTAATCTTTTTTTCTGTTTTCTCTTCCTCTTGTTTTTGTTTCTCAATACACGCTTCTTCTACATTTTGTTTAAATTCGGTAAGGGTTCTGTTCCATTTTCCCTCTAATTTTCACATTCTTTCTTTTTATGGGACATTTAAAATCTAAAATTTATAAAACAAGACACTCCAATATTGATACTCTCAAGCGAAAAGTTCGAATAAACAATGAGCAAATGTGCGGTGAAATTTTTACTATAGACTTGGTTTTGGTTTAGCGAATCATATTGATTTGTTGGAACATTTATTTTAGACGCATCATTTTCTCATTTGTTATTCTGTTACTATTCGTTTTTTAGCGAATTTCATAAAATATGTCTACTGTGATAATTTATTTTTTTTCCGCCCTATCTTTAAAGTACCTTGTATTTCATCGATTTGCAGCGCTTAAAGTGGTTGTTCATGGTTAGAGTGTAAAAAAGACGTTAAAAAAAGTGCCTTAACGTTAACTTTATTTTCACGCTTCCCATAAGCTAACACAATGAATCTTGGCTGGGCATCGAGGATGGACTTTCATGAAACCTGGAATACGTATAATTGTTATTTACCGAAGGAGCTTAATTAAAATATCCCAAATTTCTATTTGAATTTTATTATTTTGTATAGGGCTGTAGAAAAAATAATGTATGCATACAGTGTCTTTGTTCGCTCATGGAATTGCCGGTCAACTTTTTCCATTCGTGAAAAATAGTACCACTTTATGCACGTGTTGCATAATAGTATATTAAGTACCAAGTGTCAAAACGGTTACTTTAGTCACGAGTTTTACTAGGCACAAGTGAAGCGAAGCGGAACGAGTTCTTTGTGAAACGAGTGACTGAAAACGTTTGTAACACGAGGTGCTGACTAAATATTTTCTTCGCCCGCGGGAAGGAAAACATTATATTATATTTGAATTATATTCATTATATGACGGACGATGACTCACAGCTGACTGATAAATCAAATGACGCAGAATAACAAAATTATCAAGGAGCATGAAATTCAACATACAAAAGATACACTTGATTTGACGTTTGAAAAACAAAAGATTAACGAGATGTGACTTTTCGCATTTTAAACACTAATGTTTAAAGGGTCGTTTTGTGCATGTCAAACCCGTGTTCAAAGTGCGGTTTTAGTAGCGGAAGTAGAAAAATTACTTTTTATTGTTTTCAAGTAATAATAACTAATGAAATTAATCTATTAATAAGAAACAAAAGAACAAAAATCCTATGAAGATTAACGAAATTGAAGTGTTTCGCTGGTTTCGAACCCGATCCGACGGCATCAAAATCAAGCACTCCTAGTACTGTGCTATAACTGACTCTAACTCGAATTTTCAAATGAATGATAGACTGTTTTTCTAAAGTTATTCTCTGGAATCTTGAACTTATTCGTTATTAAGGAGTAATTATTTTATGGCAATACTGTCCGAAATGATGTAGTTCACGTCTATACTAAATTTAATTATGGTCTCTTTTGCTGGGAAGCAAAAATTTAGGATTTTCTGATTTCCGAAGCTGAAATTCCATGGTCCTAAGATAGAGTCACCTTCGGTACAATGAATTAAATGTCAGATGCTTTGCTGGTGATCGTCTCAAATTTCTTCTTTCCGCTATATTGCTATCCAAATTACTTGAGTTGCATCAAGTTTAGGTTATTTTAATTTCAAATGAATTATGAGAACAATTTCAAAAATCCTTCTGAAAAAATTAATTAGACAATGTAAATGAATAGCCCAACAGTGTCTATGAAAATGATTGTATCTCTTCATTTTATTGTCTCTGAAAAACTAAATGTTGGAATTAAATACATATAACAATGCTTTTATCATAAGTAACCAGCTGTAAAACTTCGAGATAGCAGAGTTTGCTGTAAAATCTCATATATTAACCGGCCCGTGTGAGAGGACTAATAAAACTACCTTCGAAATATCAGAAGTAGCAAGCGCATATGTTCGAAGGAATCTTTCCAAATATATTTCAAGGACGTGGCTTGAAAACAGAATTTTCATTTTGATGGTTCCTAAACTGGCACATATTGTGATTCTAGAATAGATTTTTCATAATGTTTTATATAATTGTTCATCAAATATTATTCATGTTTCCGTGCGTGTATTTGTTGTTCTCCTGTTACAAGCACTGTAATTTTTTTGCTAAAATAATTTCTTGAAAAGTTTTCTAAAATTATAGTAACTGATATTTTTTTGGGATGTGATAAGTTGGTGAGATTCATGTATAGACTGGACAATAGGTTGTTTTGTAAATATATTTTGGATGGATGAAATTTATGGAATTTAGTCTGTACATATGGCAACGACCCCACGAGATGAGGAGATGGAATTGATAGCGGAAAATATGCTAAATAATCTGTGAGAACGCTGCATACAGATTGATGGGATTAGGGAAGATTTATCGAAGTTCGTGACGTAACAGCGCAACCAATTCGTAGTTCGTAGTTCAAGGTGATAACTGTGAGTAACTCTTATTCCAACTTATCCGATTACACTAAGTTGCTCAAGAATGATTCTACCCCAGATATAATATAAACCGGAGATTCATAAAACAGTATTTAGTTGTCGAAATGAATATGGCTGGGAACATCTAGACCTCACGAAATTTCTACGTTCAGAACTGGAAATAACTCATTAAGTTTTAACCTACAAGTAGTATTATTTACAATAATAATCTAGAGCAAATCACACACTATTAAATTTTTGATCTACACAATGAATGAATTGACTATTAAAAAAATATTAAAAGTATCAACCGAAAAAATACTAGAAAAGATACAAAATACAAAAACTGAATTGAAATGTTCCATTGATGAAACAGAGAAAAAACTTTTGTTAAAAATTGATGAACATAACACAAGGATCAGACGTGTAGAAGAGGAGGTCGAAATTATAAAAGAACAGATAGATACACTCTGAAAAAGATTTTATTGAATGAAAGGAAATTTGTTTGGGATAAACAAATCTGAATTTGAATAGAGTCAACCAAACATAGGTGTTAAGTTAAAATTTCGGTTTGTTTAAAATTTCAAACAATAGATTGAGAACATTCAAACTAATTGTAGTGTTATATAAACAATCAAGTGATTAAATTTAAGGAAATTATATCTTAAGTCCAAACTCCAAGTTTTTTACTTCCAACAATTGATATTTTAATATAAACAATTAATTTCTTTAAAACGTTATGACCATCTCTTGTTTTGAAACTTTAGTTGTTTGTTTCAAATAACTACAAGTTTAAATGGAACAATAGATTTTTTAAAACTTCAAAATAGTTTCTTTTGTGCCAACTCGAGTTGTTTACTTTAAAGTATTACTATTTTAAATACATCAATTGATTTCTTTAAAAATCCACTCTCCGGTTTTTTTAAAACAGTGATTTGTTTCAGTCAAAAAATACATTTGTTTAAAATTCCTGAATAATTTCTTGCATCAAAACTCGAGTTGTTTTGTTCAAAAAATGTATTTTTTAGATAAAAATAATCATGCCCCACTTTTTAAAAATAATTGGTTTGCTTCAAGTAAATGCTAGTTTAAATAGAAGAAAGTACTTTTTTTTAATTTAGAGTAAAATCGTTTTTCAATTTGGTTTTATTTCAGTTCAATTGATGTAAATCAAATAATCCTTTTATTGAGCATTTCTGTTGAAGTTGTTTTGAGCATTATCTTTCCTGTTATAGTTATTGTTTCTATTATAATATCCATTGTTATTATTTCTGCTAGAGTAATTGTTTCTGTTTTGTTCATAATTATTCGTTCTATGATTTTGATTGTTATTATTATTCTCATAGTAATTTTTATTATCGTAACCAATATAGTTTGTGTTTTCAATTTGATTCCTGTTCCCATTCTGGTTATTGCTCATCTTGTTTCTTTCAATTCTTTGTAGATAATTAGTTAACTGTTCTATGTTTTTGATATTTTGAATAGCAATCGTTTCAGTAATTTTAAATTTAAAATGTCTTGAGATAAACATAATAAGTTCCTCCTCTGGTATAGGTGGATCTGAAAATTTCGCATTCATGAAAACCTTCATAGCGTAATCATTCATACTATTTCCTCTACCTATCTCAAATCACATTTGTTTAAAATTCCTGAATAATTTCTTGCATCAAAACTCGAGTTGTTTTGTTCAACCAATGGATTTTTCTAAATAAAAATAATCATGCTCCACTTTTTAAAAATAATTGGTTTGCTTCAAGTAAATGCTAGTTTAAATAGAAGAAAGTACTTTTTTTTTAATTTAGAGTAAAATCGTTTTTCAATTTGGTTTTATTTCAGTTCAATTTGATGTAAATCAAATAATCCTTTTATTATTTATTTTTATATATTGAGTCATATTAAAGAGTGTTTGAGCAGTTGATGATAAAACTAAAACCAAATTCAAAAAGGCTAGATTACTGAAAAGGAAATTTTAGTGGAAAGTCTTGCTCTGTCCACACATATTCATTAAATAATTATATAACAAAAACTTAACACAAACATAGAATCATTGATTTTGAGTAGAAACAAACAAGTAATGTTTTATATATGTAACTCTTCAAGTCAGAAAAAGTTCTATTGCAGCTATTTTGCTTACATATATACTTTTCCACAAATGGATGTAACGCTTTTAAGTGTTGACATGTACTAATAGGATTAACAAATGATGAATTACAAATAAAACAAATAAAAGACATTTCTAATAAAAAATCAGTAACTTAAATTAGATATTCGATTCATTTGAGAATACTATTTCCTTCAGCTTGGGGTTTTTCACAGAAAACATGAAAGAATTAAAATCAAAAATGATTAAAAATCACTTAACTTAAATTGAGTATTTCACTCAGCTTGCTGTTTCTCACAGAAAACATAAAATAACCGAAAAATATTTTCCTAACTAAAGAGTCTGATAATTTCAGTCAGAAGTGAAAAATTGGAAATAGGTTATTCTGAAAACTTTCAAGCTACTATATTTTGTTATGAATTATTCACTATCCATACAAAATAATGAAAATATAAACTTTTATATTTGTTCTAATAAATCACTTATATATGGGATCTTAGGATCGCTGCTGTTCCTAATTTTAAATATATACATACCATTGAAAGATATACCATATGTGCTGACATTCAAATGCATATTTGACATCAAGTATGATACAGACTTGAAAACAAAACTGTATAGCCTCCAACACACTAGATGTTTTATAATTGAAGTTATTTAAAAAAATTACATAAGAAGCAGTAATATATATATATATATATATATATATATATATATATATATATATATATATATATAGGACCTACTAGCATTATATAAGGTTGAACCGTTAAGCCTTTTGAATATAATATATCCAGTCGTTCTTTTTTTTATTTTTCTATGTCCCCAGGGGCCTTGGCTTGCAAAAATAGAGCATCTCTACATTCGGATATTGATGGCTTCCATTGCCTTCTACCACTTATAAGAGTGCGCCCTTTGGGTGGTATTAATGTCGCTAACAAATATAACCGTATTGAATCTGCAAAAATATATAATAAACTTGTATAATTTACAGTTGAAATTATGCATATGAAGCTTACCAGAACTTGTATCAACATCCTTCAAATGTTCTCTAAAGAGTTAATCTGATTGTTTCAATAAATGATTACGTTTCTCATAAACTGAGCCAAAGAGAAGATCAAAACGGCCAATAATATTTATACTTTGGTCTTGGATCATATATTTTTGCGCATAATCACTATTTGTCTAAAAATACAGAATTATTTAAAAAGAAGTTGGCTCAACCAACAAATACGCATGCTGTTATGTCACTTTGCTTCAACAAAAATAAATAGACTTGTTTAAACCTTGTAAAACATACATTCGGTGAATGTGTCTCTTTGAATTGACTATAGAACAAGAAACAAGAATAAGTACAGAGACAGAAGTAAGTAGGTATCCTTATGTATATTTCGACACTTAGGAACAATGTAAACAAAAGTACAGACCTACCAGTTGTAGTGCCATGAAAAGTAAAATTTGATTGAGTAATAATATAGGTATTCGTTTTTTTAATTATCCAAGAGCTTATTATAAAAATATTTAAGTACCTAGGTAATAAATAAATAATATTCAATCATTAATTTGAAAATTTGTGGGAACAAATATTATGGGGCTGTAGTTACAAGTAGTACCTATATAGGTCTACTCAGTTCAAACTAATAGGTTGTTTAGAAGGAAATTTACTAAGTTTCATCCAAAGTAACATTTTTTATTCAAACAAATCATTGTTTGAATTAAAACTTCAATGACTTGAGAGAAAGATTATTTGTTCAGAGTAAACCTGTTGTGGTTTCATTAAAAAAAAACATTTATTTGCTCATTTGGCGTCATTTGTGTGTTTCCTTCCAAATGATTAGTTACTATTAATTAATCAAGAAAATGATACGGCATTAGGTAATAACTAATAACTATGTTTTTGACAAGACATATCTTTTTCGCAATTGGCGGTAATAACAATAATGATCTGAAGCTATGCTTTTTAAGACTATTCATCTGCCTGCAAATAATTCAAATTGTGTAAATAAAATTTACTCATTGATTCCTTATTAATGACCTGCACAGAAACAATACAAATTCATATATACCTCTTTATGTACCTACTTATAAACGCGTGTCGAAATACACAAAACTTAAACAGTACCTACATACAGAGACGAATTCAAGGATTTATCTATGTAGACAACAAACCCAGTTGGTTTTTCACTGGAATACTATGATTGCTTCTCAAAATACAAATATATACATACCTGCAAAACACTCCCTTATGTGGGACAATTCCCACACATCCAATGAATCCATAACTTGGCCACAGGTTAATGATGAGATCTTTTTCAATCTGTGACTGGGCAGTAAATGTTCAATTTAAAAGTATAACCGTTGTATGCATATACAATCCATACACAATACCATAATATAAAGAAATTGAACTTTTAACGGGTTTTGTCTCTGATCTTATGCACGGTCCACGATATAAACAAATCACCAAGTGCCTACTTACTTACTTATCTACAGTCCAACAACTACTATGACGAAACGAGAGGGGTGAGGTTTTCACGTTTCAATGCTCAGCGCTGTGATTGGGTGTTCAATTTCTTTAAAACAAAGAATTTAGAAATGTTTTTCAATTTCAAAGAAATATATTCTTTGAACCAATTATATGCAACAATCTAGAATAACATTATGTCATCTATACTTTCAAACAAATGATTCATTATCTATAAGAATTTTATATATTTTATATTTTCATTTAAACAAATTTATATATTTTTAACGAATACTTTCTTTATATTTAATAATTGCCATGTTTGAAAGAAATGAATGTGGTCCTTAATTTCAAACAATTCATAATAAATATTTAAACAGTTCAAATTTCTTCATTCAACACTTATTACTTTGAGTTAAACAGCATTTGTTATTATTATAAAATTTTTATTAAATAAATTTAATTGTTTAATTCAAACCAATCGTTTTCATCGTAAATAAATATTCTCCATGTTAAATAATTGCTATATTTGAAAGAAAGCAATCCAAATAGTAATTACAAACAATTTATAATTTCAATTCAAACAACTTGAATTTTTTAATTGAACACTCTATTCTTCTGCATTTATTAAAAATTGTTAATTCTAAACAAATCATTTTCAAACAAATACGTTTACTTCAACCAAACAATCATTTTTCAAAGTGTAGGAAAAAACGACTTAACAATATTGTTATATTCGGTCTAAGCAAACCAATTCCAAACATTAAAATTGAAAATATCTGCACTTAAATAGATGAGAACTTAAATGCTCATATAAATGAAAGTGACATAAATAATTTTCATCCGTTGGGGAAATCAATTGAAGTAGAATTTATGCCATATTTAAAAAAAAATCCATTTTTACAAATCTCAAGCGTTCGAATCTCTCAATTTCCAATGACCTAACACCAAAAGAGAGAGAAAATTACAAAAATTTAAAGTCGTACCTCACACATTTTCGTAAAACAGGGGAATACTCTAAATGTTTCATTGAAAATAATAAACTGGTTTTGGATAACAAGTCTCACACTCTTGAGAAATTGACAAAAATATCAAGAACAGAAACCATCAGCCCACCCAATACTGTCAAATTTTAAAATAATATTCGTAATATCAACAAAAATCTGAATGAATTCAGAATTTCCCTCACAACATTAAATATCTAATGTAGACTGCATTGTTTTCACTGAAACATGGAATATATTGGATACAAGTCTACACCATATTGAAGGTTATGATATCATTTATAATGAAAGTAAATACAACCAAAATGATGGTGTTGTTATGTACATTAAGAGTAATTATAACTATACTTATAAAATAATACAGACCTACCCAAATATTAACGTCCTACAGGTTAAAATCCAACTTAATAGAAGTAATAGCGTAGTTATATCTGCGGCATACAGGTCACCCGATACAAACGTGGCCGCACTTGCAAGACTATTTTGAAGCAAGTGCTGATGATGATGAAGATATGTACCTTTTTGTTGGGGATTCAAACATAAATTTATTAGAAAGCAATAGTATTTCAACTGAATATAATAATACCCTTAATGAGTTCGGATATAGCTCTACAATTAATATTGCCACACGAGAAAAATCCTGTCTGGATCATATATTCATAAAATCAAAACAACATGCACATACACGTATTGGAGATAACAGAGAAAAGTTTTCTAAAGGTGATTCTGAATAAACCATACCAATATTCATCTGATCAGCTGTATATAGACCCAAAATTGATGGATATAAGGCAATTTTTCTATTTTGTACAATTACTAAATTTCGCACGACAAAGGATTCATTCCCAACAACTATACATTCCTATGATACCCGCCAGAAAACACACCAACCTTGACCCCATAGGACAAAAACAATCACCCAACAATCTTATACTCACCTGGCTCCAAAATTATAGGTACAACACGTTACCGGAATCATTAATAATATCAAACAGCGAACATTCATTCGAAAATAAATTAAAATTGTATATTTTGAGAGATTCAGATGTAACGCGAAAATTTGCCGTCAAGGTGTAAACACACATCGTTCAATTTAAAATTTTCGCATGTGCTCTGGGAGCCATAAACGTTTTTATTGGAAATCCCGACAATTCCGACATAGGGGAAGAGAAATACGGTTGAAACCAACAACTGGCAGCTCCGACCCGATAGGTTTCTGGTCCAAAATCGGTCGATGACTGTGGGTACCATAAGAGTTTAGAGGAATTGCGTTTTTGAGGAAAATTTCCGTAGAAGGCATTAGTTAGAAGGATTCGTTAACAAGGTAAATGGTTGAAAATACTTTCTCGGAATTAACAGTTTTATAGGTATTCTAACGTAGAAATTTTAGCTTTGATTCGTAGTTTATTGGAGTATGTAATCTGGATTTCACGAGATATTTTCGATGCATTTCATAAATTTTTATTAGTTCATATTCTTCATTGCTTATTATTTTGTTGAAATAAGAATATATCACGGGGGTTGTATAAATATTCAGGGATGTGTCCAACGACATATTTTTTTTGTATTATGGGTTTTTTTGGTATCGTAGTTTTTTTTGCTAAGCGGAAAAAATCCACTCATATAGTTTTTATCCTCAGTGTAGGTGGCTTTTATACAGTTAAAAGTCATGATATATGATTACTTGCGAATTTCGGGTGTTTTTAATATAGTCAGTATGATGGGATATTACGGGGGTACGTCGAAAATTTGACCGGGGTAAAATGTGAACCCTATGTAGAGGCTAATTCGTTTCTCTATTTTAGGAGGGTTTTTGTACGTGGACATTAAAAAAAAAGAATCACTGATTGGAATTTGATTGGTCAGTGAGACCAGTTCCAGGAGAGCTGGAATATTCTGGAGTAACTTCAGTTCCTGTTCTGGTGCCGGAAAAGGATAAGTGAACAGTTTTCCTTTTCTTTATTCTTCAACTTCATTAGTAAACTCACATTTATGATTCACATATTACTGTTTTCCATATAAAGTTCTATTTCTTTTTTTCGCGGCAATTACTATAATTTCGCTTAAACTTGTACTTGATATTAAAAAAAAAATTGAAATCTTTGCTCATAGTGTAATATACGCTAAGACACTATGGTACGTACCTGGTATTGCGTTATTTAGTGCTTTTTTTGCCTCTTTCTGATGATTTTATGTATATAACTTGCACCGTACATAATTTTGAGTTGTATTTTCTCTAGCAACGCTAAACACGTTGCTATTTGAATTTTTGGCTTATGCAATTATTTATATTTATATTGATACTGGTATAAATTGCGGAAGTGTGAACCCTTGTAACTGTACATTGTTGATATTGTTATATATAGTATCGTTGTATTTTCGAGGTATTGTACATGAACAATTTGGTCGATTCTCTAGAATTTTAATATTGAGACATCGGTGTAGTTTGGGGCCCTCAGCTCTTCTGCACCCTGAGTTTGAAGCCTTCAGCTCTGCTCAGAGTTTATAGAATCTGCTTGACAGTTATCTACTTGAGTTGTAACTGATAAATTGGTTGAAATTTTTTGGATTTATGTAGTTTTCGGCCTTCTGCCCATCTACGTTCTGATATCACAGCCTTCAGCTGAGCTCAGACGTTATCTGTAACATTTTTGGTAGTGCCATTGTAATAAATATTTTGAAAAAAGACCTTTGGTCCACAAAGACTGATTAAATCTACAATCAGGGGATACTTGCTGACTTTTATTCACTTATGATAATTTACCTATCAGTTTAACCTTTGGAGTGTGTAGTGAGTGTTGTTAACCCACTGAGGAGTTGTGGGCTAACTTAGGAAGTTTTGGGTGCTTGCCAAAACTTCTCTGGCGCCCTTTTGTAAACTTAATAATTTCATGAAGAATCCACCCCTTGTTCGACTCGAAGCTAGTCGACTGGCGAGCACGGGTTGTACCACGTGAGACAACCCGCATACCTATAACGAGCACTGAGAGGTTTAGTAGGCTTTTCTCGTTATACAGACATGAGGTAAATAATTGTAAATAAAATTTGAATGTAGTATAGACAAACTCAACAAATAAACCTAAATTCTTTTCTCTCGTAAATATATATTGTAAAATGTCAAAAGTTAGAGGTTACATGTAAGATGTTAGATATTAGTTATTTTTTATTTTTTGCTTGCTAATATGGTATGTATTTGATTTTTATGATATAAATTTTATTATTCTAATATTTCCACTCGAAACAAGTGTTCACTCACTTATCGAGTATAATATTCTTATCATTCGTTCATTTTGTATATTTATAATCTGTATTTTCTTTGATTGTGAATTTACTGATTAAGAATAAACATACATACATACATACTTATTCCTGTTTCATTTTTGAATGCATCAGTGTATTAAACTAAGTCATAGTTACTATTAGTTATTATTTCATTAAAAACATTTTATATTCATTATTTGGGTGGTGTGTGTTTGTCGTATCTCATGAAGAACGTTTTAAATTTATATACATTTGATAATTCATAGAGGAGTAGAGGCAATATGATGTGGACTTGTTTGTGAGATGTTAACGCCGTCTAGAAGTTGTTATAAAATCAAAGGAACTGGGTTTGTTATTGGTATGGTTGAGTAGTTGTGTGAATTCTTAAGGTGATATTAATTGATATGGAACAAGAAATATTCTCTATTTTTTGTCTTATAAATGAAACTTTTTAGTGGACTGCATAGTACCTGAATCTTATTTTATGCACCGGCAGGTTGTAAATCCGTAAATCTTCGCTATATAGTAAGATAGAGGAGGGAAAAATGGAATCAATTTCACTTTTCGCCGTAATCAATTATAATGAATCAAATGATAACCGGTTTGTCGATAACTCCAAGGGACGAAATTCTAAACAATGTTCTCTCGGCTATGTACGAATTACTACTACTGTTCAACGTCCAAAACGATACAACATACTAAACAGATATACGTCAAAACATAAATAATGGGACAGAATTGAAGTGGTTAGACGATACGGAGGAAGTATAAGAAAGCTGATGTTGCTACCGTCTGATCCAAAGTAAGGTCTTATTAGCTTCGCGGAAAAGGCATTCTGCAGAGCTAGATGAGCTAGATCGAAAAGCCCCTAGACAATGGATAAAGCTGTATCATGCATCGAATTTGAAAGATGGTAGTCTCATTTTGTGGCAGACAATTATTACATAATCTGGAACGAATAAGAGTCATGTATATTTTAAGATGAGAATTTCTATCTATTCTTAAGTAATAATGTGAGAGGATTTTAATAATGTTCAATGTTTTGCAGCAGTCGCCTCTTATCTCTCGAATATGTTGTATCCAGATGAGCCGAAAGTCAAATGGTGGACCTGGTATTTTCCAGTGATCCACAACGGGAAGGCAGATGTTATTAATACAGAAACTATAAGTTTGTTAAGGTGGTCGTCTACCAAATTTAATAATTTAGAACCAAGGATGTTTACTGCTGACTGAATTAGATTAGTGGTAGTCGAAATATACATGCAATGACTGTTAATTATTAGATCGACTGCATATAAGACAAACTTGATGGAAGGAAGGGGTTCACAGCAAAACTCGTTACTTGTTTGATTGGGTAGAGGGGTGATAGTAACCGATGTTGGGAACTCCATCATTCTGGATAAAAGTTGACGAGATAATACCATTAGCAGATACTTTAAAGCTTCAATTTCGCGGGTATGGCTTCTCTCATATTAGTATCCTTTTTTATAGGATCATTGGGCTAACATGTTTTAATAAAAATTTAAAATGATATCAAGATATTCGAAGCATTTTTTTCAAATCTTCAGGATAATCAGAAAGTTCATTGTCTAAACTGTCACCTCTTTGAGAAATCAATTTTCTTGTCTAACATCTTCTCTTTTTTCTATTGTTTTTGACAACTTTGCTTTCTACCAACACTTGGCACATGACGACGACTTCATTCTCACGACATAAATAAAACGCTTGTAGACTTCACCATGACCGTGACTACACGACGGTCCAAATTCACATTAAATTATACTCATCTTCTCCAGGTTTCCATCATATTTTCAGTGTAATTCAGTGCATGTCCAGGCACACAGTTGTTTCCAATAAATAATATAGACTCCAAGGATTTAATAACTCTGTGCAGAGCATTTCAAATTCCTAATATTATTAAAACTCAAGTGTACTGCCGTAATCGCTAAGATACCTGTCCACATTTCAATTACAAATTATTGAAGTGATATTGATAGTGCACCAAAAATATTGTCCAGCTTATCTTAGCAGGAGTTCTTTGTCTAATATCGAACTAGTTGAAAAGCTTCATAATTGAACCCTAAATAGCTTAAGTTATTCCTCTTCTATCGCCAAAAACCAATAGCTGCCCCTACTTAGTCCGCGAGTTGTCAAAGAATCGGTTTCTGCACCTACGCTGCCTTCAAATTAGTTGGTAGATATTTGAAAGTTCGACATGCTGCGTAGTGCGACTCCGTATTTCAAGCTGGTCTAAAATACCTCGTCAGTCGGTGTAATCTATGTAAGTACAAAATGGACAAAAAAATTGCTCTCATGGGTTTATGTATTCCAAAAATTTGTCAAAATGATAATAGAAGAAAGAAAAGAACAAAATGGGTCAAGAATTGGCTTTCAGAGCGAGGAAAATATGGTCATATGCCTTTAGTACGGGAATTGAGACAAACCGAATAAGATGATTTAAAGAATTACTTAACAATGAGAGATCCAATTTTTGATAAGTTACTAAGTAACATGAAATGTAATGTGAAAGATTGTTTGAAAAAAAATGGTACCACAAATATGGAAGCCAAAGAGTCATCAAATAGCTAAATTATATGTAGAGATTTGAACAACAATTTAATTTATTTTAGGTTTATTATTTCAAGACTTAAAGGAACAAGATACTGTTATGCGTGAATCAATTTCTCCTTAAGAGCGGCTAATTGCAACTTTGCGTTATTTACCTACAGGGCAGTCGTATGAAAGTTTGAAGTTTTGAACAGGTATAGCTCCCCAAACTTTGGGATATATTATACCGGAAACGTGCATGGCTATATGTAGGAATTTGAAACATTATATACAGGTAAGTACTAACATAAATTATGCATTCATTGAACTATGTTTACAAAGTAATTTCACAACATAATGGTAACTCTTATGTTTTTCCAAAGTAAATAATAATATAGTAGAAGTGCACTAATTTAAGAACGGTAACTCACTAGTATTTGCAGCATTATTATAGTAATCTGTTTAAGATGAATATGTAGATGCAGCAGGAGTCGTCCGAAGATGTTAGTGGAGGTTGAACTCCTGGATAACCAGTTTGCCACATATGGGATAAAGTAGAATGTACACTCCGTACTTGTCTTTGAGCTGAGTGTTGATAGTCGTTTTGCAAGTTATTTGATGTATGGAATTGTGCTAGCATCCTATTGCTAGTGTTTTTAAATGAAACTCACGGTCTCTAGTTAATTCCACAATATAATAAAAGTTATTGAAAATTGTAAAAAATTGACAATTGTTTCGATAAATCAATATTATAGAAACAATTGTCAATTTTTTAGAATTTTCAATAACTTTTATTATATTGTGGAGTTAACTAGAGACCGTGAGTTTCATTTAAAAACACTAATATGAGCATATTCCACGAAGTAAGGGTCGAGACAGTTAATTTCATCCTATTGCTATCTGTTATGCCATGATTTTCATTAAGCTACATAAACATGGATTCGAATTCATCGGGTTTGTCGGGATTAGATGAAGTATTAATGCATACTTCCACAACTTCATCTATATCCATATTGGGGGTTCTTTTCTTCTTTATCTTTTGGATTGATGTCTGCAGTGTTTCGCATCTTACACACTCCTATCAGTATTGCTCCAGAAAAAAGCAAGTATATTGTGCTAGCCATTTGTTATTTGCATACATTCTTGAGAAGAACTAGTCTAACATACACTAACACACCATTACTTGACAATGGAATAGCACGTAGAAGTGAAATAATACCGCCATTGGAAGAGAAAATCATAAGAAATGCAACTAATACTGCAAAAGCAAATCGGGAATTATACATGAATTATTTTAATTGCACAGGAAAAGTATCCTGGTAAAATAAAATGCTAAGAGCAGGAAGAAGTTGAACTATAACACTTACCTTTTCAACAGATTCTTGACCATTTGCATTCGTTGTAGCTTCATCTACAATAGATTGATTCAACTCATCACTGATAGTGCCGTTTTGGGTTTCAGTATCATCAATTATTGCCTGCTAGTTTCCAGATTGCGAGTCAATGGATGCCAATGGTACATCCTGATCTTTTGTGAATAGAAGTAACTCATAGTACCTTAAATTTCAGTAAATACTTAATACAAAATCAGCAAAATTTTGGTCAATCACTTACCATAACGTTGATATTTAAATATCTGCTGTTCCTGATCTACTTCTATTAGCATTTTCAATTTTCTTATGTTCTCTCCGAAAAGCATTTCTCATCTTTTGAGTTTTTGTTCTCACATCTTTCACAGTTACATCATTATAATTCTTGCTTTTTAAAAATTGTATCAAATCTTCATACGCTTCTGTTTGTGAATTCTTATTTATATAATCTGGGTCTTTAATTTTCCACAAACATGGCCGTTCCCTATATTATTCTATAAACTCTGTTACTATGTCTTTTGTCCACTCCATTGCACCCCAAAATTCAAACCAAAATCAAACAGACGCGCCTAACGACTGGCTCCTTTCGTTAGTTGCAAGTACAAAATTTGACTTGTAGCAACCTGTTCCTTCACCGATGACGTATTTCAACGACCAGATCCGTCGTTCAGCACTAACGTGCGTTCCCAATATGCCAAATTAACCTTCCACCGGTGGCGCCAAGTCTGACAGACTCGACGCTACTGTATTCGTTCGGCACTCTTCGCGTTACCGCGATATATTGCTGCACGTCTGGGTACCTTTCTAATTTGATGTCTATTAGTCACGTTGCGGAGAGTGTGAGGATAGTTTTTATAGTTTGCGAAATATTGTGTGAAAAGTCTGACAGACCGAGCGCCACCGTTTGTGTTATAATTTTCTGTATAGCGTTCAATCATTTACTTCGGTGCTTGTGTACTAAATAATTTCATTAGGTAAAGTTTTGCTGTTATAATAACTCAACTTAAATGGATCTATGATACAAAATTGAAAGATTGTATATTCGATAATTGATCGTTGTTGCAAGTATGAGTTACGAAAAGGAGCAAGTACGATTACGTAAACTTTGGGAAGAACTTGAACGTGAGGAGGTAGCTGACGATGATGAGGAGGAATTGGCTCAAGAAGAAGATATAGTGGAGAATAGAGACGCTGACAGTGAAACCGAACAAGAAGTGGACAGCGACGAGGGTAATGAAGAGAATGTTCCTGCAGTAACCTTACGAGTACCATTGTTTCTTGGAAAAGACGGAACGTCCAAATGGCTGAAAGGTTGCCCAAACAAAAGAGTGAGAACAAGAAGAGATAACATAACCCGCATCAATTTGCCAGGTGTCAGGGCAGTTGCGAAAAATGCGAAATCTGTTCAAGAATGTTGGTCACTATTCTTTACAGAAGAAATGCTCAATCCAAGTGTTGACAACACAAACAAATACATATCGAACGTGATATCAAAGTATACAAGAGAGAGAAATAGAAGAGTTACTGATATTGTTGAACTGAAAGCATTGTTTGGTTTATTATATTCAGCTGGTGTTTTTAAAAGTAGCCGCCCAAGTACTGAAGAATTGTAGGATAGAAACTCAACAGGTGTTGAAAGATTCTGGCTTACTATGTCCCAGCAGAGGTTTTTATTTTTATTGAGATGTTTACGTTTCGATGATCTAACAACGAGAGAGGCCAGAAAACAAATAGACAAACTAGCACCAATACGAGATATATTTAATTCCTTTGTTCACAATTGTAGATCATCCGCCTACACAATTGGAGAAAACGCTACGATTGATGAGAAATTGGAGGCCTTTAGAGGGCGCTGCGGTTTCAATATGTTTTATGTTTCTAATTAAGAGATTTACGTGGGCCAGCAGCCTGAAGGTCCATTTCGTGTACGTAATGACACCTGCAGTATTGTGCAACGAATGGTAGCTGCTATATCAGAGACCAATAGAAACGTAACGTGCGACAATTGGTGCACCACGTTTCCCGTCATGAATATTTTGCTAAGAGATCATAGTCTTACTTATGTTGGAACTGTGAAAAAAATAAACCTGAACTACCTCAGGACTTGGTAAATACGAAACCACGTCCTCTATTTTCATCTATGTTTGGCTTCCAGAAAGACATTACCATTGTCTCTTATATTCCTAAAGTAGGTAGAAACGTAATATTAGCTTCTAGTCAACATCACGATGATGAAATTGATATGTCAACGAACGAGAAGGTGAAACCGTCGATCAAAACATTTTATAACAAAACGAAAGGCGGAGTAGATACCTTGGATAAACTGTGCGCGACATACGATGTGGCTAGAAACACACGACGATGGCCGATGGTAATATTTCATGCCTTACTCAACATGGCAGGAACTAACTCGCAGATTATGTTTGCTGCCAATAATCCCGATGCAGCACCCTCGATAAGGAGACAATTCCTAAAGACACTTGCTATTAATTTATCAAAAGATCACTTGAAGTGTAGATCTTCACCGCAAAATTTGCCACGAGTAGTGCGAGAGCGAAAACAAGAAGTTGCGGGAACGTCCTTGAACATGGTACAACCGGTTGTCTAAAAGATTCAAAGACGAAATATTATTGTTTCGAATGTAAAAAGTTTATCTGTCTCTCACACTCTGAATTTCTTTGTTTACTATCTAGACAAACGTTTGAAAGTATAAACGTGTAAAGAACTCACATTGTAGTTATGATTACTGAAGGAATTTTTATTTTGTTTTGTTTATAATGCCTTTTTATTAGAATAACTGTTATTTTGTTACCTTTCTGTTATGTTTTAGGAAACAAGCAATAACATTATTTTGTTTGGTAATTGTTGGGTATTTGTTCGGTATATCTAATGCAGTATATTATTGATCATGAATTACTTTAAGTTGTATACACAAATGACCCGTAAATACAATAACGTATACAAACAAAATTGGGTCTGGTAGACCAGGCGCCACCAGTCATGTAAAGAAAGGGGGCGCCACCGGTGGAAGGTTCAACAGACACTGTCTGTTACGTACCACGTCGCGCAAAATATCGCTTCGTGTGTGGGAGCCTATTATTAGGGCAGACCTTGGCAGTAGCGTAATATATTAGTTATTGTTTCCATGTCGTAACAAAAACCTACATGGTGTGTTTTTTCATATGGTTGTTATGTACAATTCTATGTCAGATGTCTAACGAGAAGTGTTAGGCTATTCTGTCTATATTTTAACGTTGGTTTCTCAAGTAACTTCTTGTTCTGTATACTTATCTATAACTATCCTACATTCTACACATAGTGTTCAATCCTTTCATATCTTGAGTCCTTTATCATCATTTTTAAGATGGGATGTCCGCCCAAAAAACGATTTTTCTTTTTGGTAGCGCCCTTAACAATAGCACAAAAACGTTTTGTAGACAGTTAGGCACGTCCTGATCTTCTCAGGCTATAAATTATTTCCATGGTTTTTTTAACCTAAATATCCTGGTATCTGGGTGAGCATTAAGGTTTTTCCTCATATGGTCGTTTGTCTGTAAAATTATATGGCAACAGCTTCCTTCATAAATCGTTTCTTCAGTATGTCTTTCTTACAATGATGAATCTTGCTATTTCTCTCATGGTGTATGCATAATGTATCTCTTACTACTCGCATTTTCCATTTACCTTCTTCTTCATTATAGCAAATAATTCTTACATTAATCTCCGCTTTTATGCCTCTTAATCTAATATGATCGTTCCAAATTCTGTCACAATAACAAACATCGAAAGCATTATGTTTTATATACCACGATTGGTCTGTCAAGATTGCTCAAACACAGTTATGTAGTTCTAAGAAAAATGTACGCATTCTCTAGTTGTGAGCTTCCAATTTCAATTTGTGCGCTTTCGAAGAGGATATAAAATAGAAAGTATATTGAACTTAATATTGATATTCGAAATACTCGATCATTCAAGAGAGTTAAAATAAAATTTTTCCATTCGACGAACTTTTAGAGTAATTCGAACAGTGTATAATAAGGATGTTACAACTTAATATTAATCAATAATAATAGCTCCACCCCTAATTAAAACACACATTGCTTCACAGCACACAAGGGAGTTTTAAAGGTAAATGTTCTAATACGATAGAACATCTATTCTCTGTAGCACCTTTAAATTTATTCTGTTATCAACGCATTGCCCATGCTTTCCATTTATGTAAGTGGAAAATTATAATTTATCGTCCAAGTTCCCCTATTCATCGTAGACGTCTTACGTGGGTGGGTTAGGGAACTTAAAACATCTTAGTGGCCTATTTCTACTCCTATTTTCGGGTCATTTTTTTTCGAGTAAAGTATATGGTTCAATCTTCATTATTCCATTGTACATCTATTTTCTCAACGGTGATGGTGAAAAAAATCTGCTGCATTTGATTTTAATATTTAGTCTCAAAATCCTCGGGGATACCATTGCGTTATCTTTGTGGTCCATCTAACGAGATGCTCCGCCCATACATATATATATATATATATATATTTATCTTCTTTGGATTTTTCTTGAGTATAGATTTCATGAAGAAAATACGAGAAACTTATAACGTTTCGCCTATGATAGTAGGCTTTTTCAAATATTGTTTTATTATGTTTAGAAGTACCTACGAGTAAAAGGATTTAAATTGAAACCGAATGGTTTACAATGAAGACAATAACAATTAAACATTGGACATTAAAAACTGAAAAATGAAAAGTTTCACATGTACGAATAAAATTTCTAAATTAAGTCTTATTGTGGTACGTACGTCGATGTTGAAATGTTTACGTTAAAATAATGAATGGACAGACAGTAGGTTCTACCATTGTTTTCGTTTTTTCTTTTTAAAATATGTGTTCCGGTTTTTGTTTGTTAGTATTTAATTTGTTAAGAGTCAAGGTGCATATCAATTAATAAAATGGAAAAATACGAGGTGGTCATAAATCCAAAAAAAGATAAATATATATAATGGTTTGAGAAAAGCTACAAATATATATATATATATATATATATATATATATATATATATATATATATCCCAAGATAGCAGAGTGGGTTAGAGCACCGAAACTTAGGTTTTCCAACCTGAATGACGGAGGTTCGAATCCCACTCCAGTAAGGTCTGGCCAAGTCATAGGTATCAGTGAGGTAACACGAAAAAGTGACGAGTTATTGGAGCTAGAGTCAGGCAACATCCTCTACTACCAAGAAACACCAAACGGTAGAACAAGTGGCGTAGGATTCCTGATAAAGAAAACATGGAAAGACAGAATCTTAAATATTACAAGTATATCAGATCGGGTAGCGAGTATAACATTCAAAAAATATACCATACAAATCATACAGGTCTACGCCCCAACAACAAGCCACACAGAAGAGGAAATACAGGAATTTTACAATAAAATCACACAAGCACTAGACGATGACAACAGCCATTTCCAATACATAATAGGCGACTTCAACGCCTAAGTGGGGAAAAGAAATAATCAAGAACAAGCCATAGGGAACTTTGAAATTGGAAACAGAAACGAAAGAGGGGAGAGATTAATACAACACGCACATCAACACAACATGTCAATAGATAACACATTCTTCAAGAAAAACACCAACCGAAAATAGACATGACAATCCCCCAATTCAACCACTAGAAATGAAATCGACTTTGTTCTAACTAGTAAAATCAACAATATCAAAGATGTGAATATCCTCAATAAATTCGGGAAGGGTAGTGACAATAGAATAATCAGAGCTGAAGTTGTCCTCAACACAAGACTGAAAAGACTAAAGCTGGTAAGTAAGCCAACATCTGCAGGAATAGATCTCCACAAGCTGAAAGAGAATTCAGATCAATACCAGGCGCGGCTCCACGAAATGCTGCAAAAACAGGAGGACAACACAGAAAAGATGGAAACTATCCTAAGATGCGCCAAAGGAGTAGGAGGCCCCAGACAACCTAACCAACGCAAGAAGCTGTCTGAGAAGAACATAGCACTCCTAAACAAGCGCAGAGATAAAAACATTCAGAGAATAGAATACACAGAACTATGTGAAACCATAAGAAAGAAGATTGCCGGAGACATAAAAAAATATAACGAAAAATTAATCGAGACGGCAATCGAGAACAGGAAAAGTTATAAGGACGCCAAAAGGTTGTCGCTCTAACGGATGAAAATGTTAGAATAACAAAGAAGGAGGACATAATAAACCTAGTCACCACATTCTACAGCGAACTATACAAAGCCCCAGAAATCTTAGATGCAAAAATGTCGACACCTAGAGAAATAAATGAAATTCCAGAAGTTCTCATTGAAGAATTAGGAAGGAATTAAAAAGCATGAAAAATGGAAAAGCTGCAGGGAACCACGGAATAATAGCCGAACAACTTAAATTCGCAGACAGACACACTTGGAAAATCCTGGCTAATATATACACAAACTGTCTAAGAACAAGAAGCATAACACAAAAATGGAATAGCGTCAATATCATCCTAATCTACAAGGAAGACAGTAAAGAAGACATAAGAAATTACCGCCCAATAAGTCTGCTACCGGTAGTATACAAAATATTCACTAAAATCATTCGCAATAGGATACAAAACACACTAGATGCTGCTAAACCAAGAGAACAGGCGGGTTTCAGGAGCGGCTACAGCACAATAGATCATATTCACACATCGAGAAAAGTTATCTGTCGGACAGAAGAATATGAGATACCACTAGCCTTCATTTACTTCGAAAAGGCATTCGACTCGATTTGTACCAAAGCCATTATAGGAGCCCTAACAAATCAAGGTGTCGACAAACCATATATAGAAACTCTGGCAAAGATATACAAGAAAGCTAAAGCTAGAGTAATAATATACAAAGATTCCCCAGAATTCCCAACTGGTATAGGAGTGGGACAAGGAGATGCCATATATCCCAAACTCTTCACCGCAACACTAGAAGAAACCTTCCGAAAGTTAGACTGGAACAACAAAGGTCTTTACATGGGCGGAGAATATCTCAACCACCTCAGATTCGCTGACGACATAGTTCTAATCGCCAAGAACCCTGAGGACCTACTACAACGAATTAACGAATTAAACATTGCAAGTAACGAAGTGGGCCTTAAAATGGATTTAGCAAAGACCAAAGTAATGTACAGCGAACTGATAGACCAAGAAGAAATACATATAGATAACACAACACTGTAAATCGTAGACGAATACATTCAACTGGGCCACCTTATACACAATTCAGGTTCTCTACTCCCAGAAATTAATAGTAGAATCAAGTTAGCATGGGGAGCATTCGGAAGAAATACGATCATCTTTGAAAATGCCACTCTACCTCAAGAGAGGAGCGTTCGACCAATGCATACTACCTGTACTAACATACGGATGCGAAACTTGGACACTAAAAACAGAAATCACAAGGAAAATCCAAGTAAAACAAAGGTCTAGGGAACGAAACATGTTAGGAATAACCAAAAGGAATCGTAAAAGAATAGAATGGATAAGATGGTAGACTCGGATTACTGTTATCATCCACAGGGTTAAAATACTCAAGTGGCAATGGGCAGGATACCTGGCGAGAAGAACAGACAATAAATGGACCACGAAAATAACACAATGGTACCCAAGAAACATAAAGAGATCTAGGAAAAGACCTAACCTAAGATGGGACCGTGATATCAAGAAGTTAACTGGAACAACGTGGGCCCGATTAGCCAACAATAGACAACAATGGAACTCCACTGTATGAAAGACGAAGTATACATTTCAAAATCTCATAATTTCTTTCTTCATCTTTTTGAACATTATGATGTATGTTGATCACTTTTCCTAGCAACAAACCCACAAGGAGCACACACAAGGAAGTGTGGAATAATGGAAAATGTTCGAAGACAAGCATGTTTCTGTTCCATTTGTCATCATCAGTGTAAACGGAGGAACTATAATCTTTATGATAGGAGTGTTCTAACAGAAAAAACTATGAATAAATTGAGAATTTTTCGAGTTATTCACATGCCTTGTTGTATGATTAGTAACTAACATGATTGCTAGCTACTAAAAATATATACTCATTTCATCTACATTCATTATCTGAAACTACAGCTTCAAGATGGAATAATGAGAATAAAGTACAATGAGGTGCATTCCAAAATATCCGTTTATGGAAAAAATAATGAGATAATAATTAAAGGTAGTATATAAACTATTTGCCACACGTTCGAATTAAAGTGAATATTTCCCTCATGTGTGAAAAATTCCATAAGAGGAGTGCAATTATCGATTGATTACAGCGGTAACTGTACTGTAGAATCCGAAAGAGCACTGCGATAATTGCATTGTTAACGTAACCACGATAATCCCATTGTGAATCCATGATAATTAAAAATAAAATCAGTTTGACAAGTAAAGTCAAAAATATTTTTAAAAATGTCTCGTTTCAGATGTGATTCATTGGTAATTATAGAAAATAAAGTGATGGAAAGCGAACCAAATAACACTAAACACAACAGACAATACGTGTGGCGACAGTTTATTACAATATTTGTATTCGGGAAATATTTCCCCGAATTACACTCGTGCATCAAAATAACCAGATAATTTTGCATTCGAGCGTGTTGTCTTGGGAAAACTGCATTCGGTCATTTTCATGTTTTGTTAAAAACCCCTCCACTTTCGGTGTCGGACTCTTTCTCTATAATATGAAAATGAACTCATGCAGTTTTTAGACAACACGCTGTCATGCAAAATTATCGGTATTTTTTATGCACTTGTGCAATTACTTCCGAACATGTTTTTCTCAAATATGAATCCAATTAAGTTAGTTAATTTGATGTCATCCGATTGAACACACCTAATCAAAACAAAATTATACTGAAAACAGATCCCATGGGCTGTTTCCACTATATCACGTTGCTATGGATATATTATGATTTATTTCGATTTTCACGTCAACATTTTATTGTAAATTAATCCGATGTCAAAACTATAAATTTAAAGCTGCAATACAATTAGCAAAATGAAATAATTCCTAGGTTCTTAAATAAGAAATTATAGATAACGGTTGTTATGATAGACACGTTCCTATTATAGATACAGCATTTCCCCTTTGTAACACGATCCCGACCCGTTTCTCCACTATGCTTTACCAGTAGTCCCCCTCACTAGTTCACAAAATATGTCGCTTCGTCAAACCAGGGTTGCAATGTTTCAATGGCAAAAGGGAGAAACGGAAGATTTTGATCGGTAATCGAAATCAATTTGTTTTTCTCGTTCGTATCATCCAATTTAGTTGCGTGGCTATCTTGTTTGGATGAGTGAGAAAGGTATTTGGAAGTGTCAGAACATGTAGTATTCCACACCAAACATTAGTCATTCTCCCAAGGAGTCAGCGTCGTCATACCATCTGCTCGCTTTACATCATCACGACACAATCTTGTCGACACCAATTGGCAAGGAATTTTAGCTGTAGTTAAAGAGTGATAAATAATATTGTTGGGTTCCTGGTGTCGTGAGTATCGTACGGAACTCTTGGGATAACTGAGGTCCTGTCAACTTCAGATCCACAGACGCACGTGTGCTTTTAAAAAATGTGACAACCAAGTCGTAGTGCGACTGCAATCCTAAAAGTGTTGTTACCTAGCAAGATAACTATGAATCCCGATGGCAGTACGTGAAACCAGGCACTTCAACAGTGATAATGACATCTTTTTCGGAGCTCGGTAAATAAGTTCTTCTGATATGCTTCAAATAAAAGTTATCTCAAGTCTTTTGCAGAAATGGGACAGGTGGAACTCCAAAAGCATTCGTTATCTGGTTCTATCCATTTAACGCTTCTTCATAGTACGCAACCAAAGGCTTTACTGACTCTGCTTGTATTTCTGTCTGTCCATAGACCAGTAGAGATATGTTACCATAAGCTTGCAACAAGAATTCATATAACTCTGATGCATGTGTATTAATTTCTGAAAGCATTGCACCACAGTTAACAGGGTTAAACGCGTTGGCGAAGTCGATCTTCAATACTACTTTCCCCGATGTTTTGTTATTTGCCAAGTACTTTCTTACGGCACCAACGAATACTTCACGTCCTTATTTGGTTGCTTAAATGAGCTGCTGCTGTCGGAGGTAGTTTCCAATTAGAGAAACACGAAAGTTTGGCCTACAATGATGGAGTGAATCACGCCAACCTTCTTTTTTAAACTGCTTAGGATGGCTCCATGAAAGATGAGGGTTATATCATCATTTCTTTTCCCTGCAAGAACAAAGTTGCAAAAGTTAACCAAATAAGGGAATAGCCGTACTGAAGCTTCTCCATTCCTTTGAGCAATCATATCATTTGAATGTTGAGGTCGTAAACTGTCTATAAACGGTCAGAGCGCGAAAAATTTGTGAAACTACTTACAACTATGCGTACTGCTTCTTTATCTATAGTTGAAGTTCCAATCTGAAATCCGTTTGGTTTGCAATAGCATTGGTATCACTGGAATATGGATGTTTGTATAAAAGTTCATTGTTTCTTGACTTTATTGGGCCATAGAGTCATTTGATGATATTTGTTTTGCTGATTCTGTGATGTCGCATTCTGTAACTTTGTCCAAAGTTATTAGTGATTTTTATGATTTTGTGGCAAGCATAAACGTGTGTAGGCAAAATTCAGCAGTGATATCCATGAAGGAAGATCCTTTTAGTTGACACATTTATGTAATATTATCGTTAGCTTCGTAACTGCAACAAATCTTACTCATTTTGAAATGTGCTTCAACACTTTGAGTTTCTTACTCCACAAGGTCTGGTTGAGATAACTTGAGAAGATTCTTCCCGATAAGAAATTTAATGCCTCTTTCTCAAATGTCTGGACACAATGGGGGGAATTGTATCCGTCTGGAGGTTCATGTTGTGGTAAACTCATCTTGTATTTTACTATTACTGTAACTTTGACCACCCCATTAGTTTTTTTCGAATTCTATCGTCTTCACATCATTACTAGCAAGGTCGACACAGGAAGAATGGTACCATTTCTTGCAATTATAACATTGAATCCATTGTTCCGATAGATTATTCGCATTCCCGCAAGGGCGTAAATATTCGTTGACGTTCCTCAATCAATGAAATATTACCATACTGCGACCTCCGAAATCACACGAGGGCACTAAAGCATCTGTCGACTTAAATCAAAGACAGATGGGCATTTGCGCGACTAAGCTAAATAGTGGAGATGGGGTGGGTTAACCCAATTAGCAAATTTTAAAGTTCTTAATGGGCGCCAGGTAAGTCCTATCCTGCAAACACCCTAAGTGACTAGCAGCATTACCAACTTACCAACTAATGTTGAAATAAAAGATAAAGTACACAAAATTATTTATTCAATTGTCTTGAGCGAACAATGAAGGAATATATAAAAAAAATAATTGTAACAGCAGCAACGTCTTCCTAGATCCTATGACAATTGGTTAATTGAATCTTGCTCAAGCAATTGATAACCATAAACAATTCAGCATCATTGAATATTTAACAAGGATAAAAAAAATAAGTAAGCATAAGCATTAGGTAAACATGAGCATTATGTAATCATGAATATTATGTAAGTATAAATAATATGTGAGCGTTAGCATCATGTAAGCCTAAAATTACGTAAGCCGTTAGCAAAAAAAATATCACCGTTACGGAATCAGTTGCAAAACAATAAGCACTAACTGATCAATCAATAGCAACTAGTGATATTAATATCAAAATATTGAATGCTTTCAAACAATATATATATACAAGTAACCCATAGGATGAAATACTAGACGTAAGCGAAGCAAATAGTAAACGAACTGAACTGGTATCGGCTATAGTGTAGTTGTAGAAAGATTACTGGCTACTTACGCCATAAACATAAATGAATTCCATCACCGTCTATATGTTATCGTGAAACAATCATTACGCTAGTCTAACTAACCCGCAGAAATTGAAGCAGCAGTGAAGGTGGCAAGATTAGCGTTGCGAGAGCTCTGGCGCATGCGCATACGATTCAATGATGTGATATTTAATTTCCTCTTCACAACCAAAGTACCAACAAATTGAGAAGATGATCATTAGATTTAAGCAATAGCAATTTTTGGGAAAGCGAAAGCATAAACAAGCGATAATAATATCAATAATATACAATAAGCATCAAAAACTTGCGTGATTCCAACGGCGAAACATGTACTCCTCACTACAACTTCGTCACATGGGACATCCTGTACAATTATCTCAGATATGGATAAGTTTCTCGAAAACCCGTCGTACAAAATGATTTTCCGTGCAAAAAACTATAACTTCTTGGCATGGTACATCCTATGCAATTATCCAGTCGTTGAGATTGAATTCCGTTACAAAAAAAAACCCGAAGGAGGAAATACTTCATCAGAATCAAATAAACTGGAGGATATTCACTCCCAACCCAACTGATATGAATTGAATAATTTTGGTACCCCTGTATATGTAACCCAAGAGAAGTACAAAAAAATAATAGAGAAAAATATGCTTGAGTACACCGGTATATTCAACCTAAGAAAAGTACAAAAAAATAATAATAGAGCAAGATATGTTCGGGTACCCCCGGTATATGAGAATAAAGTGTACTCAAATATCTATAACCCGGTACAACCTAATACATGATAATTATGAAATTCGAATACAATAATTATCACACTTTAACTATAGAGCAAAATTATTAATTAAGTAATATGAACAAATTTTAAGATAACCCGTTAATTGACAAGAAAAATTAGGTAGTGAATTTGGAAAACCCCCTTTCAAAAAGAATCAAGTTGAAATTATCGATAAAATCCAGTCTCCCAAAAATTAGGCTTTTTTGAGATGGATGTACTTATCGTGGGACATCCGGTACAACAAAATACAAAGATATATCTATGCAAATGATAATTCTTATCAGCTGCCACAATGAGCAGACTTTTATTTACCTAATTCGAAATACTAATGCAGGTGAAAATTCTATGGTAATATTTTATATAAATATATGGAATATAAGTGAAATCTTACCCTGACTAAGGAAATCTGTTGTTCTTAATTCGTACACAGTGATGATATTCAGCGTGGAAGTCTCACTGGGACTTGACGAGTGACTATGAGCCTGTCATATCTCTTACAAATCTAGCAATAATAAAATAGGTTGTAGGATTGACGGAGATAATACCAAGACTAAGAAAAGAGATGAAATGATTTCAATAGTGCATTGAAACATACCTGGTATTCGGATATCCTCAATCCCACAATCAATTTCATAACCACTAAAAATCCTCTAGGGAGTTTTTAGTTTCAGATTACAAATATACACTTCAAAATGAGTAATCAATCTGTTACTATATAATTCGTATTTGTAGAAGCGTTCCCAATTAAAGATGATCAGAATAATCAAAGATTCTACAAATCCACAAGTGGTCTTTATGAAAAATCAGCTGTGGCCCGAGTTCAACGAAGGTCAAAAAGGAAATTCCAAGATAGAGATGTTCGAATATGACACCTGGGAAATTAATCCTCTAACACCAGAGGGCGCTACAGTATTATCTTATCCATCAATCCCATTACAGAAGGAGAACATAAAATAACTTAACTAACACAATCTATAAATAGTTATGATACAATGGTACAACAATATCATAGTTTAACAAATATTTACAAATTCAGGAACGGTTCTATGAATCCACGAACAGTTCCAGTGTACGAAGTCGTAAGCACTCTACGGCAGATCGCGAACAGTTCGGTATCGGAATCGGAACTACTCTACGGTAGAACCGATGCATGTCAAACAACAGCAGACTACTTTATTGGTTATGGAAAGTTTATACTGTTTACAAATAATTTAATTATAATATAGTCCCGATTATTTATTGAGGATGACTGAGAATGAACATAGAAATGACGTAAGTCGTCCTGCATTTTTCTTTTTGGGTCAGAATACTCAAACAGTGTTCCAATGCGAAATACTTAACTAAAAATATACAGAATTTTGTAGACATCTGGAGCTAAACATTATTTCTTTTTAGGTGATTAGACTCGATAAATATGCCAGCGGACCTTCTGAATGATGAGAATAAAAATTTACGAGATATTTTGGCAGTGCACAAGCGATAGTGAACTGATAAAAACTAGGAGGTGGCAGAGTTGAGAACACAACAGCAAGGCTTATTCCAATATAGCTGGGAGTCTGACATCTCACAGCGACGGTCCGATTGAAGTGTGGTACGTAATCATCACATTATTTAGTACAGGAGCTAACATACGTTTTGTGCCTTTCCGGTATGGTTTGCCGAGAAGTGGAAGACTTATCATCATTGCGAGGATATAAGACTGAAATAACCTTTTTCTAATTACTTAATGTTGTTAAGTTCAACTGAATGAATGTTTTAAAGTGAGGTATTGTGTTCTGATGGGGTAGGGGTAGTTTTATTCTAGTGCTCATTTATAACGTAATAATACTTTAAAATTCTTTCACACTGTTTTTGTTCACTGGTAATTTTGTCGATAATATTAAAAAAATTATGTAATAAAATATACCATAGAATAATGTTTACAGTAAAAAGTTTGTATGGAAAGCATTTATGGAATTATGAACTATTGGAAAATATCGATTGGATGGAAATCGGACGTTTGAAAAATTGGCGTTGATTTCAAAGGATTGGGCTGTGGACATGAGAAAAAGAGATGGCACAAAATTTAAATAAACTACGTTCAAAACCATTTGGAACCTAATGAGTTAGCTCCTATGAGAAAAATATAATTTAGAAATGAAAATTATAATCGACCCATCCAGAAGTGTCGTATTGCAACAAGCGCGAGTTGTCAGCGATTATATATGACGAAAACTGCAATCAGATCCGTGTAAGAGAAAACAGAGTTCAGAAGTATAAAGTTCAAATTAAATAACTGAAATGGTCAATGTGTCGGTTAAAAACACCCCTGAAGGGCGGCAATGGAAATTCTATCACAGCCGCGTAGAATTAGCTCGGCGAGTGAACGAAAGTGGACCGAAACAAATTTTTTGTAAAAAACAACAACAGCAACGTTTGTCCTTGTAACATGTCGATTGGCTATTATGATTTCCATCAGACTATAGTATTTTAATTCCGTCGGACTAATGTATCGAAATTAAAAAACTTGATCTATTTTCCAATTCTGTGTATTTAAACGACATCGTACATAGTAGAAATCTCTTCATTTCAGTTAACACCTAGAAGTATATTGTGGTGATTTCTCATATTTGCTGGTGAGTTAAATTCTTCATATATATTCTCCTTCAAGTGCTTAAAATGTTTTATTTCGAATTATGATAAGGGCTGACGTTTGTTCATTTGGTGTATGATCAATCCTTCATTATCAAAAAATGGAACATTTCATATTTTTTCAAGCAAATTTTCAGCCACTTCGTTTCGTTCTTTTCTTAGCTTCATAATTCTGCATTTTCTGATTATTCAGGGAACGAAGCAAATAGGACCGAACAGACTTCTGCTAGTTCTATTTTGAAAACTATATTCAGTTTTTTATGTGTTGGAGCATAAGCTTGCAATCTGTTCTATTTATTCCTTTCTTCCCAGTAATTTTCCTTTTATTTCTTCTCCACAATTTTTCTCTCTTTGCAGCTCTGAAACCTATGTAGGCCATAAGGAGACCTAGAGGACAACAGGGAATCGGTCGGTATGGAATTAAGCACCACATTTTCTACTAGGACCTAGCTGAGAGCTGAATAATTCCATAGCCTCACCAAATTAAGTACTTTGTCTTACTCTCCATTCATGGAAATCTAGAACTATATATTTTTATTGTATTGCCGCGTTCGCATTAGTCTTGTATTGATATGCAGTTAATGTGAATTATCTTATTGCCCTTATTGATTTATGAATAAATATAATTCTCTGAAACCTTTGATATTTGATTATCAGCAATTTATATTAAAACTTGGAACGTCGCATATTTTGTTAAGTCAAACTGATTATAATAAGTACAATGTTTTCCAGTTTTTAACCTTTCTAGTTTTTCAATTTATATAAAGTTATTACCGCTTAAAAAACTGGTGGCGCCCAATTTAATATCGATTAAACACCCCATCCTAGTGTAAGCTGTAAGAATACTTTATTTGAGGCCGAATATCACTATCTGATGAATGATCACCAGTCGGAATTGGTGAGGTAACTGAGACCCTAGCATCCTATCAGATTATGTAAAAAATTGATGGCATGAACTGGCACAAATATTAAAACGAACAGATTATTCCTCACAACAGATCGTCATTGAGAAGCCTAAAATGATCACTGGTATAAATAGATAGATACATAAATTTTATTGTGCATAATATACATCTTTTCACAAGGGTTCGGTATATACATTACATTTATTACAATGATCCATACGACATTTTCAGTAATTATTTACAGTTGTTTGAGTCGGTTAGAACATATATAATTGGTTGTAATTGTTATTATTATATTGGATATACATATTATAGTGTTATTATCTATTTCACGCATGCGAAAGTTCTTAATTTTGAGATACTAACAACACTATGGGCATAGAGAGCTGAAAGAGATTATCATTAATGGCTTTCAAATAATGTACCAGATCATCAACATCATCCACACTATTGAAAAATCTATTTTGTCTAAGAGGGCTGTAAATGAAGTATTTGAAGAAAATATGCTCCAACGACTCTGGTGTATGCATATTACAAACGGAACAGATTTTCCCACAATCAATTATATAGAAGTTTCCATTAAAGGAAAATTTCAGTATCTTTTTACTGGAAGTTCTGATTTGGGCGACAATTATCGTTATGTATACCTATAGATGCGGGTATTCATAAATAATTTCTCCCGGTTTCACCATATAATAGTTGAGGTATATCAGAGAATAACTACACTTAACCTTCCTATACATATCAATTTAGTAAAATCATTTTCCAAAATTTTCTAGAATAACCCCATCTAATTTACATATATGTATTCAAATAGTTTATCCATAAATGTTCACACTCGACAAAGGTAAACCATTCTTTAACTTGAGTGACCCAATTACTTTTAGCGTTCTGCGTAGCTAATTGTAAAAGTTGCATATAACAGATTTCAGACATTCTAGAATTATCCATTATTTTAAGTTTATTCAACCAACTTAAAGCATGCTTAAAAATAATTAGTGATAAATGGGGCGAAAATGTCTCAAGGCGTACAATATAATTTGGAATATTCTGAGACAAATTCAACAGTGTTTAAAAAAATTTAACCTGAACCCGCTCACTAACATCAGTATAACGTATTCCAAAAAAAAGACAAGATAAAATGATAGAATCATACAATTTGATTTTGGAATCCCATATATCAATTTTTGATCGGCACATAATATCCATAACTGCTCCATTGGCACGACAAGCTTTAATTTTAGTATTCTTAGCCACGGTACAGAACATAGCTGTAGAAGAGAAATCGACACCTAGATAAGTAAATTGCTTTACTATTTCTAACCTAAAACTATTGTAATAAAACTTTTCATTATAATTATGTTTGTGCCCTCCTGTTTCAAATATTTATACTTTCGCTTTATCAAACAATAAACTGAAAAAAAGATTTTTCAAACTGATACATTAGCCACCAGGGAGAAGTTTCCAGAAATTTAGAATTGGCCCTGATTGCTTCTGAGTAAACAATACTATAGTTACTACTCAAGGTGTCAAGTACTTTCATTCGCGAAAACAACCATGTTTCACATAAACCTAAAAAGTCAGACTGTTCAAAGGGGTCTTGAATAAAAGTAATAAAGTTTTCAAAGCCTCGCATATTCCAGAATATCATATGAACAAAAGGCAAGTTATTTAAATCGTTGTATCTTGTTTAGTTTGGTTTGGTTGTTCTTATGAAATTTTCGGATTTTTTATATAATTTTCACTAGTTGCATATTCGGATGCTGGAGATCTCTCGCTAACTATTCTTCCTTTTGTTTTCTTGGTCGTTGTTGATGGTTGTCTTTGCAGCTTCTTCCACCCCTCAGCATTCCTTACGTCATATTCATTTCCACCGACTACAAGTTAACTATACCTTAAAAATGCCTAATGACCTTCGGTTCTAGCTATTTTCATCTGTTCCAAAAGTTATCTTCTTTGCATTTGAATTTCTTTTGGGAAGTCTTCGTTGACACTTTACTGGGTATATTTTAAGTTTTTAGCCGATTTTAAAATTTCAATTTTTTTTTGTTTTGTTAACCTTTTCTATTAGTACTGGTCTACTTGCATTGTCCCTTTTCTTCCCCAATCCTCTGATATTCGTTATATGTTCCATTTTAAGTTGCACCCCTAATTTATATATCACTTCTCTCATTTTAATTTGTAGAATGTTATTAGCTTCGTTATGTGCTTCATTTATTCCGTAGCTGCTTAGGATTTCACTGCGGAACTCTCTTTCGAAAAATTGGATTCTCTTCTCTTGTTTCTCCAACTCTCTTTTAAGTTATTCATTCTCCTGATTCCTCTCAAGGTTTTCTAATGTTAGGGCAGTTAGTTCTCGCTGAATTTCATCCAGTTTTTGCTCCATTCGAACATTTCTCTCATCCATGATGTTCAATTTTTCCAAGACTTTTTCCATTTTGCTACTTATTTAATTTGCTCTGTTATTTTCTAGATACGATCCTGTGTTTTCAGTTTTAACTTCTTGATGTCAGGTGATGAGCGAAATCACTTTATCGATTTAGAACAGGTTTTGTTACAATTTATAAATTAATGAATCTGGTTTTCAACTTGCTGTATATGGTATTGATGACGTATTGTATGGATATTTGGGTAATCTCTAAGCTTTGAAAGATATTCTTTCTACATACCTCTCATTAACGCAGCGATTTCATAGCACTAACTTTTTCACTATTTTATTCAATCGTTTGATGAAGAAAATACGAATTTAATGAGAGCCGATATAATCAAGTCTGGTTTAATATCTCGCCAGGACCGAACTCCTGGTACGATAATATGCCTATTGAATGAAATGTAATTCAAAATTGGATAAAATCGACTGCCGAGGCGAGTGGATTGAATAATATCAGGTACTGAAACTAACACGTCTGGATCTTCATTTTTCTTATCTTATTGTTCGTTTGTTAATTGCACCTTCAAATAAATAGTTTTTGCTCTATATTTCTATCTATAATTAGCAACAAATGTTGTACTCGAATAACCCTTGAGCATTCATAAATGCTCAGAAAATGTTTAACAATTTCCTCAAGTTTGTCGCTTATTGACAAGAAACATACCCCTACGGCGTTAGTTTGTTCACCAGCAACAAGCTTTTGAAACTTGTTATAAAAATTTTTCGAACAAATATCAGTGACCTTGGATTATTACTAGAAAGAGTAATGAAATCTTATCTCTTATGCAAAACTATTCATAAATGTACCTAAGCTAATACACAAATAAGTTTTTTTTTATTGAAATTAATTTACGTGTCTCGGCATCTAAAGGTCATTGACACGGAAACAATATAAGGTACAGTACAGATTAAATAACAACGCAAATCAAAACAGTGTTACAATATTGAAAAAATAGATTTATATTGAGTTAAGAAGGCGGCAGTCATTAAGAAAACGAATCACGTCACTAAATCTGTTGGTTGAGCTAATGATATTTCCAAGTGTTCGATTAATATTATGACGTCTACGAGCTATCTGGTATTGGTGGCACTTCAATAGAACATGTTCAATAGTAAGTCGAGTATCTGTACAGAATTCGCATTCAGGAGGAGCTTCTGAGGCCATAAGATATCCGTGGGTGAGGAGGGAATGCCCTATTCGCAGTCTGTGTACTATGATTTTGTTTTCCTAGTCATTGGGGGGAATTGAGGTGTGAAAACGGTGGATTGTATTGAATGAAGTTTAGTATCTAGTTGGTTCCAGTGATTTTGCCAGTTTTTAAGTGTGAGTTGCTTGACGATGGGTTTCATGTCTTGGGTGAGGTGAACATTTTCTATTTTTAAGTCGGAGGAACATGCTTGTTTTGCTGCTTGGTCTGCGATTTCATTCCCGGTTATTCTCACGTGTGATGGTATCCAGATGATGTGAACCAAAATACCATTGGAATAGAGATGGTGGCAGGTATTGTGAATTTGTTGGACTGTTGGATGCAGTGAATAAATGATTGTCATTGAGTGTATCGATGAGAGAGAATCTGTGCATACTGCTATAGTGCTATAGTGCTGTTGTTATCTATTGGAGTGCTCAAGCCTTTCAGTATTCCAAATAACTCTGTTGTATAGACGCTGGTAGTGTCGGGAAGTCGATATGTTGCAACTATAGAATTTTTATCAGTTACAGCACAACCGACACCCTATGCGTTTTTTGATGCATCGGTAAACCAAACTATATCAAACTGATGAGAAAGTAAAATTTTCATGGAGTCTTGCTCAAGTACTGCGTTAGGGGTGTCCCATTTGTGGTAGCGACATAGAGTAGTATCAAGAAAATGTAGGTTAATGGTCCATGGCGCTACATTGGAAGACTTAATAGGGGTCATGATTGCAAGAATAATTGTTCCTAATAGTGATTTTAGTGATGACACAGCTGTTGAAATTGTTTCGGCATGTCCTTCGGGGGTGCGGTAAGAGTTGATAAGGTTGATGACAGGGTTATTAGGATAGGCTGCGATTTTACAAAAGTATGATAGTAGTAGACGCTATCGACGTATGAAGAGAGGGGGTTCGAATGACTCAACGAACATGTTTCGGAAGGACTAGACCTGAAGGCACCAATACAAATACGTAGAACAGTGTTCTGAATTATGTTAAGAGATTTAAGGTATGAAGGACAAGCGTTCATGTAGAAAATGCTTCCATAATCCAATTTAGAGCGGATGAGAGCTCTATAGATCCGTAAGAGTGTTTCTTCTTCAGCTCCCCATTGATGATGAGCGAACGATTTTAAGATATTCATTCTAATAAGGCAAGCTCCTTTTAAGTCGATAATCTGCTGTTTCCATGACAATCTTTTGTCAAAGGTTACACCTAAGAATTTTTGGTGGTTAAGAAGTTCAAACGGAGCGTCGTTTTAGTATAAAAATGGAAAGATCGTGCTATTTCTCCTGCTGAAACGGATAACTTTTGATTTTGAAGCCGAGAACTGGAGGCCGAGACTTATAGACCAATCATGGATGGAATTTAGAGCGTTTTGAAGTAGACAGGTCATCCGCGTAGAGCGTGTATTTAACTAGGGCAATTATGGAATTACATATATCGTTGATGGTAAGAATAAATAGGGTGGGGCTGAGTATCGCGCCTTGTGGGATACCATTGTGTGGAAAATAAGAAGAAGATGTTTGCCCATTTGCTGTTACCTTGAAGGATCTGCTTGATAAGAAATTTTGTATAAATTAGAAAATATTACCATGAAGCTTTAAGTCTATTAGGTCTATTAGCTTTTGAAGGATTAAGTTTTGCTTAACAGTGTCGAATGCACTGTCAATGTCCAGGGTAATTGCTACAACGTCACTTCTATCACTTAAAGATTGATAAATTTCTATTTGAAGCATAATTAAATTATCCATGGTTGATATATTAGTTCTAAAGCCTGACTGCCCGATTATATTATTTTTTTCGAGAAACCAAAGTAGACTTTTGTTGACCATTTTCTCTATTACCTTGCATAGTGTGCATGTTAACGATATTGGTCTAAAAGAATTTGCCGTGTTTGAGTTATGCGTTTTGATCGGAATTATGATCGATACACGCCATGCATTAGGAAACTGCTGACTACACCATATTCGACTATAAAGTTCGAGTAGTTTGATCTTTGACGTAGGCTGTAAATGTTTGTGAAAAATTGATGGGAAATTGTCAGGCCTTGCAGCAGTATTTGTTAAGGAGGAAAGAACGATATTTAATTCATCTAAGGTAAATTGACTGTTGAATGGATGGAGGTTAGGGGTGGTAATATCGGAATTTTCAGCTATATTTATTCGGTTAGAGGGGGTTTGTTAATTTTAGTTTTGTTTCCGAAATGTTGGGCAAGAATGTCTGCTATTTGCTGGTCGTTTGTGACAACATTTCCTTGGCGTAGTAGAGCAGGTACTTTATTTGTACTACTGTTTTGGCCTTTCATTCGTCGAATCTTAGACCAAACGTGAGCTGGTAAATTTGTTCTACAAGTCTTTTTTACTTGACGTTAGTATTCTCCTAGCTTGACCTTTTGCTTTTTTGAAATTAATTCTATCCAGTTCGTTTCTAGTTCTGCGGTACTTGTTAAGAGATCTGTTGCAATTTTTCTCAGCTTGGTAACAGGAGTCGTTCCACCAAGGAACTGTTTTCTTCGAGGGGTTGATTGAGAATTTACCTGTACATATTTCAGCGGAGGAAAGCATTGCATAAGTGAACTGCTTGATAGCTTCATCTATGTAATCATGGTGGGTAAGATCATCCAATTGTTCCTTGACAGTTTCCTCGAAGAGATCCCAATTTGCATTCTTTATTTTCAATTTGCAGTTTGAGGTTGTGGTTTTCTGTTCGTTGTGGGTGTTTAGGATGGAAAAGTGGTTGCTGTCATATAAACTGTCAATGGTGTTCCATGTTAGTGAAGAAGCTAGCCCAATCCAAAACTGCCCTTAATAGACTGCGCCGAAATAGAACTCCTTCGAACCTTCTTTTACACAAGAAACTCGGAGCAAAAGCTAAGTACATTATAAAACAAATCAAAAAGTTCTCCTGGCAAAACTATGTCTCCTCCCTGATAACTCTAATTTCAGTCACGCCTGGAATAAAATTCGAAAAATACAATGTAACAAGACCAAACCTCAAAGTCCCCAGTCTTATCTATAACGACTCGCTTATAAGTGATAACCAAGTTATGGCAAACACTTTGAAGATAAATTAAATAACTATATTTTCATCTTCCCCTATCTCTCCTCTCTGTACCCTTTCCCTTGCCGAGCAAATTGATAATCAGGATGTAACATCTGTCCATGCCCCTTTCACTTTTCATGAAGAAAAATCCGCTTCATTCTCTTGTAATAATAATAATAATAATAATATCTTTATTGCTTCAAATTGATACAAATCAATATAGCAAGAAATCCGGTACAGTGTCTATAAATAAATACATAGTTCATGCAGCAAAATCACAATGAAAATTAACAATAAAAGAGCGAGGTAAAAAAATAAAAAATTTGTGTGAAACCCAAGCTATTCGTTTATAACAATGTAAAAATAGTGCTGCTGATCCCGACGATATCCCATACATCTTCCTTAAAAAACTCTCCGATGTTTCTCTGTCCAATGTCCTCAACCTATATAACATTATTTGTACATCCCAACAATTCCCAGATAACTGGCACGAATCCACTCTCATTCCAATTAAAAATGCAGAACAACCTTCCTTAATACCAAAGTAATTTCGTCCTATTTCCCTTAAATGCACCACTTGCAAACTTCTAGAGAAAATTATTAACAAAATACTTTTATGGTTCCTTAACAAATACCATACTATTCCACGCTTTCATTCTGGTTTTCGACGTAATCGGTCAGCCCGAGAAAATCTTGCTCTCCTCCAAGTAACATTTCTTCAGCACTTAACAATCAACAGGAAGTTGTTGCCACTACAGTAAATAAGGATTTTAAAACAGTTTTAACCCCAACACACGAAAAAATACATATGGATAATATAAAACGCCCACTCAAACAAACATATACTTTCAAAAGATAGAATATTTCATTTCTGCTATTTCAGACTTCCGGGGATCCTCTGACTCCAGGAAAAAATTCTAATTCAAAAATTAGAAAACAATCCCGGCCTTGTTCCAGTTAAATTAGGAACAATACACACATACACTTATTCACTATTACGATATGAATCCAATCATTACAGAAATCTACAAATTAAGATCGAAATCTCAAAATATAACTAGGTTAATACTCACAAATAAAGTATATTCTTTTGATACATCAAACTATCTAAAAATATTACAATTCACTGAAGACAAAGTTGAATCAAAAATGAAAAACATTCTCCCGCATCATATTATCCGTAAACGAGGATTAATCGATGGCTTGGGCTCAATATTCAAATCCATTACTGGAAATTTAGAAGCTTATGATGGTCAACGCTACGAAAAATTGATTTCTCAGTTAGAGTCAAACCAAAAGTGTTAAATATGGGAAAACAATATTCACTATCTCTGAATGTCATAGATCAATTCAATAAAACAATTCAAAAAGTCAATCATAACGAACAATTGATAACTTCAAGAATAAACCAAATTAGTTTGATAGTTGAAAACAATAGATAAAGAGAAAATGGAATGTTGGTAAAAGATGTTCTCAATCAAATAATAAAAATGTACGAAATAATTAATTCAATTCTACAAGACATCGAGAATTCTATTACTTTTTCAAAATTATAAATTATGCACCCGAGCATTATTTAAATAAATAAAATCTGGACAGGCGGCTACGTCTGCCTACAAGTACGAGGCTATTATTGAATTCTTAATTTCTCATTTAGTCGAGGCTAAGTAACGATCCAGATGAAGAAAACGATGTTGATGGACCTGAAACCGGTCATAAACCCCAGCAACACACAACTACCAGATGTTAACTAACAACGCTGACGGACTTGAGCAGACCATAGAGCCCTCGCAATTATCACCGGCCACAACTCCAAACAATCGAGTTTCTGCCGAAAAGAAGACAGGACGTAAACGAAAGCTTCCAAATACAGAAGTGAAAGTTCAAGAGTCCGCATCATCAGCTAATGGCATATATTTTGGCTGAGAAAACAGCGGAGTCTACGAAACTTTCAAATGCAGGAAATCGAACTTCTGAACAACATCCTGTTGAGGCTTTTTAGGCCGGACTCACACGATCTCTCAAATAGCTCGATCCCGTTCGTCTACATGCTGCTAAAGGAAATATTTAAAATATAGTGCAAGGGTACGAATTGGAGCAGATTCGTGCAAATAGGCAGCAAACAACGACTACAAACTACACCATACCATCAGGATAAGATGAATCGTATGCAGATGTACAGGCTGGCAGATTAATTTTGGCAGTTGGGAGTTTGGCATCGTCCGATGCGCCGTGGCAAAGACGTATGCGGATTGAAAGAGCTCACTTCGCTGACAAAATTCGTGAGCTTCGTTTCGACAGTACAGTTCAGAGAAATGTGTGATTACCGAGGTTGTGCAATACTCACTTGTTATGGCGACTCAAGAAAGTAAAGTTGTTCATAAAAAGTTGAGTGAGCAGTGTCGTGAAATGATTATAAGCGTTTTAAATTTCATGGCCGAAGAGGCAAACAACGGCAAGTCGACAATTCCATTAACAAAGGTAAGTTTTAGTTATTGCAATAAAATTTTTAAACCAGAAGTAATTATTTAACAAATTTACACTCGATAGTAAATTTTTTAAATTGATTTTCGTACACAAAATATTTATTTGTTAAACGATTTAAAAAAGTGACATTAGGGTGAGACAAAGTATTTTATGAACTAATGTGTCAATTTTATGCACTCATGTGTCTATTTTATGCACCGTTATGTCATCATGACAAATAAATCGACGCCATTTTTAGTCCATTTAGAGCAACCTAAATGAGACATTTTTTGGTTTTTGCATTCCTGCGGCTAATGCGTCAATTCTTCCATTCGTGAAAAAACGTACCACTTTATGCACTTGTTGCATAAATAACTATTATGTTCTGTCTACAGGAGTATATAAAAGGGCACATATTTATTTTGTGTAAGATACTTATTTAAACGTAATAGGTTTTTTTGCTTATAATTATAATTATTATACTCAATTCATACCTATCTCTATTACGTTTTATTATTTGTTTTGAAGGATCTTCCGATTTCAGTTACAATTGCGGTTTGGTCATATTAAAAGATGTTTGAACTAAAATTTGAAGATCGTTTAAAACAACTAATGAACTGAAACGTGATATAGTAGGTATTTTTTATTTAATACTTATTTTAAATAGCCGAAAGCCACGACAAAAATTCGTATTTCAAAGAACGGTTACTGAAAACAAATTCAACTACTTCCACATTTTATTTGTATAAAAATACACATGAGTAAAATTTTTAATACAACATTTATATCGACTTATTTTATTGTCAGATCATTGAACGAGTTTCTGCTGCTACGAAAGTTAGCCAAAGAACGCTTTCCCTTATTAAAAAAAGCTCTGGCAGGAAGTAATGCTGTCACTGATGTGCCTACTAAAAAACAAAGAACGTCCAATATCCGTATGGATCAATTCCACAAAACTGTGCTTAGAAGGTGCATAATAAATTATCACATATCCGAGAAAAAAATATCCACGTTAAGAATTGTACACCAAACCTTTGCAGATAGTTATGGTTTCGCGGGAAGTAGCGAATCAGTGCGGAAACAAATACATTCTTCAGGTTTTCGTTGGACATGAAAAACAACATAAGTTTGTTGATGGAACGTCACTAAATCAGACATTTACGCCTACTATAATTAAGAAACATAAGAAAGTGCAGAGAACAGAACAAACCTATCATTTATATGGATGAAACATGCATTCATTCATGTCACAAGCACCTTAAAGGATGGAGCGACAAGAGTAACGAAGAATTAAGAAAACCCCTTTCAAAAGGTGATAGACTCATCATTTCGCATGTGCATGCAGGAAGTGAAAATGGTTTTGTACCTAATGCTGGTATTATGTGGAACTTACGTGACCCCGATCTGCAGAGGACGCTTTGTTTAGCACATCCCAAAACATTGATAGATACATTGACTGCTGCTCTTGAATATGAAGCAGCCACGAAGGCTTCGGGTTATAACAAAGCTAGAACCATCCAAGAAGATGGTGACGAAGACAGGCTTGACCAGATCGTCCGCTTGATAAAAAGTACGGTGGACAAGAAGCCGAAAAAGATCAGATGCTGGAACTGCAGCGAAATGGGCGAATAGATAGGGAGCTGAAATAATCATTCGAGAGATGGAAGAGGAGAAAGTAATAAAACCATCTACTAGTCCATGGGTGTTTCCAGTAGTGCTCATAAAAAAAAGGACAGAACTATGAGATTCAGCGTGGACTATTGCTAGCTAATCAACGTGATGGAGAAAGACAGCTACCCTCTGCCGCGAATCGGCGTTGCACTGGACACTTTGGCCGGCAGCAAATTGTTTTCCACCTTGGACCTGAAGTCTGGTTGTTGGTAAGTAGAAATGGACCCAGAAGCCAAGGGAAAGACTGCTTTTACCAGCGGATCTGGATTATGGCAATTCAACGTCATGCCGAAATTTCCAAGCCACTAACTCGCCCCACAGAAGAAACCAGAGCTTTCCATTGGGACGAAGGGTGTCAAACAGCTTTTGATTCCTTGAAGAGACTTTTAACCATGGCGCCGATATTTGGACATCTATTACCAGAGGAATATTGTATTCTTGATACTGATACAATAAATTTCCAGTCAATGTCAATAAGACTGAACCTTATGAGAAACTCATCAAAATCGATAGCTACATAGTAAATAATAAAATCACTAATATTCTACATATTCCAATTACTTCTCCATTTGATTTTGAACTATATAATTTTTAGTCAGTACCAATATATTCTGAGAATCAGTTCAAGACAATTATTCCAAAAATTAAATTCTTGATAAAAAACCAAATGTTTTTTACATTTATGAGTAACTCTTGCAAATAAATCCTTCTTCAATGGCAATGGCATATTTGCGACAAACAAGATCTTAAAGAAATCGAAGCTCTGTGAAATTCAACTTCTCGAGGTCAGAAACATCTCCAAATTCCGCCAGACTCAAGTCCATTTGATCCAACCACTGCTAAATCAGCTCGATGCATCCAACCAATGGATCGGATTATTTCCATACGAATCAATAATAAAATTGAAATCCTCCAGACAAGAAGAAATCCGGAAATTGATGGGAACATTCCTCATCGAAATCCCTACTGGTTGCCAATTCAACGCTGATCAATTGATTATAATCAATGAACAGCAATACACGAACCCGAAGCAGCTGATCCTGTTCCTCGATATAGACGCTGCAATTCCGACGCCCTCAAAGATTAATATTAGCATCGATTTAGAAGACCTCTGATTAGACCAACTTCAAGAAATCCGCAGCCAAGTAATCGAAAATCAGCCCAATCTTCATTTCGAGAGTCCTATCTACGTCTACAGTACCTGGACGATCCTCATTTATAGACTTCAGATTGTTACAAGTTGCTACTTAATCTACAAGAAGCTCACCAACCGATTTCGGACTTCAACACCCCCACAGATGGACCACCCCGAATCCGACTTTTATGTGAATTCAGCAAGATTGCGAAGATGTCTTGTGGATGATGCGCTCATTTTTTAGTTAGTTGTAGACTAGATTTCAAACTGAAAACATATATTTTTCATAATTGTTATTATATTATCTAAGTTGTGAAAATAATTTTTTTTAAAAAGTTACTGAGAGGTATCCGAATTAAAATTCATGTGTTAGAAGAGTTTTATCACTCTGGCATATTATCGAAGACTTAGTGAACTTAACATCGCGGAGGTTGAGCAAAAGTCTTAGAAAGGTAGCTGATCCATTTCGGTTTCACTAATAAATTCGTATCCTTTCAAATGTTTATTTGGACACCACATTACGCACCATTATTTTATACGGAATTCTGGTTAAAAACTGAACAAACCTTATCCTTATTCTACTGATATAGATCTAGCCAACTTATTTCTCTCTCCTACACGAGGCTTTTGGATATTGTATATAAACTTCAGTTTCATGGTACCAACATATTCTTTTTTATTAAATCTACTCAATGTGAAATGAAGCTTATGTGATTTCTAATGCTGTTTGGATATTATGAACTGTATCTATGTTATTATTACTATTTATATTTTCATTCACTTCCTATCGGGTCTTCTGAGTTTTTCCCAATATTAGTCAGCGCTTATAGCTATTGGAGTGATTTTCCTCATTCTCGATTACTAATATTATTGAATCTGGCGAAACTGCAATATCACTAATATTGCACTAAATCAGTGAAATTGAAAACATTTTACAATCCTAAGTTGGATTGTTTTGATATACCTACTCTTGTTTTAAGTTGATTAGAACTTGAGAGAAGAATAAAAGTTTGGAAGTCTGTTTTAATAAGATTTTTGTTCCGTGGACGAGCTGAGCAATTCCTTCCTTTCTAGCGAATTACGTCGACAAAGCCTACTATTATGTGGAAATAAATCCTAACTCTAGAAGAGAGACTTATAAATCTTTTAGTCTCAACAAATCAGGAAATTAAGGAAGATTTGCGCCACACCTGGATTCTCTTTGGGGACTATAAATTTCTATGAACCAAGATAGAAAGAATGTACACTTCTGAAACATTTACGAGGGTGTTTAGGATAACTGACAATATATTTTCCTGTTTTCAGAATTATGTACTTGAACATACATATACAGTCATTAAATATGATGTTCAGTATCTCCCATTTCGTTCACATTATCAACGATCACATTGCGGAAAATGTAGATGTAATTAGACTTCACATTTTAAAATTAGTTAGAATGTTAGGGTGCTCCGTAACGTCGTATCAGTACAATAAAAAAACATTTGTGAAGAATTTAGTTTTAAACATCATAATTTTTGGAATTCAAGTATTTCCGTGCGATAAGTTTCATCGTGATTAGCACTTACTTTACAATCTGTCATCTAGCTGTCAAGCAAGTGACAAGACAATAAAATATTACAACGATACCAATTTGATAGTTATTGGTTCAGAATATCGATATTCCGATTCATAACTTTGGTGGGTGATTTTTTTGTAGGGTGAGGAATCTAATAAAAAACGGATAAACGCTGGCTGACTATTAAATTTTAACTTCTTATGTCGCAACACGATTCGCTACTGACTCGAAGAATTGTAGTAGGAGCACGACAATATTATTACATCATTGGTTGGCCCTATTAGGTACGCAACATTAATGTCTAAACAAACATTGAGGTGAATAATCACTTTTATTTACCTATGTAAATAGGACATGTATGATTTAACTAACAAACTCAATATTTTCTAACAAATAAACACACACACACACACACACACACACACATATATACACAGGTCTGCGTGAGAAAACCCGTTCCATTAATCCTCCATCCCTAGACTAGGGCCACGAGTGGGTGCGAAGTTGGACCTTCCATCCACCCCCGTCATCCCGACATGACCTCATCGTAGTTTGCGTCTCCATATCTTTTCGCATGGGTAGATCTGTTGGGTATACTCCCTTGTCCTTTCGCGGTTGTTTGTATCGTTGTCGAAGTGAGAAGGTGTGTGTGATCGCTGCCTCAGCCGTAACTTTCCTTGTCTGGTTCGGCGTGGAAGGCCCTAAGCTGAGTTTTTCATCGCCTTCTTCATAGCTGTCCCCGATGCGTAAATCAGCGACTACCTGAGCAGCAGCAGCGCGGAGGTTCCTCATACTTCTTACTTCTTTTCCATGGGATTTGTTTTGATTTATTTTTGGTATGCAGACGATTGCTCGCCTGCATGTTTCTTCTGTTTTTTCTTGGAGTACAGACGATTGCTCGCCTGCATGATTTTTTTTGGTGTACAGGCGATTGCTTGTCTGTACGGTTTTTGTGTACTGGTTTGTGCCAGTATGGCTTTTTGGTTTTTTTTAGATGAGAATCTTCTTCTTGCCCAGTCTTCTGTTTGTTTCCTTGATCTCTTGTGCTCCCTGTATTCTCCTTTCTTGTAGTTTGTTATGTCCCACGGTTCTACGTTTGAATGTCACTTCAGCTCTCGGAAGAATTTCCTCGTTCTTTCGCCCATTATATCAAGTACTTTCTCTACTTGTGTTTCTTCGTATATATCTACATTCCTCTTGTTCCATTGGACGTTTGTCGCTTGTCTAAGTGATATGTTCTGTTGCACTTGTAGTTTCTGAGGCGTACGTGATGATTGGAATTATAATACATCTTATAAATCTCATCTTGGTCTTGAGGTTGAGTCCACTTCTCCTGCCTATGAATTCGGCAGTCTTGCCCTCGCTTGCCTCATTCTGTCTATTATAATATTCACGTGTAGGGTCAATGTTAGTCCCTGCTCCATCGTTACTCCTAAATATTTTGCTTTTTCTGCCCACTCGATTTCTATTTTTTCTTCTGGTCGCCGAAGTTTTTTTTTGTAAATTGAACTGCTTGGGTTTTTTCACTGTTCATCTTTATTTTTCAATCCATTCGTCGACTTCGTTTGCTGCTATTCGCAGTCTGTTTGTGATATTTTTCACTTTCACGCATCTCGTGGCTATGGCAGTATCATCGGCGTAGAGTGCGTTCATGGTGTTCTCTATTTTTAAGATGTCTCCAGTGTAGATGTCATATAGTATGGGGAAGAGTATTGCTCTTTGCGGTACTCCCACTTCTTTATGGCCTACTTCCGATCTCTCGTTTGCTGCCTTTACTTGGAAATTTCTCTCTTTGAGATAGCTGTTCAGGAGTGTTATCAGAGGTTTTATGTATCCTGCCTTTTTCATTTTGTAAAGTAGTCCTTTGTGCCATACTCGGTCGAAGGCTTCAATTATATCCAGAAAAATTGCTCCTTTTGATTCCTTGAGTTGTATATTCTATAAGTCTCAAGGTTTGTTGTCCGCTGCTAATAAATTCTATCACCAATACATCCGCGACAGTTGTGGCTTCCTAATTCGGGATCGCGTGAATTTTCTTCCGATTGTGAAAAAATCTATTGCAGCCAAGATGTATTTATCACCATTTTCTGCCGTAGGGAATGATCTAGCGATGTCTAGAGCAATCCTTTTGGAAGGGCTTCCAATATTATATTGTTTCGTGGGTGTCATTCTCTTGCGATGTGGTTCATCACTCGTAGCACAAATCGTACATTTCTTACACCAGTTCTTCACATTGTTGGAGTTGTTCATCCAATGAAACTTTTCACGGACTCGCTGAAGGGTTTTCTTCACTCCCAAAGGGCCTCCTGATGGACTGTTTTATAACTTCCTAAGTACCTCAGCTACTCTCGTTCTCGGGATAACTATCTGTCTTCTTATCCTGGAATCATCATAGTTTTCAAGAACTTTTTTCAAATGCCAGCTGAGCCCCATATGCCTTGAGTGTCGGTGGAAATCTTGAACCTTCTTGCCAGATAGGTTACCGATTTTCTTCCTTCCATTGCCGAATCATATTTAGCCGAAGATCATTCTTCCGGTCGTCTCTAATCCTGGTGGGCGACCATCCTTCGTTAACTACTGTAGTTCTTGAAACTACAGCTTCCTTATATTCCGCCTCGTTGCATTGGGAGCAGTCTAGTGGACACGCCTATCTAGATAGGGACTCGGTGTTCCGGTGACTCACACCAGCTCGATGTTCAATATTAAAATCGTACTCTTGAAGTCGTTCAATCCATCTAGCAATCTGGCCCTCGGGATTCTTGAACTGCATCAACCACTTGAGTGCCACATGATCGGTCCGGATTAAAAACTTCCTACCATAGAGATACTGGTGAAAGTGATCCACGGATTTCACTACCGCCAACAGTTCTCTTCTTGTGACGTAGTAGTTTCGTTCTGGTTTGGAGAAGACTTAACTGAAATATCCCAGCACTCTTTCTTGCCCTCATTGTATCTGTGAGAGCACTTCTCCAAGTCCTACGTTGCTTGCGTTAGTGTCAAGAATAATGTCTCCCTCTGGTAATGGGTATCTTAATATCGGCGCCGTAATTACATGTCTCCCCAAGTGTTTCAAAAGCCGTTCTACGGTCTTCATCCCAATGGAAAGCTCTTGTTCCTCCTATAAGTCGAGTTAGGGGCATGGTAATATCTTCAAACTTCCTGATAAACATTCTATATTATGTGCAAAGTCAAAGGAAACTCCTAATTTGATGTTTTTTGGTTGACTGCGGCCACTGCTGAATGGAAGAAATTTTCTCTGGATCCACCGCCACTCTTTGATTGCTCACTATATTACCTGGATGGTTGGCTCGGTTTTGGAATAGCTGACATTTCTTTGGATTTAACATGAGCTGCACCGCTTGGAGTCGTTTGAAACATCTTCCAAATTCTTCAGGAGTTCGTCAAATGTCTTCCCCAGTACTGCGATGTCGTCCAAATTTTTAAACAAAGATCACACAAGATAACAAAATATACCTGATTTAAAAGGAGTGTCAAGCAATATTATTTCATAATGTTACCGTGGAAGATTAATTATCATTAAGGAGTGTGTGTGGATAAAAATGGAAGGTATGTCAGAAACCTATTTTGATGAAGATGTGACATCATTTTTCAAGACCAATATCTAGAGGAACATGCCCAAAAACAATTGACAAATATCAATAAAACGTCAGAAGATACGGTAGTGAAGATTCTGAAAAAATTAGTAGAGGTACATGAAAATACAGAAACACAAAGTATGAAAACGTTAGCTGACAGTTTTGTGATTGAAAAATTTTATGAAAAGACTATAAGTGTATCTCATTGGATGGAAATATTTGAATGAGAATGCGTACAGTTTAATATAGTAAAAGAGGAAAAATTTCAAATATTCAGATTATTTCTAGAATAATCGTGAATTGATTGGTGATGATCAAAATTAGATTACAATCAGAATGCTCAGAAAGTTCATTACACTTTTTGCAAACATATGGTAATAAAGACTAGACTACAAGTACGTATGCTTCATCTCCCAAGTATGAATGAGGATCTTTATTAGAATATGCAGTTAAGAAAGACTTATTACTTTTCCGCCCAACTTATCTATATGCGAGGAAAGTATTGGTTTACCCCAAAAAAAGTTGGAATTTCGAAATTTTTTTTGAGTTATTTCTACGTTTTCCATCAACAATAACACCGAAAAACGGTTTTTAGGAAAAAAGTCCTGTGTGTATGTCGTCGTCGTTGTCGTCGGCCAGTTTTCCTTACATGTCTCCTTAGCACGATAGAGCCTCCGGACTGCAATCAATCACCAATTTTATGATTGAATATTGTTATGGACATGTCATAGATGAACTTTATAGCTCACCACAACTAGTATAACGGGTGCTATGGTACTTGAAGTACGACATTTTGTCATTTTTTTTAGAAATTTCAGTTTGTTAGCAAGATACAGCCTCCGAAGGTCAACAAGTCACCAATTTTATGATTGAATATTATTCAAAAAATCTCACTGATGAATCCTATTAATTTTCAGCTCACTAAAGTTAATACAACAGGTGCTAAAGTACTTTAAGTACGATATTTTGGTCATTTTTGGAAAAGTTTCAGTTTATTAGCACGATACAGCCTCCGGAGTATATACAAGTGACCAATTTTATGATTGGATTTTATTTGGAGCGTCTCAAAGATGAACTCTATTGATATTCAACTCACCAAAGCCAGTACAACTGGTGCTATGGTACTTGAAGTACCATATTTTTGGATAATTTTCAGTTTGTTAGCACGATACAGCCTCCAGAGAGTATACGATTGATGAATTTTATGATTGAATATGGCTCAAGGTGTCCACAGATGTACCTTATTGATTTTCAGTTGACTAGAGCGAGTACAGCGGGTCCTATAGATCCAAATATACTAAATTTTTGTTTATTTTTGGAGAAATTTCGGTTTGTTAGCACGATACATCCCCCGAAGTGTATACAAGTAACAATTTTATGATAAAATATTGTTCGGGCGACAGATGCGGAAACGTTAGTTTTAATTTTCAAACCCCTTAAATTTTACTTGAAAAATATAAACAATTGATCATGGAACGCTAATTGATACATTGCCGCCGGCTTGCAAGATTTCATAACGGACAGAATCAGTAAAAATTAAGTTGAACATACAAAAAAAACCTATTTAATGAACTGGGCAGGATTGAACATTTGGTTGAAAAGAATGAGTTTATCAGAAAGAAAGTAGATACGAGTCAAACGATGAAGAAAAAATATAGCATCACCGAGAAATTGAAGAAATGTGTGCGTTATGATTCAGAAGATTCACGATGGCTAAGAACAAAAATAAATGATGAAAAAGACACAGAAAAAGCTCATCAACAATTCAGAATTAGCATGCCAACTGCAATCAGATCTCCAAAAAACTAATAGTTTCGCCATTAGTTACAGTAAAATTAGTGTTGAATAAGAATCTATGACTCAAGCTCTAATTGTTATTGATAAATTCAAGGTTGTTATAGATGAACAATGAGGAGTCAAGTTATTCTATCAATCCAAATTTGACAATAATTAATGGCGATAAAAGTTCAGAGGGCATGATCGCAAGTGTAATAGACAACGAAACTTTAGATCATGATTTCTTAATTGGACTAGATTGTGTAAAAATTTTTTACTTAATTCAAAACTAAAACTTGGAATTCAATTAAAAAGTAAAGTTTCATAACTGAAGATGAAAATATGAATCAATCAGAAAGAACCCGTGCTAAGAATTGAAATAGTTTCTAACTAAACGGTAAAGTCACATTATATTAGATTTACTAAGGATTTAATATCAGATAATTCAATACAAGACAATGAAAAGCTTTATAACCGGTTTTTTGTGAAAATTGAAACAAATCCAGCGCCCTAATAATTCTGAGGAGCAACAAGAACAATGAGCAGATGTAGATTTTTAATAATTGTTATCTAAATATATAAAAGTATTTTGTTGCAATGCTTTGAATTGACAAAAAAATCAGTCAATGTACAAAGTAATGAATTTCTCGGATCTTGAGAAGCATCATTTTGTTTTTCATATCACTTTGGGAGATTTTGAATATTATTCTTCGTAGTTTTTGAATTATCAGGTCCATGGGAGCTGTTGTAAGATCACCATTTTAACTATTTTGACAAAGCTAGTATATAACCTAAACGTGACTTCTACTTAAAATCAGTCCTCACTATGGAAGTTCCATGTACTACTTCAATTTCAATGACACTAATAAAACTTCGAGGAATTAGGAAGGCAAAGAAAAAGCTTGTGGAAAAAATATGGAGAGGTAGAAGAGAGTGAGGTTTAAGAACGCGTTTGTATTGATAGAAAAATACAGAGATCGGAATATCCTAAGCGATGTGTATAATTTCATAAGAATGATGGATGTTGTCTTGTAATTCAAAAATATGAGGATTGGGATATTTTTAAAACAGGAAAAGATATTTAGAGCATCTATTTGTGATAATATCACTATAGATATATTCATATTTTTGTTTATATCAGTTTGATGAATATTGAAACGATATAATTATCTAATTTCAATAGAAAATGTGGTCAGTTTCCAAGTATATGCGAATAGTACATTCATATATAAATACAGTATAAATGATTCTGTATTAATTGAAAATTAATATGATTCATGATTTAATAACTCAATATGTCATAATACCATTGTGGTTATTCAATTTATGTTATAAACATGATATTTCATTCAATTCAAAATCTAAATGAATATGGAAATTGATTTAATAAACTAAGACTCAATGCATTTTGTTGCCAATTTCATGCAGATTATATTATATTGTAATATTGAGAGGATTTTCTAGAATTGTTTTCAACATATGCAGTGCTTGAATGATCTATTGTGCGCACTGGAACTCTACACTCAATTTACTTGAAGCTTAATCCGGCACAAAAAGTCCCCACCAAAAATGTTTGTTACCTGCATGTTGCACTAATCCCAAGCTGGTTTTTCCCACAAAATACAATAATGTATTCATAGTTACCTGCATTAATATAAAATTGGGGTTTATGCACATTATGTAATTTGAATTGTTTTACACAACATATTAAAATGAATATGAAACCGGTTTCACAAAGTCGTATGAACTAATTTCGACAAGTTGCAAAGGTTCGTAGTGTCGATGTCGCTAAAGAAAACTATTGATTGCTTAGATGATTCGAAACGGGCAACTGAACGCCAGTTTCATTAGTTACAGCGAAACTTTGAATCAAAACCCGAGTTCAAATAAGGAATAGGGATCGTGCGTCAAATATAGAGGCAGTACTATTGCCAAAGCAAGCGCCGTCTAGTATCCATTTGTCGAAGATAGTGAGTAAAAACATTCATCAACAACAACATAAAATATCTATAAAGAATGGGAAAACAATAAAATACGGATTTCAACAAGTTGTCAATGACTCTTTTAAATAAAACTAACTGTTTCTAGATCATTCCACAATATATTGAAAAAATGCCTACATGATGTTTAATAATCCCTTTTGGCTAGACCAAGAAATGATTGTCTTAATATATATGACTCAAAAAAAAGATAGGATAGAACAAGTATCGTTGCTTGGATATTATTAGCTCTATGAGGTTATTCTTTATATCGTTTTCTCTTTAAAGATCAGTTTAACTGTGCAATGATATAGAAAACCAGGAAAACTATATCTACTAATCTTGACAATTATTAGTTAAGAAGACAGTTTAAAAGAGGAGAACTCTCCAGATTCATCTGCTCATTGACGACTTAATATTGTGGGTTTCTTAAGTGTCTTCTAATTTCTAACTCAATGAGGAAATCCAGTTTTAATTTCATATCACAAATATGTAGTACTTCTAGTTCTGTTTGAGGTTTTAATAAATGATCGGTGTCAAGTAGATGTTCAAGGTGCGTGTGACATGAATGAATGTATGTTCCATCGATATAAGTGTTCTGTTCTCTGCACTTTATTTATGTTTCTTAAATATAATAGGCGTAAATGTCTGATTTCGTGATTTTCCATTAACAAACTTTTGTAGTTTATCAGGTTCGTCCAACGAAAACCAAAAGAATGTATTTGTTTCCGCAGATATTCGCGACTTCCTGCGAAGCCATAACTATCTGCAAAGGTTTGGTGTACATTTCTTAACGTGGGTACTTTTTTCTCGATTATGTGATTATTCATCAAGCACTTTCTAAGCACAGTTTTGTCGAATTGATCCATACGGATACTAGATGTTCTTCGTTTTTTAGTAGGCACATCAGTGTTAGCATTACTTCCTGCCAGAGCTTCTTTTTTAATACGGGAAACCGTTCTTTGGCTAACTTTCGCAGCAGCAGAAACTCGTTCAATGGCCTGACAATAAAATAAGTCGGTGTAAATGTTGTTTTCAAAGTTTTACTTATGTGTATTTTTATATGTATAAAATGAGGAAGTAGTGAAATTTGTTTTCAGTGACCGTTCGTTGAAATGAAAATTTTTGTCGTGGTTTTCGGCCATTTGAAAGGAGTAATAAATTAAAAAATACTATATTACGTTCCAGTTCATTAGTTATTTTGAACTTTCTTAAGATTTTAGTTCAGACATATTTCAATATGACCAAACCGCAGTGGTGGCTGAAATCGGAAGATGGTTCAAAACAAATGATAAAACCGAAACGTAATAGAGATAGGCATGAAATGAGTATAATAATTATAATTGTAAGCTAAAAAACCTATTACATTCAAATAGGTGTAATGAAGTGGGTCAAAAATCGGCTGTCACCACTCTAATAAATGGGTAGTTCCTATTTTCATTCTGCTATCACCAGTGTAATGTGTTCGGTTCATGTATTATCTCTCCGGTTTCCTTCCTCTCTGATTGTAGTGACCGGAAGGGCCACACTGTATACTCCTTTCCTGGAACAAAATCGTTGCAGCGTTCTGTCACCAGTGCCTCGCGGCACAAAATATAGGACCAGGAATCTCCCTGCGGGATTACCTCGAGGGAGGGATTGTTCCTGGCTCAAGCGATCAAGGTCGTCGTGGGGCCCTTTGGGCTTATACAGTCTGCCAAGTCCGAGTTCGTAGGGCAGGTCGAGTCGGCCCGTCCTATTTGACTGGTACGGGGATGGTGAGGGTTGAGGTTATGGATATAAACTGAAAAGTTGAAACATGTACGAGCATATATTACAAAAAAAATTATTAAAACCATATACGAACGCTTTGCAATCTAATAAATATAATATACGCGGCTTCCTCCTGGCTTTTGGATAGCCTACGTGATATACACTACATAAATAAAAGAATAACAAATGGTATGTATTTTGGTACTCAACCTGTATAAGTATGGTACCCTATACACCTTTTAGCGATAATTATGTTGGATATCCTCCACAAAAATTAAGGCAATAAATAGAAATCAAACGAAACTTTATGAATCGGATCAAATACGATATCCTGTAAACCCTATATTTCTATTGCCAAAATTTCCGGGATTGGAAAGAAATAATTACGGATCTTGTGAAATTTAATCAACTGGTAAAATATATAAAAAAAGAAAATCTATATCCCCTATTTTTTTAATTCTAATTACGTTTTTCGAAAAAGAATACAGGAATACAATCCATATCAATAAATTTTAGAAAATTAATTATGATGTCTCCGTTATCTGGATGTCCGGTAATATGACTGAAAAAATTATAAGTTGATACTTTAAGGTAGGACTAAATATGATCCCTGGTACAATATAAATATCTATGCGCTATAATCAAATGAACAAAAGAAGATATATAGGGAAATGGTCCCTGAACATAAGATAAATACCTATAACTGTTTAGATTCTACCATTAGATGAGGGGTTCCGATATATATGAAACACTAGATATGGCCGAAAATACTTTTTTTGGGACACTCGGTTAAGTCAAAGAAAATATAATACAACAGATCAATGCAAAATATAATAAAATAATTATACGTTGAAAACTTACGCTTTGGAATATCACTAGTCACAAACTGTGCACTATTACTGTTGGGGGAGAAGGGACCGTCAATACTTGGACTGGGCTCCTTTGGGGAGAGATACTTTCTCTGCCTTTGATTCCAATTTTTCCGTTATTTATTCTAAATTTCACCTTGTGTGAAGGTTAGTGTCCAATATCATTGTTTTTTAACTCGTAACGTACATAGTAATAAGCATGGCATAATTGTCATCTAAAATGTTTTGTTAACCTTGCAATAACACATGTTTGTTTGTAATAATTTCTTTCGTTGAGGTCAACAATTAATAATTATTACGAATTAAGAAAAATTTGTCTATATAGGGCGTTCTTAAAATTTTCTGTCATATCTCGTGTTTATTACATCACTTCCCCTCTTGTAAAAGTGTTGTGACGTTTCAGGTCCAACACCTTTTTTATATCTTAACTAATATATCAACATTGTTTGTTTTGCGAGTACATTAACCTTAACTTTATATTGCTTATAATTTGTTTTTACGTACCGCGCACTTGACCTCACACACGTTTCTATTTGACTGTATTGACCCTGACCTAGGTCCCGATTATTTACACTCGCGACACTGCTGCTTAGTAGATCGTTCATGGAGTGTTTTCTCTCTGTCCAGTGTTGCGATCTGGGGTGGCTAGTCTCTTCATGCTGTTTCTGCTCCATTTTTTTCGCCTCTTCGTCTTTTTTCTGGGTTCTGCTGTGCGAGTGTATTACATATGCCGTAAGGGAATCCCATATGCTGCATACCATTGCGATACCACACCCTACTGTCTGCTGGATGCGGATTGCATTTAATATCGTGTCTACCATGTATTTTGGTAGTTGATATGTGCAGTTTATACCAATTATACCGCTTATTATTGAACCTATCTCCGTGAACCATTCCCAAGTGTGTTTTAGGGTGGATTCGGCTAGGTTTTTGATTTCCTTTGCATCGAAAATATCTGACACTGTGTATTCTTGGCTGCTCTGCTTTCAGTCCGGCTGCTCTGCTGCTGCTTCTCTTTTTATTTCTTGAGAATGTCTCTCTTCGATATGCGTCTTCTATGTATTGCATGCTTAGGTGGCAATCGTATGCTTGCTCTTTTTATGAAATCGACATTCTGGGGTAGAATTGGCATTGTCGGTTGAAGGTTTTGTTTGTCATCAAGGCAATGACAATTCTCGTGTGCTCTGTTCGCTATATTTCGATAGTAGGTTTCTCTTTTTTAGTGTTAAAGTGAAACATTTGTCTTCTTCTTCTATGACTTCAACTTTTTCTTGGGTTTCGATTGATTATTCGTGCTTTGATTGATACAATTATATTACTTTGTATCTGTGAGTGGCTCGGCATCTTCTTCTGCTGCTTCGTCGATTACGGATGTGTGGCTATGCATCCCGCAGAAAAACATGAGTCTGGTTACAACTACTAGGCATGACTATACTGGTTGCCGTTTGATTTCGTTGTTCTGGATAACTGGAATGTTCGTGCTTTCCCTGGCTTACGTCATCTCGGGTTCCGGGCACTTTTGAACGTCTTTTAGGGAGATCACTGTAATGTTTGTATTGGGGTTTGAACAGTCCCGGGCAATTAGCGTAATTGCTGTCTGAAGCCCGCACATAACGAATGTTACCCAGGTCAGAAGAACGATCTGTCGTTTTATTGTCGCGCACTTATTATACCTTTACAATTTTTGGACATTCATCATTTACATAATAATTATTCAATACAGTTATTTATTTTTTCTTCGAAAAAATAAATATTTTATTTTTCCTATGTTAACGCTACATTTGCGTTGTTATTCTTAGTTTATTTCTCTCAATTGACCGAGCTGTACAATCATTTAGGACTGTCAATTGAGTTCATTGTTTAAGACTATTGCCTGTTTTTAAATTTCTAGTTGGTGACTAAAATGTAACTTATGTGTTCACCTTGTAGTTATTGAAATTAAATCTTTTTAAACATACTTTGAGTTGACCTTGCAACGGTGCAATTTTTTTTTAAATTGATTACCTACAATGGTCTTGCATTTGTCGATGTGTTATGAGTAGTTCTGGTTTATTTTTCCAAGTCGACAATAACACAATATGTTTATTGTATGAATTATGAAATAATGACTAAATCTGTGTTTGTTTTTTTTAATCTGGTTTACCTATTTTATATTTTAGAACTTATTGTTATTTGGTGTATGTGTATATCTATATGTATTGATATATCATAGGGTTTATTTACTCTTAAAACAAAATTCGACTCTAGTGTGACCTCGGTGTGTGTGAATGAACTGAGTGATTAAGCGGATCTGTTTGTTGCATGTTTATGGGATAATTTCGACTAATTTTGTATGATGTATGGTAGTGTTTGGTTAGTTTCGTCTTGTTTCTGTATAATTGTGAAGTTTGTGCCCATGTCATATTATTGTAGCTGGGTGCGCTCGGAATCCGATTTCTTATCCTGGCTGATCTTCGAATTTCCGATGGGGGTCTTAGTGAGACTGGGAGCCTCCCGCTCGGTTTATCTTTTTGTTGTTTTGTTTGGGTTATTGTCTTTTCCCTGAATAGTTGTGTTATTCTCTCCGTTGACCATAGTGGTATTGCTGCTAACTTCCCTGTGTTTATGTCGTCGGTGGTTTCTTCTTGTGGTTCTTCCTGTTCGTATGCTGTGTTTTCCTTATTCTGAGTCGTTGTTGTCTCTATAATCTCGTGTTGATCATCGTTCAGTTTGCCATAGTATGTTTTTAATCTATTAATGTGGACAACTTGTGCTTTTTTTCCTTTGTTTGACGCGATTTGGTAGGTGACTGGTCCTACTTTGTTTTTTATTTCGAGTGGTCCTGTCCATCGGTTTTGAAGTTTTTTTGATATCCCTGGTGTGTTACTTATGTCTAAAAGGTAAACTATGTCTCCTGGTTTAAACTGTCTTAGGGTAGTTTTTTCATTGTATCTGTTTATCCTTTCGTCTTTTGCCTTTTTTGTGTTCTCTAGTACTCTTGTGTATATTTGGTTGAGTCTTGTCTCTAGCTCTGACACGTAGTTATCGTCTTAGTTGTATTCCAATCTTCTTGGCTTGATAAAATTGTCGAATGGTAGTGCTTGATCTTTCCCATGTAGTAGGAAATACGTGCTGTATCCTGTTGATATGTGTATGCTTCCCCGATATGCCATTAGTACATATGGTATCCAAATATCCCAATCTCGTTGATTTGGAGCTATGTAATGTGCTAACATATCTTTTAGTACTCTGTGTAGTCTTTCTATTTGCCCATTGGTTGTTGGTGCGTAGCTCGCTGTGTGTATTCTTTTTATGTCTAGTAAATTGCATGCCTCTCTCATTAGTTCTGACATGAAGTTTGTTCCTCTATCTGTTAACAATTTCTGGAGTGTTCAGTGCCTGCATATTATTTGTTATACGAAAGCTCTTGCTACTGTATCTGCTTTCTGATCCGGTATCGGAATTGCTTCGCAGTATTTAGTAAAATGATCTTGAAATGTTAGCAGGTACTTGGTTCCTTAGTTTGACGTGGGTAGAGGGCCTACTATGTCCATTGACATTATTTCCCAAGGTTATGTGACCTTTGTGAATCTTTGTAGTGGTGCCTTTCTAAAGTGTGGTGAGGTCTTTCGTCTGTTGCATGCGACGCAGCGTTTACAGTAGTTTATTATATCCGTTCTCATCGTTGGCCAGAAGCAACGTCTTTTTATTGCCAATAACGTCTTTTGTTGTCCTTGGTGACAATATAGGGTGAGTCGTGAAAGTCTTCCATAACTTTGGTGATATATTTCCTAGGAATTACTAGTTGGTCCCTGTTGTCTTCTAGGTCTTGTCTGTATAGGAGCCCTTCATTGTCGATGTAATATTTTTGCTCTGTTCCATCCTCTTTGTTTAATTGTTGTACTGTACTGTTGCAGGAATCGTCGCGTTTTTGTTCTTTCTTTGGTAATTCTTTTTCCCAGAGCGGTTCCCATTCTTCTTCTGCCTCGATTATTTCGATTTTTCGTGTGTCTTTGGTTGGGATCGGTTTCAGTATGCTCACTTTGGTGATTGACCCGTAAAATGTGAATTGTATCATCTTTGTGATTTCTGTCCAGCTTAGTCCTGGAATTTGTTCTTGACTGGTTATGAAGGTTATGCCTTTTTCCGCGTTCTCTATAACTGTTTAGATTCCACCAGTAGATGAGGGGTGCCGATATATATGAAACACTAGATATAACCGAAAGTACTGTGGGGTTCCTTAACTTTTTTTGGGACACCCGGTTAATTCAAAGAAAATATAATACAACAGATCAATGCAAAATATAATAAAATAATTGTACGTTAAAAACTTACGTTTTGGAATATCACTAGTCGCAAACTGTACACTATTACTGTTGGGGGTGAAGGGACCGTCAATACTTGGACTGGCCTCTTTCGGGGAGAGATACTTTCTCTGCCTATTATTCCAATTTTTTCGGTATTTATTCTAAATTTTACCTTGTGTGAAGGTTAGTTTCCAATATCATTGTTTTTTAACTCGTAACGTACATAGTAAACAAGCATGACATAATTGTCATCTAAAAGGTTTTGTTAACCTTGCAATAACACATGTTTGTTTGTAATAATTTCTTTCGTTGACGTCAACAATTAATAGTTATTTCGAATTAAGAAAAATTGTCTATATAGGGCGTTCTTATAATTTTCTAAGTCATATTTCGTGTTTATTACATAGGTATATCACACAAAATAAACATGAGCCCTTTTATATACTCCTGTAGATAGAAACAGAATAGTTATTTATGCAACAAGTGCATAAAGTGGTGTTTTTTCAAGAACGGAAAAATTTACGCATGAGCCGCAGGCATGTAAAAACCAAAAAATGTCTCATGACATATAGGTGCATAAAATTGACAAATGAGTGCATAAAATCCTTTGTCTCACCCTAATGTCACTTTTTTAAATCGTTTAATAAATAAATATATCATGTACGAAAATAGATTTAAAAAATTTACTATCCAGTGTGAATTTGTTAAACAATTACTTTGGATTAAAAAAATTATTGCTAAAATTGAAACTTACCTTTGTTAATGGAATTGATGACTTGCCATTGTTTGCCTCTCCGGTCATGAAATTTGAATTTTTCATAATTATTTCATGACACTACTCACTCAACATTTTATGAACAACTTTACTTTCTGGGGTCGCAATAACAAACTAGTATTGCACAACCCCGGTAATCACACTTTTCTCTGAACTGTACTGTCGAAACGAAGCTTACGAATTCTTCCAGCGAAGTGAGCTCTCGCAATCCGCGTACGTCTTTGCTACGGCGTATCGGAAGTTGCCAAACTTCCGACTGCCAAAATTAATTTGCCAGCCTGTACATAGCATTGATCTTCCTCATAGGATGACTTTGCTCCTGAAGTGTTGTAGATGGAAGAGTGGAGTGTATTTTGAAGTACCAGTTATTACTACTGTTGCAGAATTGCGACCATTCTATTTCCAAAGTGTGTCTCATACTCTCCTTTCTTGACCAAATGACGTCACTTCATGGTAAACAAGGAACTTTTGATCTGGAAAGAACTGCGGCTTTAGCTATTTGATCTACTTTCTCGTTTCCAGATATTTGAAAGTGGCCTTTGACCCACGTAAACGTTACAGACTTATTAAGTTCTCTCATTCAACAACATTTTCACGATTATACTATTGCGATATAAATTTCTTGCAAAGTTCCTAATGGCTGTTGAAGCTGACTGGGAATCTGAAAGGATGACAAAGTTTTGATATCGGTGATTACTGTATAGTGCCCAATATAGTGCATAATATATGGACAGTAGCTCTGCAGTGAAAATTAAGCAATGACAGTTTCATTTATATTGTAATACAGTTTCCTCGTTAGTTAAGTTTACAGTACATCCCACACCAAGAGAAGATTTGGAGCCGTTTGAACATATTTTGCAGAGATTCAAGTATTCTTCCATAGCTGTGCAATATCTACTTGGTACGTCGTAATTAGGTATAACAAGTGTACACGAAATGAAAAATATGTCATAAGGTGCTGAAAAAGCACTTTGCCCATCTCTATTAACCTCCTAACGGTGGCGCCGGGCCTGTCGGGCCCGAGCGATATTATTTTTGTGATTATTTTGAGTGTCTTCGAGTGACGACCTTGAGTGATTCAGTACCTTCCTAGATTTGGTTTCGTCAACGTGAGTTATTGGAATTAGTTTGTTTCAAGCTCCACGAACGAAGTAATCTAACGATACGGCCTGAGAGGCCCGGAGCCACCGTTTGTGACAGTCTTTATACCGCTGAGACTGTGTTAAATTTTGCAGATTCATTGCAGTCGAAGGTACTGAATACAATAGAACCTTGTTTCATTGGTAATAAACTAGTAACTATATGGAAAAACACAGGTCAATAAAAAAAACGTACGCACAAGATCTGAAAATTTAATTCGGCACCTTCCTGGAGTAGATTAATCAGCTAGGGAAGCCAAAACTCCAATTCAGTGTTGGGAACTTATATTTTCTGATGATATATTAGACATTATCGTAGCCGAGACCAATATGTTCATTCAATCCATATCAGGAAATTTAACAAGACAAATATCTGCCCGTCCTACAGATAAAATAGAGAAAAAAGCCTTACTTGGTCTCCTTCATATAGCTGGAAGTTTGAAAAGTAGTCGTCTGAATTTCGATGATCTATGGGATCAAAAAGGTTTTGGAGTGGAAATATTTTGGCTGACTATGGCGCAATATTGATTTCAGTTTTTGTAGCGAGTACTGCGATTTGATGATCTCACAACTAGAGACTTTAGAAAAGCAACTGATAAATTAGCTCCAATAAGAACTCTCTTTGACTTATTTGTTACCAATTGTCGGAAACAATATAGTGTTTTCAAATGAAACTCAAGGTCTCTAGTTAATTCCACAATATAATACAAGTTATTGAAAATTCTGAAAAATTGACAATTGTTTCGATAAATCAATATCATACTTCAGGTCACTACGTTACACTAAATGAAATGTTATTAGGATTTAGGGGAAGATGTGCGTTTAGACAGTACATCCCCAGTAAACCTAACACATATGGTATTAAAGTGTTTTCTGTAGTCGACGCCAAAATGTCTTACACATACAACTTTGAAGTATATGTAGGCCATCAGCCGGAAGGACCATTTCGAGTACAGAATATTACTGAGAGTTTGGTTAGACGATTACTTGTTCCTTTGGCTAGATCTGGAAGGAATTTAACGTGCGATAATTATTTTGCATCTATTAGTTTGATCAACTTTCTGGTGACACAGAAAATAACTCACGTTGGTACTATCCGTAAGAACAAGAGGAAACTTTCACCAGAATTTTCTAATGTCAAAGAGAGACCAATAACATCTAGTATGTTTGGGTACCAAGAAACCATTACCCTGCTATTGTATGTACCAAAAAAGAACAAAAATGTTCTTCTTGTTTCCAGTTTACATCATGACGATTCTATAGATCCTATTTCTGGTGATAAACATGAACCAGAAATGATTACCTGTACAATTCGACAAAGGGTGGTTTCGATACGGTAGATCTCCTATCATCGAATTATGATGTTGCACGTAAAACAAAACGTTGGCCTTTGGTGATATTTTTTGGATTGATGAACATTGCAGGGATTAATGCCCAGGTTATTCATACCGCTAATAACCCGGATCCAAAATTAATCAAACGGAAGTTCTTGAGAAATTTGGCCTTATCTTTGATAGACGATCACGTAAAACGCCGTTCCTTTGCTCAAAATATACCACCAGGAGTTCAAGAAAAGCGTGAACAAGCAGCTTCAACGAGTTCCTCTTGTGCTGAGAGGCCAGAGATTTCTCCAGGAACCAGGAAAAGGTGCTCATAGTGTCGTAAAGAGAGCAAAACTAGATATTATTGTGTGAAGTGCCAAACATTTCTATGTCTGAGCCATGCTAAAATTATTTGTGTTAACTGTGCAAATTAATGTCAATTTCAACGTTAATAGACTGAAATATTATTATATATTTTTTATTCAGAATCTTAAAGTTAGTATTTCGTTATTCTTTGTTAATTTTTTGTTTAATATTGAACACTTTACGTTTTTCTGTCTACTTTTACATGTATTTAGTAATATAAAATCATTCATTAATTAAATGAAACTTATGAAGTTAAGTTTGGTAAATTTTATTTCTACAATCAAAATATATATGTATATCAAGATATAACATGAAAAAAGTTATTCCAACGATTTAATTGATACATTATTTATGAAGGGTCTGTGAGGCCCGGCGTCATCTTCTATGCGAAATAGCAGGCGCCACCTCTAGGAGGTTAATTGACAGGTGTGATGGATAGGGATATGCAATAGCTAAAATTTTAGAATTTTATTCAGCCACTATTTTTCTGTTAGGTTGCTTACTGATAATTGACCTATCTTCTGAAGAATTACTTTTTGGTTATTGGCTGTACATTTGAAAACAAATTTTTCTTCCAGAACCAAGCGCGTTAGATGTAAAGGAGGTTCACCACATTCAACCAACAGTGCGGACTTGAGAGCACCTAAAACATTTAATTGTGTTCTAACTTTCGTGGCTGAACCATATAAAAAACTTCCATAACTCAAGATGGATCTCGTATAGGCCCCGTGGAACAGAAGATTGGTTTTAGGATCAGCGCCCCATTCGTAACGATTAACAATTTTAAATATATTTAAAAAAAATTCACATTTGACAATACATTGGTTTATATGATCATTTCATTCAGTGTTACACCTAGGTAAGTATAATTTTCATCAACTGATATCCTCATATTAGTGAGTTGCAGGTTGGAAACAGCTGGTAGACGATGTCGTGTGAATGACGCCAACAAGAGAAAAACAATGGCAAAATGGACCTGGGGTTATATTAGGTATTATTTTGTCGAAGAAATAAGAAATGAAGAGACAAAAGATGAAGATTATTGGAAATAAGCAATCAAAAATAATTAAAAACACAAATTAATACTGTGACATGGGTACTTGAAGAAAGAAAATCAGATAGTAAGCTGTAAAATGATATCAACAGAAAAACTTAATGCAAATGAAATATTAGATAAAAAAGGCTCGTTTAGTTGCTAAGGGTCTTAACCAAAGACTAGGCATTGACTTTTCTCACACTTTTGCTCCAGTATAAAAATTGAGACGAAGAAATCTGTATGCAATTACAAGAAAACCTTGAAAAATATCTACAAAAAAATAGTTTTAGAAGAAAGTACAGATGAAAACTATGGAATATTGAAAAAAAATTTTGAAGAAAATTGAGAGGCAACGATATGAGAAATTGCACAAAAAATTAAAGGAAATGAGTTTGAAACTATCGACAGCTGATCCATGCATCTATTTATCCTTCAAAGGGGGAGATAAACCATTATTGCCGTATACGTAGATGATCTGATCTTAGCAAGGTCCAATAAAAGAAAGAAAAAAATAGTAATAGCAGAATTAGTGAAAGATTTTGAAATCAGTGATCTGGGAAATTTAAATTACTGTTTAGGAATAGAATTTCAACAACATGGAAATTTCATGAGTGTAACCCAAAGCAAATATATACAAACATTACTTGGAAAATATGGGAAGAAAAATTGTTGAAGTTTTTCTAGCCCCATGGAAGTAGTTTCTAAACTGACAAAAGCGCAACAAAACGAACAGATTGATGTAACATATCAAAATATGATGTATTTGGCCGTAGCAACATGACCTGATATATCCTACGCAGTTAGCCATTCAAGCCAATTTGACCCACAATCGAATGGGATACAATTCGATCCAAAATAATTTTCAAATTTCTGGCTTTTTTAACAGATCAAGCCACATTTCTCGATCGGTAAATGTCACAATTGCATCGCAACCAAAATTACAAGAACAATAAATTCTCATGTTCACTTGTGAATAATATCCTCAACCGTTAAGGCATTTACGACGGCCCGTGTGTGAACAGTGACTTTTTTAGTGATTGCCGCGACGTACAGAAAATAGATATAGCCTATCAGAGCTAATCCTTTTTCTGTGACGTTCGACGAAGATATTTCAAACCGTAAGTTTTTGAACCTGACATTTTTTTTATTTTGAACAAAAATCATATAAGTATTGATTTAATTTCATGTGTCCGACGATTCATCCTGGTTATATACGTGCACTACTGAAACTTGAACCCTATACTATCATATTCAGTAAAAGTATGTTTCATAAATTGTTCTTTCTCTTGTGAACATAAGACTTTATGCAAGGGATTTTTTTCTGTTGCTCTCTAATGTTTCATCCAGAAATATTTATTTACGCAAATCGTCTGTATTTTTTGATACTCAAAACATCGGTGTGTTTTTGATTCAAATTATTTTCGTGTGTACCTTGTGGTTGGTGTAAATTGT